>OY796663.1:40556167-41138829 GCA_963680705.1 Rhagium mordax
TCACTTGGTCTTCAATCAATTTTGAAAATTCAAAAAAGAAAATAATCACGTAATACCAGCTGAGCATATTTTTATTAATTTTTAAGAAGAACAGTTAACATACCTTATATTGAAAAATATTTAGACATTAGTTCTTCCTAGGTGAATTTACTTGAAAATTAAAAATAATTTTGAAAAATATCTCGGATGAAATTTGTAGAGAAAACAATTCTGAATAATGCAGTTTACGGTTAGTGTGCTTGCTTAACGCACGTTGACAAATTTTCAAATTTGCTTCGAATTTAGTTTTATGTTATATTCTGATTATTAGTCGTACTAATATTTTATATTGAATATACAGTATGTCTCCGGATTAGGTTTACAAGAGGGAAAACTTCTTTATTTTTGATATTACGAAATATTTGATTCTTCATAAAAAGTTTACTGGCATTCTTATTTATGACCGAAGCAAAACTTTTCATGAAGAACCAAATATTTCGTAATACCAGAAATAAAAAAGTTTTCCCTCTAGTAAACTCAATCCGGGGACATACTGTATAATATTATTACTAATATTAACACTATATTAAGATAATAAAGAATAAAATTATCCTTTTTAGGGCAAACTTCTTGGTTGAAATTTGATCTAGTATTATTTAGTTTTCTTTCTAATTATTTTTTTAGTTTCCTAGAGTTTCCTATTATTTTGTTTACATCTAATATTAATAAGATCTATTTCTTGGTTAAAATTAGATAGAGTGTTATATATTTAGTTTCCATTCTGATTTTTTGTTTAGTTTTCTGGAATTCCTTCTAATTTTTTACATCTAATATTAATTGGGTCTGCTTGTTTAAAAAATGGAAGACCGTTTGTATATTTTTTGTACCAACCCATTGACAGTAGGGGATATCGTTCCTGTTAAGAAGGGGTTTGAATACTATAATCTCATGCCGTCGACAAAGAAATAATGATAAAATTCAAGAAAAAAATTTCTTTAATTCTGTGACAGTACTTACAAAATGTACATCTGAGGTACCTGAGCTATATCAGAAATTTTTGAGGTTTGGAACTGAGAATAAATTCGATTTTAAAGAAAATTGCATTTTTGTGATGAGAAGGCAAGCATATCAGCTGAACTATAAAAAATAGTATATTTGAGAAATACTATTTATTTAGTGCAGACATTGGAGTTTAAAAATATACTGTCCATATGTAACACTCAAGGAAATGAGTCCTTAGCCTTACGTTCTATTCGGTCATTGATTAAGGAATGAATAAGATACGCGACTCCAATGTAAAGTGCGAGGCTAATTTTGGCAGCGAGAATCCCGGTAAGTTGCGAGCATTCCTGTGATTCACGTAGTATGCTTTTGATAAACATGGGTCGTGTCTGGTTTTATATAATTTATAATCTAGTGAAAACAAAAATTGAATGTTCAGATTGATTTAAGTTTAAAATAATGTGACGGTTAAAAGTCAAACAAACAAACAAAATAGCTGGCAGAGAGAACATACTACGTTAATAATTTTAAACTGAAATTAATCTGGACATTAAATTTTTATTACCACTAGATTATTAATGATATAAAACCAGACACGCACAGGTTTGTCAAAAGCATACTACGTAAATCACAGGAATGCCAGCAACTTACCGAGATCTCGCCGCCAAAAAAGGCCTCGCACTTTACCATTGTCGCGTATCTTGTTCATTCCTTAATCAATGATTCGGTGCTTAAAATTATGATCGTGGTTGAATGAAAAACGATACTACACCATTTTATGTTCATTATGTTACTTTAGTTCCTAGGGCTACTTAGAAAATACTTATTTATCTTTTATTTTTCTCCAATACAATTGCTATATCATATATGAAATAGTTGATTGATGATGAGGTTATTTTGTGAAAATCCATTTCTAATAAAAATTTTTGCAATAATATTTCTTTTGCGAAACTAGTAGAACAATAAAATAAAGTGGAAATTGACAAGTAAATAAAAAAACAGTTTTGCAAAAAATTTTTTATTGCAAAAATTTATATCTTTCTTCATTAAAATTAGTATCGAAAATTATTGCATAGTAAATAAACATTGTTACCTACTTGAAGAAAGCAAAAAAGGATATTGTAATTGTATTTGACAAAAACAAAAGATAAACAAGTATTTTTTCAGTACGTCAAATAAAAAAAATGGGGTTCCTATCTTGATTTTCATGATATCGTGGGTTGTTTAGATATAAATTTTTTTAAATAAGAAAGATCTAGTTAGTTTAGTTTGTTCAGCTACTGATACTAAAAATATGAAACACAAATTTGTGTACCAGAGGTCTTTTGATATCACGGCACATAATCATCAATATCATGCCCACCTTTAAATACATTAAAATTTCTATTAACTGCCATTTCAAAAACAAATGCCATGTTGCTATACAGGGTGATTCACGAGGAAAGGGACAAAATGTTATGGTAGATAGAGTTCACTTAGGTGAATTAGAAATGACTATTGAAAAAAGCCTGAGCCTTTTTTTTATTGATCTACAGGGTGATTTATGAGTTTTGCCCAATACTTCTTAAGGCAATATCTTTTAAACTAATCACTAGAATCAGCTCGTATTGTGGGTATATAATATACTATTAATTGTCAATTTACGTGCATAATCAAAGACAGAAAATTCCAGGGCCGGCTCAACTAATTTTTATTTTTAGGGCTCCTATGAAAAAATTCACCCTGTGTACGTGATTTTTAAATTCTAATACTGAATTATGAAACTACATACAAAAATGATCGAAAACGTGTATTTTGCTGTTTTGCCACACTGTGGGCGAATTTTAAATAAACGATCAATTTTCGCCAAAATCGAAGGTCTGCACAAAATAAATTTATAAAATTACATTTTCCTCTCTTATTTAAACTAAAATATTTGTTATACAAAATTTTGTGATTTCATGGTTGATTAATATGAAATAAATAATCAAAAATAAATAATTCAGATTAAGTAATTTTTATTTCTGAGGTTTCTGTGAAAAATCAGTCTGTATACATTTTTCTCAAATTCTGATAATAAATTATGGAACTACATTAAAAAAAACCGCTGCCAATTATGGAATCAAAACTTCATTTCATTTCTAATTCACCTAAGTGAACTCTATCTATCATAACATTTTGTCCCTTTCCTCGTGAATCACCCTGTATATGGTTGAAAAGAGAATTTAAAGACGATTCAGATAGGTAAAAAAAATATACAGGGTACCATTTAAAATAACAAAATTTGGGTCACTTCCGCTTAAACCGGAAGTTGAAGAAAAGTTTGATTGGTATGGTACCTATTCAATATTGTTCCTTTATAAATAATGTAGTAGCCTGTTAAAATTGAGGCCAATAATCAAAATGTTTTTTTAATAAATTCGACGTCCTAAATTTTATTTATTTCATCTTCAGAATAATTTAAAATAGTTTTCTGTTATCAATATTAACAATGTTAAATAAAAACATTATTTACATGGTCTCCTTTATATTAAAGAGAACCAAGATAGTTACGTGAAGCGGGATTTAATTCGTACTTATTCTACAGGAAACAGAAACCAAATTAACCATAATTTCCTACGTCTTTCTGTGTGTGTGTGTGTGTGTATAATGGGCAATGGCACTGGTCAAAGCTAACTAGCCAGCCTTATACTAAGTCTTTCTAAAACTAGAAATGGCACAAACTATTACGTCATGAATTTTTTTTTTTTGTCTGCCGGTAAGTGTACAAAATCTAGATTATAGACTGTGACAAAAAATGTTTTTACTTAAAAATGCCTTTTACAAGTCTTCTGACTTCTCATGTTAATATTGTTAATATTTATTATTGTTAGTTTTATTATTGTTAGTTTTATTACTGTTTCTAGGTATATACAGGGTGAATCTTAGAGTGGCGGCCATATTTTTGGGGTTAATAGTACTAGTCGTCATGAACATGAATCCGAACTTTTTTTTTTGTAGGTTGTAAAATGGCCGAGTTATGAATTTTTTTTAAAAATTCGCGATTCAAGTATAATTCCTGTAATTCCGGTGCCGCTGGGCAAGCACTTGCTGCATTACGTGTGCCCAGTCGACAGTGTTGCCAAGTGTAGATGATATAAAACCAATCGATTACATTTTACATTTTCACTTTTCATTAATAATTCAGAGATACCCAATCACGAGAGAGAGATAATGGTACCTAGTGAAAATGAAAAATTAATTAATTCAATTGGATAAACAGGTTTATTGAAATACGCAGTTTTAACTTCCATAATGAAAATTGTAATACAAAACAAAATGAAAAAGCCGGCTGCATAGTCTGCATAATTATTATGACGCAAAATGAAAAAGATTTTAAAAACAATTAGTTTATAGGATAGGACATTTAAAACCACCTATCAGCTGTTAGAGTCGCTGAACTGTTTACAAACTATGACACTGACCTAGTTACTAAGCAGGTGCATTAACAAAAAAGGGTGATAAAAAAAAAGGTTCTCCTGAAATGCAAAAGCCTCGCACGGCGGCGTGCCAGTTGTTTTTCTATGTTTTAGTTTTAGTTTTTAGTGTTAGTGACCAGTCAGACAGCAGCTAGTGTAGTTTATTATGGTTATAAAATTAAATTGTTTCAGTTTTTAGTGAAAGAAATTTATAAAAGTTTTGCGTTTGTGTTTAATAATTGAGTGAGGTGTACCTTCTACGTGTGTGTAGTTTTATTTTAGTGGTGTTTTAGAGGCGACTTTTATCTGTGGGGGCACATGAAAAGTTTGGTGCACCGTACAATGTACGGTGGTTTGGGGTACACGACTCCTGTCAACAACGTTGAAGAATTACGGGAAATAGTAGAAAACGCTGCGAATCACATAAGGCAGAATACGGACTACAATAAAGTTAGATTCTATGATGCGGCGAGCTACAGCGTGTTTGGAAAATAACGGAGGACAGTTTCAACACCTGCTATGAGAAATGCCGATCCAAGATAAGTAAAGATTTATTGCTATTAGAAAAAATAATTTTCTGTTCATTATTTGTTACTAAGTACCTATTAAGTTTTTTAGGTATTATTTTTTTTATTGTTACACTCACGGAGAATAGTTTTTACTTTGTTATTGTTTAGATAGTTCATTTTATTTAGTTTCTTGTTTGCTTTACAATAAATTCCCCGTATTTTATTTCAGTCGTGAAGTTTGGCAACAACGCACTGTTCTAGACAGGCGTGTGCGTCTCAGTTATTAGACGTTACTCTCGCTAGCGCATTCCACTGGCGGGGTACCCAAATTCAAATAAAAAGGGTTTAAACAATATTCATTTTTCATAGCGCGTTAAAAAAAAAAAATTTGTAGTTTTGTGTTCCCATAGTTGAACGGTGTCGCCTCATATAAATATGGCCGCCACTCTAAGATTCACCCTGTATTATACATTATTTTTTGTTTTGTATTTTGACTTGTGTAAATACTATTTTGTATAAGACACCAATAATAAATATCTATCTATTAAACTGACAAAATTTTGCATAACAAGGAACTTTTCCCTTTATCTCAACGAATTCTGATTTCTTGCCATTATCTTTACTATTAAGTATTTAATTTGTACGAATTATTTACAAGAAATTAACTGTTAGGTAAGAGCATACATCGTACTGAATATTTTCTGGCTTTAAATGACGTTCAGTCGAGGTTGGGTCACGGTTTGGATCAATTGGTAAATTTAAATTTGTTTGTGAATATCAATTACATGAAGTAGGTCATCGTGAGCAAGGGCAGAAATACGTTTAAGTGGTAATATACCTATTTATTGCTAAATCATCAATAAATTAGGGCAAAATAATGTGATATTTGAAATATGACCCATGTTGACATCTGCGTGACCTAGACAAATATCTCTGGCTTATTATAATGATATACAGGGTGGCCCAACGGAAACGAAACGGCGCTGGTTTTGGGCACTTAAGCTCATTAAAGAAAATGCTCAGACTCGTCAATTTAAAATTCCAATTTGGAGTGTCATAAGTGAAGTGTCATGGCATAAACTTGGTATCTTTATAAAGAGAATCGACCTTTCAAACGAGATGGGGTTGTAGATAGGGGTTTGCGTAAGTCCCCAAAACCAGGGCCTTTCCATTTTCGTTGGACCACCCTGTATTATGAAGATAGTTAAAAACAAATAATTGCAAAAGTTGCTCAGTACTCAACATTACATATTTTGAAAATATTTTCAGTCATGCCATACAGTGTGCTCTGTTTCGATTGACATTAAACCTGAAAAATTTAATGAATCGAATTTTTTTTTTTTATTCATGGTCGTCCTCTTTACGATTTTGTTAACTTTTTTATAATTATTTCAGTTCGTCAGCATCCTCGATTACGGATGCTTTAATTTGTTTGTTAATGTTAATATTAATTCTGATGGTAATACCCTTTTTTTGTAGTATACGCCTTCATCATCGAATACAGAATATTAAATTAGTGGGGAAAGTTTCGGCCATAAAAATTTAAAATTTCCGTACGTTGTTACCTTGAATTGCAAAATAGACTTGGGTTTTTATTTTATTTACTTTTTTACTACATAATTGACTAGATTTCCGGGGCCATTATGAAATTAAAAATACATAAACATACATTGTTATTTGCGGGTAATAAAAAATGATTCTTAAAGTTATTACAATGTTTTATCAAATATTTATAAATATAAGTAACAATAAACTTACTGTGGAAATCACACAAACTTGAATTGTGGTTAGCACACTCCTCGGACTGTCCGAGCATTGAACTACAGTTTAATGGATATCAAAACTACACAAAAATTATATATAACCGTTATTTTGATGTTGTCGCGATTTTTTTAGGCGTGTGGCAATACCCAAAACGAGTTCTTTTGATGATACGCTGACATAATTCTTATGATATCTCGTATGCGGCGAAATTTGCGCCAATAATGGTATTTACTATTTTTTTTTTTTTTTTGTAGAACAAACGCCGATTATTTTACTTAAGCGTTATGAAATACTGTGGCTGAGGCAGAGCATTCGTTTTACAAAAAAAAAATTGAATTTCGTCATAAACAAGATTCATGCCATGAGTAATTTTAGATGACTTAAGATCCGAAACCCGCACAAACTAGGACAGTACAAAAAAAGCAATTTATTTATTTATATCTATGTAAAACGTGTGTATACAGTATTGAAACATGACCTTAAAATATTGATTGTATGGGAAAGATCCAGGACAGGTCGATTTTGATTTTCAATTACGCAACGTTAGGTGGAATTTATGATTTTTTATTTTACACGCACCTCAACTTTTTTTTCAAATAAAGTACCTTTTGTGATACCTTAAAAGAAAGGTATTTTAATTTGCTATTCAACGGAGTCATACACAAAGATCAGGTTCATTCATTTTGAAACCATCATCTTTTAGAACATTTTTGAATCTTTCATTGTTCCAGCAACGATGTGCTTGTTTTAAACCATATAGACTTTTATTTAGTTTACGTCTTCATAGCCAACTGGTTGATCCATAAAAACATCTTCCTCTAAATAACCATATAAAAATGCCGTTTTTACATCAAATTGGGCAAGAATGAGTTCTTCTTTAGCAGCAACTGACAATATTGTACGAATTGATTCAAATCTTACAACACGACTAAATACTTCACGATAGTCAATGTTGTAGTTTTGATAATATCCTTTTATAACCAACCTGGCTTTGAATAGGTCAATTTCTCCATTTGCATTCTTTTTTGTTTTAAACACCCATCGGATTGGTATTGTTTTCTTGTCTGATGGTAAACTTAATGTCCAAGTATAGTTTTTAAGAAGTGAAGTGAAGTCTTCTTCCATAGCTTTCTTCCAGTGTTTCGCATCTTTACTTAAAATAACTTCTTCATACGTAATAGGCTCATAACTTTGGGCCAAAAGTGCAATTGATTCTGTTAAATATTCGACATAATTATCTTTTGCTTGTATTAATTGTCCATTTCTTAAATTATATCTACAATTCTGTTTATATTCTTCCTTATTAGCTTCCGATGCATTCACCGACATTTCAGGTTCATCTTGTTTCTTCTTCTCTTCGGCATTGTTAAAATATTCTTGATGCTGTTCATTTTCATTAGGTACAAATACTTCTTCTGACTCATTTTCATGACTTTCTTCATTTACTATTTCAACATCTGCAAGTTCGTTTTTGAAAACTACATCTCTGCTCATTTCTACTTTGTTTTCATTAGGATACTGTGTTGTGCTATATTTAGGAATATTGATAATAACTTTATTAATAACAATATAAAACACCTCTTGTTATTTTATGATAATTTATTAACTGTCAGTTGACACTCCTCGTCTCCGCCTCCTAACATTATTTATATAATAATAATTAACTACATTACAGATACCATATCCTATATCCTTTAATATTCTCTAGGTATCCCACAAAAATTCCTTTTTTGCTTTTAGCATCCCACTTTTTCCTCTTTTACTTAGGTACATGTACAAAAGCTTCTGTCCCAAACACTTTGAAGTAACTAATTTTTGCTTCTTTACCATACCATAGAAAGATATTTTATTGTTTACTGAACTAGTACCACTTTGATTTAAAACATAAACCACTGTGTTTACAGCCTCTGCCCAAAGTTTTAATGGAAGATTCTTAGCATGCATCAATGTTCTTGCGGCTTCAACAATTGTTCATATCTCTCTTTTAGCAGTTCCATTTTGTTCTGGAGTATATGGTACAGATTTTTGTTGATGAATGCCAATCTGTTTTAAAATATTCTGAACTGTAAAATTTGTAAATTGCAATCCATTATCTGACCGAAATATTTTGATATCAAAACCAGTTTCACTTTTGACATATCTAAAATATTCCTGCAATCTGTTTGCTACTTCAGATTTATTCTTCAGAAAATATACAGTTCTATAAAGTGAAAAATCATCTTTGAGTATCAAGAAATAATAGGATCCTCCCACTGAAACAGTCTGCATAGGTCCACATAAGTCTGCATGAATAATTTCTCCACATTTTTTATAACTATAATAATAATTAATAACTGGTACAACCTATTTCCTTCTTTAAGAAGTTTACATATTTTGTTGTCTGCAAATAAGTTTTAATCTTTATCTAATGGAGTACCAGTTGAAAATAAATTTATTTCCATATACATAGAGAACATCTTTTAGGTATTACTTCCTCACCAAAAGTGTAAAGGTTACATACGTAAAAAAATTTTTTTTTTAAATTTTTATTGCATTTGTGGACGAATCTCGACGAATTATGACGATACACAAAATTGTAGACAAAAAAAATTTCTGTCTGTGTGTGTGTGTGTATCGTGATAGCAGCTACAGTTTTTGAGATATAGCTTTCAAATTTGTTACACAGGTTCTTGAGGAGAAGGAAAAGATTGATTTCGTTGATGAGCAAAATCGGTTCCCTGGAACGGGGTCTACCGGGCCTCAACACTTCTATTTCTAACTTTACCAAAAAATTTATTCTTTGTAAAAGATTATAAATAAGATCTGATATACAAACTCATTATAATATTTTGTCCAAATGTTGAAATAAACAAAATACGTCAAAAAAACAAAATATGTCAAAAAACAAAATACGGCAAAAAAACAAAACACGTCAAAAATTACTTTTATTATAAACTTCACCACACGGTGAAGAAGTTTTGATCCCATAATTGCCAGCGGTTGTTTTCATTCCATTTAATATTAACCAAAGCTAGTACCTTATATCACCTTTTCCATAAGCTGGAAGTTTTGTCCAATTTCCAATTATTCTTACGAATCTGGGGCTTGTCAATTCGGCATAATTTATAAACAAGTCAATATGATTTGTCATATGATCACTAGCTCCTGAATCTAAGTACCATACAGTTTTATCAGCTTCTTCCATTAATTTGGTTTGCCCAATGAATGCGTCCACTTTTGTTATCTTCTATTACTAAATTACCTTCAGCTTTATTTTTCCTCAATTTACATTCATTTTTCCGGTGTCCTTCCTTTTGACAGTAAAAACATTTCCCTGGTTTCCGACCTTTTCCATTTTTATGCCAATTTTGAAATTTCTTTCTTTTCTTTGCCACCATAGCTTCTGTTGTATCACATGAAACTGAATACCAAGTCTTGCTTCTTCTATTAATAATTGTGACGTCAAATTGCTTAGAGTTCTTTTCTCTTCTTGAGTAGACTCTCACGCATTATAAAAATGATTATACGACGGAGGCAATGTCATCAATATTTTGGTGATCATCATGGAAATTGAGATAGGATGACCTAACTGTTTCAATTGTTGTCCCAGTTCTTCTAATTTTGAAATATGTGATGCAATTTCAGTAGAATCCATAACATATTTATAAAATTTCTGTTGTACTAAGTGTAGGTTTCATTCTGATTTCTGTTCATAAATGCAACTTATTCCACATATCTGCTGCAGTCTCACAAACCATTATATGTAATAAAGGCTGCTGTCCTATAGTTGAAACTATTAATTTCTGTGCTTTATTATCTGCTTTTTCCCATTTGTGACAACGTTCGTCAAATGCTTTTCTTTCTTCATTAATTTCCTCGGCTAATACAGGTTTCTGAACCTCTCCAATTACTACACCTTATAACTCATTTGCTTTTTAAATATAAGGTTTGCGCAATTTTTTTGATTTTGGCCCTTTGTGAAATTATGAATTATGATGTGAAGCATCGTGATATTAACGGTATGGATATTATTATTTCTATCCCGTGTACATTTTGCAGATTCTGTAAAAATCATGTGGGACTTGAAAGTTAGCTAAGTTCATTTTCAATGCCTTAACAAAACTTGCTAAATTGCAACTTCTGTAAATTTTTTAATCCCCTATTTCAAGTTTCCGTTGGGCCACCCTGTATAAGAAATTTTCCGCAAACCTGAAAACAACAGAAGTAGATCCACAATAAGCACTATATGTTTTCTTATTACTCGCCTACCAACTTGTTATTTTTGCTAAACAATTTTGAAACGAACGAATTTATTAGCACTATTATTTATAGTGGTAATTTCCAAACCTAAATGCCAAAAAGTTAATCCTAGCGTTCTTTCGCTATTGCGTTGGTAAGAATATTACCAATACAAAAATGGTTCCATCAAGTGCGCAAGGTAACTGTATATTTGAAACATTCGAGTTGCACAACTCCTTTAAATTGCATATATAATTTATTCCGAATAAAACTTGCCAAACCAAGGGATTTGAAAAGGTTAAGGCCACCTCTTTCGATCTTAAAATATATTAATCGTTAAGAAATTCTATGATGATTACACACACTAAACAAATAAATAAAAGTGCATTTTAATTATTAAAGTATATTGCATAATATGTATGTCTGAGGTATTATTATAAGAGGAGTGAATGCGGGAAATAATCATTTGATTCCAGTTCTATAATAGGATGCTAATTATAATGCGCATTAATCTGAAGGTTTAAGATCATTTCGTTAATTAGTTATATACCTATGTATAAAACTGTTTATCAACTGCATAACAAAATGTTGTGTCACGTGACTCACGTTTTCTACATACAGGGTGGGGCAATAGTGACATCGGACTTTGATAGCTTGAGCAGAATGTCAGAAAATATTTCCGCTAAGAGCAGTACCAGCGCGAAATACCTTTAAAAACATTGAAAAGGAAGTTCTTAAAAGAAAGAAGCGAACTGTGAATGTTAATTTGGATTTTTTGAGGTTAGGTTGTATACTCTGGCTAACGAATGTTAGTCGTTGCGTCACGACTGATTGAATGTATCACAGACATTGCAATCTAAATGCTGTCTTTATTCAACGCGCACTGTTTATCAAACTGAAATAGACCCGAACGTCGCCGGCATAACGCCACCTACTGAACAGAAATGCGTCTCTCGTACGCTATGCGTTAGACAAAGGTGGACGCAAGTTTGTCTGAGCGTTTACGACGCGGTACTGGTTTCACTCATAGACGTTCCTTTGTGTCAAAAATAAGCAGGCTATATTTTTACAGTATACAAACAAATTTGAGGTCCATATAAAATAAATTGTTATTTTCAACATCTATAAGATTAATTTTGCAGTTTTGGACAATAATATTTTTTTTTACTAATATGAAATTGTAAAGGTATAATGAAATATTTTGTAAGTGGAGGATGACAATCATATCATCAACTTTTCATCGCCGGCACTGGTATAATCGGCCGCCTTGGCCCGTACGATCACCAGTGATGACGCAACGACTAACATTCAGTAGCCAGAGTATACCTACTTTTAATGTAACTATACCGGGTGGCCACGAGTCAATGTCCGCCCCCAATTTCTTGGTTGTTTTTTAATTTAAAAATTTCGTTTTTGGTATACGTGAATAAGACAAAATTGGGCTATTTTTAGACTAACAGGAACGAAAATATCACTTCCGGTTGAACCGGAAGTGACAGCAACTTTTTTTTCTTAAATCGAATGACCATGTTTTTTTTGTGGTGTTTTATAAAACATGAAATTCTAACTGCAGCAGTTTTTTCCAATTTCAAAAATTCCAAAAAATAAGTGATTTTTTATTTTGTACAAAATGGCCACGTCAGATGAATGCGATGTAAGAAAATTACTAAGTAGGTTATGGAAATTATTAGCAAGGTAGTAAGCTTGTCTGTAAAGAATAAAATAGTTATTTAAATTACTGATAGATACCTACGACTATTTTCAGGTTTTTCTCAAAAAATGGAATTTTATTTTCATTTTCATTTCCGTAGGGGTCCTATGGAAAATTTCTAAATGAGACCGTACTTTTTTTTTATTTATTCGGACATAATGATTCATAAGCTTTAATTTTTTCGCCAATAATCAATACCGAGATCTTTTGTAATAATAAAAGTGTTTTTAAAAGGTTCATAAAAATTATTTCTCTCTATTCTCTCTAATTTGTGCTTACCTTTTAAATACACTTTATTATTACAAAGGATCTCGTTAAGAAATGATTGTTGGCGAAAAAATTAAAGCTTATGAATCATTATGTCCGAATAATAAAAAAATATATTACGGTCCCATTTAAAAATATTCCATAGGACCCCTACGGAAATGAAAATGAAAATTAAATTCAGTTTTTTGAGAAAAACCTAAAAATAGTCGTATCTATCAGTAATTTAAATAACTATTTTATTCTTTACAGACAAACTCACTACCTTGCTAATAATATCCATAGCCTACTTAGTAATTTTCTTACATCGCATTCATCTGACGTGGCCATTTTGTACAAAATAAAAAATCGTTCGTATCTCACTTATTTTTTGGAATTTTTGAAATTGGAAAACACTGCTGCAGTTAGAATTTCATGTTTTATAAAACATCACAAAAAAACACGGTCATTCCATTTAAGAAAAAAAGTTGATGTCACTTCCGGTTCAACCGGAAGTGATATTTTTGTTCCTGTTAGTCTAAAAATAGCCCAATTTTGTCTTATTCACGTATACCAAAAACGAAATTTTTAAATTCAAAAACAACCAACAAATTGGGGGCGTACATTGACTGGTGGCCACCCGGTATACCCTAACAGTTTATTTAATTTTTTTTATTTTTCTACGACCAATAGAACCGGAGATATTTAAAAAATAGTGTAACGATATACTGGAAATGTTTCAAAAATGCACTTTTATGCGCCATTCTCTCGAAGCCGCAGCCCGATATTGCTAATTTTTTCGGTTTTTGACTGATTTGCATGTATAAAACAAAAACATATTCCCTCCACTATTAGTATTTGTACCAAGGTAAATATGCAACTGACGGTTCCTTCCAACTTTTGTGTTCCAATATCCGTTTTCTGAAACTTCTTGTTTGCAAGTATTTTCAAATATTCCACTCACTGCTCTTGGTACCTGATATAATATTTAACCTACAAAAGTAACGGGCTGGAAATATTTCTCCATAATAATAAATTATGTATCAGCCGAATTAAGTTATCTGTTTACATTTTGTAAGTAGTTACAAATTAATAGACTTTACTATGTACAATAATGTATTCTTTATGTCGCAAGGCACAGGTGTTGAGGTCACTGCATGCACAAAAGTCGTCGTTGCCTAATTGATACTTCAGAGGTTATTGTTATTTTATTATTTCGCGTTTGTCTGCGAATGGAATCATCAAAAAATTCATTTGCGTTTTATTTAATTGCAATTTTTATGATTAAAATTATCATGCAAATTAAATGTAATTTATATGTGAGGTATATAAGCTGACGGAACACAAAATGTATAGGGGTAGATTTTTTTCAAAACTTATTGAACACCTTGTATAATTGTTAAATTCTTAAAAAGTTATAAATTAAGCATTAAAAGGAGGTCCGCTAGGAAACATCGCGTGCACAGAAATAAAATAATGTTAACAGATCTCAAAATATCAAAAAATCTTTTATTAACCCGCATGCTATAATGTTTCGAAAGTGTGAAAAATTCTCACCATGGTAGCTCTAGTTTTTGTATGAAGTTGTGTAAAAAGAGGTTTTATATATTCATATGTCCAATAACAGTATTGTTTGAATTTGTTCATAATTGCATATTTTCATTCATATTGCATTTAATTTATTTTATATATGACTTAATTTATGTTATTTACGTTAAAATTACGTCGTAATTAATGCTTCCCTTATAGTAATAATAAATTTCGTTACGGTGTATCATCAACAGAAATGGAAAAAGAACAATTAAACATAAACAATTGGTTTCATGTGCTGGTTGTCCAACGTCCAATTTTAGCACGTTCCGACCTTATCCACGTATTTTTTTCTTAGACCTAGTGCTAACGACCTTTACCTAATTATGCCGGACTAGTTCATGGATATGTTGCCAAAACTGCAAGTGTCCAATATATTAATTGTACAGAGTGAACTGGTGGTTTCACCCGTTGGTTCATTAGATGGGAGAACACTGATTGCACACACTCGAGGTCAGTCAAACTTCAGAGGCCGCTAATTGATTGAAAAATAAATGGACATGTCCTAAAACGCATAATAAGGGAGCTACAACCACTTGAAAGGGGATGATGAATATCAATTTTACGAGTGGTACTTTAAGATCGTTAACTCATTTTGGGAAGTTAAGAGAAGACGAGTAGGATGAGGGAGGGGAAATTGAGGAACTATCATAGGAAGAAATAAAAGAAATAATAACACAAAGTTGTAATGGAAAAACACCGGGGAAAGATGGAATAAATATGGAAATGATAAAATATAGGGGAGATAAACTGGAAAAAGAAATATACCGGGTGGACCAACAAATTTTGCACTTTTTACGTTTGCCCATAACTTTCTTGTTTATTAACCGATATTAATGATCAACGTTTCGTTGCTTACAGAAATGAATGGACTATCGATGAAAGGTTTCAAAATGGCCAATTTGTTAAAATGCAAGCTGGCGGCCTCTTTAAAAAGTTATTGGCCAATGAAACAAGTGCAATTTAAGTAATGCAGCTGAAGAATGACAAAAAGACGCTTTGTATGATTACGTATAGCTCCTCTTCCGATGGACCCATTTTTCTCATCGAAGTCTTAAAATGTAGAGAAAGGTCCATTTTTTGTTTTTTTCTATTGGATGTGTCATTTCGACATGTTTTCATAAAAAAGAATTGGCCCAAACAAACGGCTATTTTCAAACGAGGCCGCCATCTTTCATTTTAAAGAATCAATTTGAAACTATTCGTCGATAGTCCATTCTTTTCTGTAAGCAACAACACCTAGCTCATAAAAATCGGTTAGTAAACAAAAAAGTTATGGGCAAACGTAAAAAGTGCAAAATTTTTCGGCCCACCCGGTATGTGCTATGTTTAAAAAAATGGATGGAGGAAGTTATGACTAGAGAATATATAGGAGAATCATATTATTAAACGTGGCATACCATATTCTAGGAGTCATAATCCTAAAGAGATTAAGAGAAAATACAAGCACATTTATAGATAAGCATCAATTTGGCTTCAGAAGAGGAGAGTCAACACTGGATGCGATATATACAGGGTGTTCCAAAATTATGCGGCCAAACTCTTAGAGCGTGTAGAGGGGCTAAAAACAAAACGAAAATTATCAATAAACATTTGGTCAATAATGCATATTAAAGAAGTTATAACCTTCCAAAGATGAAGAGAATCAATTTTTTGTATGCTGTAACCGAGGCTGTAGCTCAGAATCCAAAAAAAGTAGGCACATCAAAATTTAGATGTTACTTTTTATTTAGGTTCTCAACCGTGTCCAACATTCATTTTTAAAAAAACTGTATGAAGTTTAGGTTAGGTATATTAATAAATATTTTTGAATCCGTTCGCGTTATTAAAAGTTTTACTTTAAAATTTGATTTTTCAATCATTATTACACAAAATGATAAAAATTTGATTGATTGAAACCTACTATAATTATTATTATAATATTATTCTGGTACACTACTTGAGGTTTGAAGTGCAATTAAAATTTAAAAGTGGATTTTCTCGAAAACGGCGCATCCTATGAAAATGTGAAAAGTATACCATTTTTCTGTAATAATGATTGAAAAATCAAATTTTAAAGTAAAACTTTTAATAACGCGAACGGATTCAAAAATATTTATTAATATACCTAACCTAAACTCCATACGCGCCGCTCCTGAACAGTTTTTTCAAAAATGAATTTATGATATGGCCGAGAACCTAAATAAAAGGTAACGACTAAATTTTGATGTACCTACCTTTTTCGGATACTGAGTTATAGCATAAAATAAATTGATTCTCTTCATCTTTGGAAGGTCATAACTCCTTTAATATGCAGTATTGGCCAAATATGTATAGAACATTTTCGTTTTGTTTTGAGCCCCTCTACATGCTGTAAAGAGTTTGGCCGCATAATTTTGGAACACCTTGTATATTTAAGCAGATAGTGGAGAAAGATCGAAAACTAAATTCGAGATAATAGGAAAAGAAGTGAAGAAGGCAATGGTGAAGATAGGGGGAGATGGAATTTGAGAAAATGGCACAATTTAAATATTTGGGAGTTACAGTAACGAGTAAAGGAGAAAGAATACAAGAAATAAGCGACAAAATAATGGCTGCAAACTAAATAATAAAAAAAAGGTTCTAAAGAGTTGGTTCTTGACAATAAGAACAACAATTAGAGGCTACAAAACGCTTATCAGACCAGTGATGATATATGCCACGGAAGCAGTCTCCTTGACAAAAGAGTAGTTGAGTGAAGAATATTGAAACGGATGTTGGGGCCAATTCAAGCAGCAGAAAATGAATATAGAATAAGATCAAATCAAGAAATACTCGAACTTTTTGAGGAGGAAGACACAGAAAAGTCAAACAACAAAGGGTAAAATGTTTGGGACATGTATGGAGGGCACCGACAAAGGAAATTATAAGTGTAATAACAGAGTGAATATTAGCAAATGAAGGAAGAAAATCAAAGAGGTGAAGAAGGTTTGTCCAGGGTAGGAATGATAATTTGGTAACAATACCTCAAGATAGAAAGAGATGG
This sequence comes from Rhagium mordax, assembly GCA_963680705.1. NCBI lineage: Eukaryota > Metazoa > Arthropoda > Insecta > Coleoptera > Cerambycidae > Rhagium > Rhagium mordax. Next base: position 40,573,625 of record OY796663.1, read on the forward strand.
CAAAAGATATGTAAAGAAATAACGTAGAGGAAAAAAGGGGACCGATCCACACCAAGAATTGGATATAGCAAAGATATTAGCAGGGCTACCCCCACGGGGGTGTCAAACCATTCAGTAATTCAAAGCAATATTTCAAGAACAATATATGCATTTTTGAAAAGATTTTCAAAACAATAGTCGTATATTCATTGAACTTAATTCTGGGAATCACGCCAAATTCTAAAAAATAAATAGAAATGAGAAAATTGCCAAAATATGTCAAGATAAAAGTGTAGTATCAAAGGCAAACCTCAACAGTTTGCCCCAGAAAACCACTGTATATAGTTCTAAATGAATATAAATACAATATTGTTATCTAAAATTCGTATCAGTGGTTTTCTAGTATTTTACACTAGAAAATATAACAAAATGTATATTATATAATATATAGATATATATATTTATATGATATGTAAAAAACAATTATAAAACAATAACTTATCTTAACAGAACGTTTCGAACCAAAGTCTAGGTCCTTTTTTAACTGTGATTACAAAAAATTACTTGTCAAAAAAGATCACTTTGACACCTGACACTGATTATTAATTAATGCATAGATCACTAGAGAAAGAATTCTAATTTATTTTGATATTTCCGTCACGTACTTCTTTTTGAAGAATCGGTAGCCAGACTTCGTCTAGTAACACTGAACTAGTAGAGACGCAGTCGGTACTGTTTAGTTGAATACAGTCACTCTCTTTAAGTTTTCGTTTATTACAATGTGTCTCCGTTTGAATTATTTTTGCCTGTGTCCAACTAAATCTGTGGCCATTACTCCAAGCATGTTGTGCCAGTGTAGATTTATCAACTTGGTAATTTTTAACGTTATTTTTGTGTTCAGATATTCTAACTTCTAATGGTCTAGACGTCTCACCTATATATAGCTTTTCACACTCGCATGGAATGCTATAAATACAATTTTTAAATTTTTGAACACTGTTAAAAGGTTTGGTTTTTGTTAAGAATGATCTGATGGTATTGCAAGTTTTAAAGGTGTGAAAAGCTATATATAGGTGAGACGTCTAGACCATTAGAAGTTAGAATATCTGAACACAAAAATAACGTTAAAAATTACCAAGTTGATAAATCTACACTGGCACAACATGCTTGGAGTAATGGCCACAGATTTAGTTGGCCACAGGCAAAAATAATTCAAACGGAGACACATTGTAATAAACGAAAACTTAAAGAGAGTGCCTGTATTCAACTAAATAGTACCGACTGCGTCTTTACTAGTTCAGTGTTGCTAGACGAAGTCTGGCTACCGATTCTCCAAAATGAAGTACGTGACGGAAATATCAAAATAAATTAGAATTCTTTCTCTAGCGATCTATGCATTAATTAATAATCAGTGTCAGGTGTCAAAGTGATCTTTTTTGACAAGTAATTTTTTGTAATCACAGTTAAAAAAGGACCTAGACTTTGGTTCGAAACGTTCTGTTAAGATAAGTTATTGTTTTATAAATGTTTTTTACATATCATATAAATATATATATCTATATATTATATAATATACATTTTGTTATATTTTCTAGTGTAAAATACTAGAAAACCACTGATACGAATTTTAGATAACAATATTGTATTTATATTCATTTAGAACTATATACAGTGGTTTTCTGGGGCAAACTGTTGAGGTTTGCCTTTGATACTACACTTTTATCTTGACATATTTTGGCAATTTTCTTATTTCTATTTATTTTTTAGAATTTGGCGTGATTCCCAGAATTAAGTTCAATGAATATTAACTATCCGCCACAAATAAACTACAAACAAGAGTCGTATGTTGTCGAGGCGGAAACAAAATGGCATTATTTATTTTTTATTTCAATGGACGTTTACAAGGTATGTTTTTTCAAATAAAGTCCTACTAAGTACTCGTATTATTATTATAGCGTCTTATTCTACGACAAAAACCTGGCAACTTTTGTTTGAAACATTAAATAAAATAACTAGAATTCTTTGGAATCTCAATGATTTTCTTCTCGAAACCTCGTACAAAAATACAAATTTTAAATAAAAAGTGCCAGAGACAAAAATGTTTATTTTCATCTATTAAAACTTGGAGCGTTACATATTTCAGAATTCTTTAGATATTCACAGAAATTGATAAAAAACCATTTTATTTCCCTCTAGAAAACAAATAATTATGGGTAAAAACATTTTTTTCGAAAATGCGTCCTGAAGATATTTCGTGCTGCCAACTTAAATGGGCTACGCTGTAACACGAAACATGTGCATTTGTATATCGATGAAATATCCATACGTAATATGCCTGTAGCTACTAGGATATTGATTAGGAGTTATGCACATGTGACTTTGATCAGTATAACAAACTAATTTTTCGAAAGTTTTAAACTTTTTTTGACTTAACTTTAGCCAATCTAAGTTATTTTTGTCTTTAACTGCAGTTTTATGTATGTAATGAAATAAAACTAATTTACAAGGGTAACGTACCGGCTTCAAACTGAAAATCGTCATAATTGTCGAGTAATAAATATGGACAAAACTTCCATTTTTTTATATAGTACATATAACTTTAGAAACATGTAATGTATTTCTCATAATTTTTTTAAAAAATCATTAAAGACAATAGTAAAGGTTGGTAAATATTTTATTTTCTAAATAATAAAAAAATAATTAAAATAATACAGTATATTACCCATATATTATCTATAATTATATTTATCATCGTCATCGACGATTTCTGTTTCCTCTTGAATTTTTTTAGTAGCTTTTATTTGAAAACATCGTTTTTATTTTCTTCTTGTACTTCATGTATGTACTAATGACATATAATGTAAGAAGGTTTGAAGTATCTCAAATAAGAAGAATCTTATTCAAAACCAGATTATTTTGTGCCCAAAGTATGAGGCACAAAACGTTTATAATAAATAGATTGAACATTTAAACATTTATTGTCAATTTCTTAGGATATAAACTGTAATTACACGAGTCACACGAGCTATATCTTATGAAAACCAAACATCGTTTTCTCAATCATGCGTTTTTGCAATGTATTTTCTGAATTCTGATACAATTTTTAAGACAAAGCCAATACCTTACCTCCGCATGCAAACTTTCTCAGATCCTATTTTATGAATGACTTACTTTAGATTAAAACCCACGGAAAATGGGATATACCATAAAATTATTAATACGGTTTCAAATACTCATAGATATGCATTTATGCATCATATAACTTAAAAATTCTAACAAATACTTTTTAGTGAGTTAACTATTAAATGCAATTTTTTAAATACTTATAAACTGTTGAAATTACAATTACAAGACTTGAACTCAATTTTCGGACCTACTTTTTAATATCATAAAATATACAGTATTGCATAAAATCCCATTAAGAGAGAAAAACGTACTTACAATTCAAATATTTCCATATCCGCACAAAAATATCACAGAAAAATCCCCGCGCATGCACCAAAATCTGCAATAGCCGCGCCGCGCCGGTCAATCGGCGATCGTAATTCCTATACTCCGCGCTGAATCCCCGTCCCTTCGCGCGTTTAATTCGTACTCTCGCTCCGCGCAGCTCTAGGTAACTAACTGTGTCACCAATTACCTATATGCACTTCTGATTAGCGACTTGTGACCTTCTGGTCGTTCAAACTATTTTTTATATACTCGTCCGTCGACACACGCTTGCCTAACACGTTCCGGTGACCCCTACAAGCCAAATAAATATTTGGTTTTAGTGCTGGTTTAATGGGTGTCTGGTCTTGCGGTGCCGCGGTTATTGATTTACGGGGGTGGATCGATATGTTCTCGGATCGGACATTAGAATCTGTTGTTTTGTAAAGTAGTTCATTCAGACAATACACATTTTTATACTTTAGATTTTGTTAGTTCTATTCCACGTTACATATTTTGAAGTTTTGACGTTTCGATCTTCGCTTCGAAGAAGACCACGACAAAATATTCAACGCGGAAGAGAACCCGAAAATTCTTCTACAAACCATCAGCTCCGTGAAGCCCATAGAATCCAAAACGATTTGTTTATTAATTCATTTACTTAAGGTAGTTGGTTAGTTGGTTGATTGGTTGGTTAGATAGTTGGTTGGTTGATTAATTAGTTAGTACCGTCCAAACTTTGAATATCAACGAAAAAATTAAAATAATTCGTGTAAACCAACAGAATGCCAACATATCGTAATATGGATGTTAAATAGCAAGGGCCCAGAAACCGACCCGTGTGGAACCCCAAAATAAACAAGGAATTCAACAGATCTCATGCCATTGTAGAAGGTGCCAAGAACTTTAAGGAGGAAGCCTATTAAGCTGAGAATGAAATTCCTATAAATATCATTTCAAAATGGTTTTAAGAGAGATACAGCTTTTTGGAAGATAATTTGAAATTTCGTCACAGTGGGGTGGAAAAAAAATACCTTTCAAAAATCGCTGTAGACTTTAAAATTTATTGGATCATCTTATTTTTTTTAAATGTTCGTTTTTAAATTATTTAACAATTTCTCGAGCCAGATTTTTTATTTTAAGTTATAATTTTTTATAATTTAGATCCAAAATTGATTTTTAATTAAAATTCAATTAAAATCAGTCACAAATATATAAAAATTGGCCCAATTTAGTTTTAAATCTTTATTTCATAAAAAGATAGATCTGCCAAAACAGAATTTTAGAATTTTCATTTCTTCTTTTATTCTTGACAGCTGCCAAATTCAGTGTCAAATTTAAAATTTTACAAGTATGTTTTTTGTAATTTTGAAAACAATGTGAGGTTTTATAGAAAAAGAGATATAAAATTAATCTAATCTTTTTATTTTTATAATTAAAATTAAAATAATGCTTTCGCTTTTGACAGCTGTCAAATTTTCTGTCAACTTAATGAAAATGCCATTTAATAATTATGCTAATAAATGAAAGTACAAAGCAGACATTTTTCTATAAGTTCCGGACGAGGTTCCGGAGGTATTGAACACAAAATTATTTTCAGAGAAATATTGTATTTGTTGGTAATTAAATTGTCAAAACTGCTGTCAAATTTAAAAATATGCAAGTTTGATTTCATTAATTTTGGGAACAATGTGAATTTCCATTGAAGAAAGCATTTAAGTGATTTTTTAAATTTGCTAGTTCCATAATTGTAATTAAAATACGTTTTTTACTTTTGGCAGCTGTCAACATTTCTGTCAACCTAATAAAAATGCCATTTAATGATTATTATTAAATTTGTATGTTTTTATGTAGCTGTCAAAACTTAAAAAACTTAACCTTAAATTTAAAAATATGCGAATACATCTTTTTCGAAATACTTTCGTATTCAATACCTCCAAAACCTATAGAAAAATATTTGCTAAATATTTTAATTTGTTGAAATAATAATAAAATGGCAATTTTATTAAGTTGACAGAAATTTTGACAGCTGTCAAAGGTTACAACTTTATTTTAATATCAATTATGAACTAGAAAGTTTTGTGTCATCTTCTATGAAAATCAACATTATTCTCAGAATTACGAAAGATATACTTGTGAATTTCTAAATTTGACAGCAATTTTGACATCTACCAATCAACATAATATTTTTTTGACATCGATTTCATGTTCAGTAGGCTCCAAAACTTATAAAAATGTTTGTCAAGTATGTTTACTTGTTTAAACAATTATAAAATGTCAGCTGCCAAAAATAAAAACTTTATTTTATAATCTATTATAGAACTAGCATTTCAAAACACTTCTATAGGAATTCACGTTATTTTTCAAAATTATGAAAGGCAAACTTGCATTTTTTTTAATTCGACAGCAGTTTTGGCAGCTACCAACTAATATTATATTTTTTTACAACAATTTCGTATTCAGTTCCTCCAAAGCCTATTGAGAAATGCCTGGTTGGTACTTTAATTTTTTGAAATGATTATTAAATGGCAATTTCATTAAGTTGCCAGAAGAGATTTTGACAGCTGCCAAAAGTAAAAGCTGTATTTTAATATCAATTATGGAACTAGCAAATTAAAAAAAATACTTGATTTCCCTTTTATTGATATTCACATTGTTTATAAAATTAAGGAAAACAAAACTTGCATGGTTTTAAATTTGACAGCAATTTTGGCAGCTACCAACAAACAATAATTTTATAAAATTAATTTCGGGCAGTACCTTCAGACCCTATATAGCAAAATGTAATATTAAATACTGAAGTCATTTGTGAAAATAATTATTAGATATTAAGTACTTTTATTCAGTTGACAGAAAATTTGACAGCTGTTAAAAGAAAACGTTATTTAAAAATCAATTATAAAAATAGAAAAATTTCAAATACTTTATATCTCTTCTTTTATGCAAAATTACATTATTTTCAAAATTTTACTACTACTTTACATACATACACACAATTTTTAAATTTGACAATAATTTTGACAGCTATCAAGAATAAAAAAGAAATGAAAATTACATTTTGGCAGATCTATTATCTATTTTCAAAGTAAATATTTAAAACTAAATTGCGCGAATATATTTATACAGGATGGTCTGAATTGTACCTTGTCTGATAATTTGATAATCAATGGAAAATGTGAAATTAATATCAGTTTTCTTAATAAACTTATATCGAAAACTTAACCGTTTCAGAAATATTGAAGTTACATTTTTTTAATTTTCTTTTTTTATATCCTGAAGTACATGGAATTTTCTATTGAAATTTTGTGTGTACATGTTCCTGAATAAGTACCACGTTTAATCATTATTTTCTTTCCAACTTCAATCAGAGGCGTAACCACGGGGGTATGAATCCCTTTGTTTAAAGAAAAATGGTACGCCAATGATCGAAATTGTATTTTTTTTCATTTGTGAAATCTACAGTCAATTTACGAATAAAAAGTCCTCTTTTTAGTTTTTTCTTAATTACAATTCATTGCATATTCATAAGAACAAGTACGTATTTCAAACATTAATAAAGCACCTATAATTTTTTTTCTACATTAGATAAAAATTTTAAATTTGGAGGACGTGAATTAGATAATATTACAAATTTTTCGGGATAATCTTGAATTTCAAAGTACTTCCGATTTGACCGGAATTGACCAGAACTTTTGATTTTCAAGTGGAGCATCCTGTTTTTGACATTTTTGAGATTAGTGGATCATTTTACGTATAATAGTGCCTTTTTGGATTTTTTTTTGGAACTATTTTATATTTAATTTTTAAAAACAGAATTAGGTGGCTGTGATGCACATAAATGGCTTTTGTTTTGGTTTGTAATTGTACTTTTTTTAGCAGGTAAATAGAAATATTTCACAAAATAAACTCAGATCGTTAGAAGAGCTGTTAAAAATGCTCACCACCAAATTCAATATATTTCCGACATCCTCGAATTATGGAATCAAAGCCAACTAAAAATAAAATCAGGCACGTAAAGATAATGAATATGCAATGAATTCTAATTACAATTTAACTGTAAAACGATACGTTTTACAGAAAAACTAAAACAGGGCTTTTTATTCGTAAACTGACTGTAGATTTAAAAAATGAAAAAAAATACAATTTCGATCATTGGCGTACTCTTTTTCTTTAAACATTATTTACACCCCTGTGGTTACGCCTCTGGTTGAAATAGGAAAATAAATATAATTATTAAACGTAGTACTTTTGTACACACAAAATTTCAATAAAATATTCCTTTTACTTCAGGAGGTATAAAAAAGAATTTAACTTCAATGCCCTGCGTAAAATTTGGCTAGTGTGGTTTACTTTACGTGAGCAACGGTTTTTCCCTTAGGTATTATATCCAGAGGGTGTAGGCCCCTAAATCTATAGTCTCAGCGACTCAGCCTTTACCCGTTGTATTTTGGGAACGACTCGTAAACAGCAGAACTAAACGCTTCATAAATATAACTCTTCGGCGATTCCTAAAGGGGATACAAGCAAAACTTATTTTTTTTAGCGTATTTTTGACAACAGTATCCTGGTGAATATCACAGACTGAAACTTAAGCTCCACCCTGGTAATACTGGCTAATATTTGCTTTGTATTGCAAGTATTACTTAACATGGAGCTTCTTCCTTTGACTCATCAGCGAACCGTGGACGAACCATTAACAAATATTAAGTACCTCGGATACAATTTAGTGTACATAAATGTACGGATGTTGAAGCATGAAGTTAGTAAACACGAGCAACTGTATCGTAGCGCCTTTTTACCTTGAATGGTTAAAAATCACCATAATAGAGACCTTGTTTAATTGGCAACAAAATTATGCGTTAAACTTCTCGGGGATAGGGTTAAGTTGTAAGTGAACAGGACCGGACTCAAAAATTTAAATATCTTAAAATAAGACTATTTTCCTGATTATAAATTTTCATTAGTACGATTCTAAGACAAACAATGAAACATGATTATTATCATAATATCCTATTACAGTGTTAAAAAGGAGTGGCCGACTTTCCAGAACACCCTGTATACTTATATTTTTGTTTTTTTTTTTGCTTAAATATTTTGGCTAAAAAAACAACGTTGCGGAGTCATCGTTCTCTTCGTTTGCCTTTCATTCTCAGGTAGAACCGGTGCAATTATCGATTTGGTATTGGTGCAAAATAATGTTTATAAATTGCTGACGTGATAATGAAACAAGTTGTTTTTAAGGCTGCATAATCGAACTAAAACTTTCCTAACTCAAAGAGATAAGTAAAGTGGCATGTAAGGGCACAACGGTCGTATACAAGGCTTTCCAAAAGTCTACAAACGGCTGATTTTCTCGTTTAAGAAAATATCTCCTATGCAAGTTTTGCAGTTCTTAGATCAAATGGCAGTAGCAAATTTTCAGTAGGTACGGAGATCAAGGCCATTTGAAATTCAACTCGTAATATATTCTTTACGTCGGAATTTGAAAAACCGTTAAATTCGTTACATGCATAAACCTAGTCAGTCAAGGCAATACATAATAACAACATAGTGAATGTAACTCTTTTTCTTAAATACTTAGTATTTTATGCGCCTTTATCACTAAAGAATCAGTTCAGATTACAGCTTGAATCACCACAACCTAGGCAAATACCTTGATAGTGTGCTCTTGATGGATAGGAAAATTTGAAAAACGCGTCTCTCTTTCTGTGACACTTTCATTAGGGGTAAACGATATGATATTTACTATACACCATGAAATATACAAAATGATTGTCTAACTCACAAAGCCCCGGTATGCCTATCTATGTGCTTGCTTTTTTGCTTTTAGCTAATTTTGGCAACAAAAACAGCTTTGCGGAGTCAACGTCTTTTACGTCTGCCTGTGTTTCTCAGAACTGGAGTCCATTTGACGTAAAAGCAACAAGTTGATAACGAAAGAACAAGTTTTCCTAAGCTTACTCCTGAATACAGTGCTCACCATAGTTAGTACGAGCATCATGGAAAGGCTGGCAATAAAAAGAGTTACCCATTGGGCGATTTTACTGAACAGGAACGGTTATAAGAACCTATATGTATAAAATACTGCAAAAATATCGTTTACATACATATCCCAAAATGCTTACTTAAACATTTATTTTGCTTTAATTTCATATTTACTCAAGATCGAATTGACCGGCAAGGAAAAATAGCGAAATGAATTTTGCAGAATTTACAGAAAAGAAACGTTATTTATTTCGACAAAGTTGTCACCCTTTATTGCCAGCCTTTTCATGAGTAAGTCCATAACAGAAGCATTAGAAGTATTTGCGTACTTTCCTCGATTATGAATAAGGTAAATATGTGGTGTGACGTACTTCGGTTTTAGGCAAGAAAAGGCCGAAGTGTAACTATGGCACTCGAGGCGGCGGCGGTGCTTTACTCGGGCGCCAGTTTCTGTTTATAGTGCAGAAACACCACTACTCAGGCAGTTACAGTGAAGAAACGGATATTCCAGTGGGTCGGGTCGTTGGGAAAATTAGACTTCGATGCGGAATAAAAGGCACAGCTAGTATCACAATTAGATTTATTCAGGTCTAGTTATATATTGATCACATAAACAGGAACAAGTTTAGCAAATGCGGTTATTACTATAAAAACTCTAATCTAATTACATAACTACATCTAGTAGGGCTTAAAAACTATTAACTAACAGTTAGCAGGACTTAAAAGCTATTAACAATATATACAGTTACTTTAAAGCACAATCCTAAGCACAAACTACGAGGCGGCAGTGCGAGTATCTAGCAAGGCGGGCAGGCGGTTAACTAACGATTACAGAACTAACAGCAAAGCGACGTACGGATACCAGGATTAGCAGAAGCAAACACCAAAAAGCATACAAATATCAAAACAACCTATTTACAAATTACAGGTTTGGCTAAAGCGTAGTATTGGCTAAGTAAAGTTATGGGTTAATAAAATCAACAGTGGGCTTCCTTTCGGGTCTGGATCTCGAGTACTGAAAGAAAAAAACTTTAAGGTTAATATTGCAAGTTACGCTCTTTAACTATACACTGTATACCGGAGGATCGCGTGTATAGACAAACATCTAGCTTGCTTCAGCTGAAAGAGAGTAAAATAGTTACTGGAACAAGTGTCTAGCAGCAGCGGACTGAAAAGGAATTAATGATTAGTATCGTGAGTTGCGCTATTTACGTATACACTGTATACCGGAGGACCGCGTGTATACAGTATAGACCAACAGCTAGCTCACCTCAGCTGGAAGAGAATAAAATGATTACAGGAGCAAAGGGCAGACAGTAGCGGACTGAAAGAAATTTATGATTAATATCGTTAGTTACGCTATTTACGTATACACTGTATATCGGAGAATCGCGTATATACAGCATAGATCAATAGCTAGCTCACTTCGGCTGGAAGAGAATATACTGATTACCGGAACAAAGGGCGGACAGCAGTGAGCTGAAAGAAATTTAGGATTAATATCACACAGAGATACCTACCTTGCAATAGCCAAACCTTACTCTTGAGTTCTACTCCTTACTTACTTCTGCTTACTCAGGCACGTCTGGTCAGGAACAGCAGCGGACGGGTACTGAAGGACACTGAAGGTAGTTGTGTCGGATTCGGAATATCAATACTCTGTAAAATATCAGAGTAGTAGGGATGAACGCAAAATAAGCAGCGCAGTGAATAAATGCGTCACGGCTGGACTTTGCCGAAATTCCTTCCCTGGTTAATTTACTTTACGGTGGGTACGTCTGCTTGCTTTCGATGACAGCTCTTGACTGACTTCAGCTTCAGCTCTCTTGGATTCGGAATACCAATCTTTTATAAGCCAACGGAGTGGCAGGGATAAGAGTAATGTCGCAGCGCAGTGAAAAAATGCGTCCCGGCGAGGCTCTGACGTAGGGCGAGTTTCAACTGCTAAAGTGCTGCATCGACACGTCCACCTTCGCTTGCTGTTGCGGCCGGACTGGCCTCGGCGCGGATACGCTTTTCACTCCTAGTTGTTGCCGGGGAGGGACAGATATCAGCGCGGTATATTATTTGTTTGCTGATATTAATTACGGATTTATTTATTATTTAATAACAGGACAGTTTCTATAGTAAAACAAAATAATTAACTGGCTACAGGTGATAATAATATAAAAATGCAGATAATAATAACTTAATTACATACGGGGTGTATCGAATAACGTTATATTGAACAGGAACTAGTAACGAAAAAATCACTTCGTTACATTGGATGATATTATAGACTTATTTGATACAAATGTCGTAATGGGCTATTGATCATGATATCCAAGGAAACCTATATCAACTTCTTCCTCGCTCTCCTCTAATTGCTTTATCCTTATATTTTTGTGAGTTCTGCAAATTACACTGGTATGACTTTTTTCTAACAAGTAAAACATTCCCAATTTACTGCGGGACATAATGGATTATGATTTCTACCAAATCTATAACATGATGACGATGACTTCCTATTGACATTAAATGACTTTTTCTTTATAGACAGTTTGTTCATATGTTCCATGGTTCCGTGTACCAATTGACTTTGTGTTTCTGCAACTTCTAAATTTAAAACTAAAACGCAAGCTTGTTGGAAAGACAATGCTTCAGGTTCACCCAACAGACGCTGTTGTATGGTGGTTTTGTTTAGGACACCACACACAAAGACGATCTCTCAATGGTTGATCTAGAAAATCTTCACACTTGCATGACTTTGCAAGCACCTTTAAAGCTGACACATAATCGACTATTTTCTCATTCATTTCTTATTTCTTATTTTCTACAATAACATTTGTACATGGAACAAATTTCTCTTTCAAGATTCTGATCAAATCATTATGATTTACCAACTGGTGTTTCAGGGTACAACGTTGTTTTCAGTATACCATAACTTTTTGCTCCTATTAATGTTAATAAATGAGCTACTTTGAACTTGTCTTCTACCTTGTGAACTATTAAGTACTGTAGTAGACGTTCCTCCCATGACTCGAAAGTTTCCACTGTGTCATTAAATTCTTCAAATCTTGACATCTTACTATCTTACGTTTTTGTATGACAATTATAAAACTGACCAGACTGACAGTTGACTTCAGACTTGACACAACAATTTCAAACTTCAGCCTGCTTAGTGCTTGACTAACCCTTTTTTTCACTTTTAACTTCGTAACTAACGCTTATGTTTCTTAACCTCAATGTTTATTTTCTCACGACTTCGACATAATTTCTTTCTCAACACAAATTCCGTAGGTTCACTCGTCGCCAAATATGTTATGTATTTAATCAAAATACTTGTTGTGAAAGAATACCATATTTTATTGAGGTTTAAGTTTTAACTTTACAAAAGTTTACAAATTGACAGCCTAATTAATATTGACAGTCCGCACCGAGTCCTTGATCAATATCCCATTCAATATCCTACATTCCTCTCCCACTTAAGTTTACAGGAAATTACTAGTAACGTTACTGGTTTGTTTATTACTCGACCATATCTGGTTCTTGGGACTGTTTCTGTAGTATCTGGATCATCACTATTACTTGAGTTATTTTCACCTGATAAACTTTCTTCATTAGTGTAAACCATCAATAACCACGTTTTTAGGTCGCTGATCACGATTTTGATGTCGAAATTTCATTTTGACAGCTGTCAACTATGAAACTGACAGTATGAAAGTTTCAACATTTTGAAAATAAGCTTTTTATGAGTAAACAATAATTATCCGCGATTTTGAGGTCGCTGATCACGATTTTGATATCGGAATTTCATTTTGACAGCTGTCAACTGTCAGACTGACAGTATCAACATTCCAACATTCTGAAAAGAAGTTTTATGTGTAAACCATCAATACATACCCACGTTTTTGAGGTCGCTGATTACGATTTTTATGTCAGACTTTCATTTTGACAGTTGCCAACATTTAATTCCCGCTTTCAATCTATATTTCGATTTTACTTTCGTAGCTAGCAACGCCTTAGGGTGCAAAACTTGGCACATGTGACGCCAAGGATGTACCCAAGCCCGTCAGAACGTTGTTGTGGATACCGGGGCCGGCACAGGAACCGGAAAAAACGCTCAAACGTTTGAGAATACAGAACCCAGGGCTTCAGACGAATACCTGGACTGTAGTCGACACGAAGCCAGATCCGAAGGGACAACAACTTGTCCTACTGATGGACGAGGCTTCGTGGAAAAGAATTGAGGACCTTCAATGCAAACCCTACCTCAACCTAACCAGGGTCCTATTTAAGGCCCTGGGGAGGAAGAAGGGAGGGGAGCAGATGGAAGTCGACCAGGGGACGCAAGTCGAACCCGAAGGAATAGAGGCTGCGAAGGGAGAGGACCAGCAGTAACTCTCAACGCAAGTAACATTCAACGTTACACAGGTGAACGTACACCACTGTAAAGCGGCCTCGGCCGCATTTGCAGCAACACATTGAAAACAACAATGTAGATATAGCACTGATACAAGAACCCTGGGTGTACAGGGGGCAAATCAGGGAATTAGGAATGGGAAGAGACTGGGAAGTAATTAGCCCAGGCGGTAACCACCCAAGAGCTTGCATTATCGCAAAGAAAAATATCAATCTGTTACCAATGTGGGGACTATGTACAAGAGACCTAATGGTGGCACGAGCCAGCATAGAAATGGAGGGGTCAACGAAAGAGCTGGTAATAGGATCCGTTTACCTTCCATACGATCAACCTGATCAACCTCCTACCCAGGAAGTTAGAGAACTGGTTCAGCAATGTGAAGCTAGCCATGCACAGCTCATCTTATGCTGTGATGCCAATGCACACCACATTATCTGGGGGAGCACGGACAACAACACAAGAGGTGAGTCACTCCTAGAATTTATCATTAGTAATAAGCTAGAAGTAGTCAATCGTGGAAACGAGCCTACCTTTGTCACGACGACAAGGAGTGAGGTTATCGATATCACTATCGCGACACAGTGTGCGGGGCGAGTGATCAGTGAGTGGCATGTGTCTCAGGAACCATCGCTCTCGGATCACAGGTACGTAAGATTTAAAATACAAACACCACCGGAAGTGAACAAGATGGGCAGGAATCCAAGGACCTGCGACTGGGGACTCTTTAATGAGATCCTGGAGCAAGGGCTGAAGGAGTGCCCATCGAAGCCACAGACACCGGTGGAAGTGGAACTGATGAATGAATTCATTACATCAGCAATAAAAACAGCCTTCGAGCAAAGCTGCCCCCTAAAAGAGAGGAGGCAGAAACGTGAGACCCCATGGTGGAATCACGAGCTGTCCTCCAGGAGAGCAGCGGTTCGCAGGCTTTTCAACCAGGCGAGAAAGTCTGGCAGATGGGAAGAATATAAAACTGCCCGTCTCGACTACGCATATGCCATAAGAGATGCAAAAAAGGAATCATGGAGGAAGCACTGTGAGGAGATAGAAAACACTCCGGAAGCTGCTAGACTCCAGAAAATTCTGCAGAGAGACAATCAAGGTAAAATTGGATCACTGCAAAGACAACAGGGTGACTACACAAACACCGAGAAGGAGACTTTGGACTTACTCCTAGAGACACACTTCCCGGGCAGTGTAGCTATCCCACGTAACCATAACGGTCCAATTGAAGACATACCTATTAAGAGGGCGTCTAAAGAAGACTGGAAACATGCCAATAGCGTAATTAACATAACAAAACTTGAGTGGGCGATCAATTCGTTTGATCCGTACAAGTCACCGGGGGTAGATGGAATATTCCCGGCACTACTAAAACAGGGTATAAGCAAACTTGCAACACCCCTGTGCACATTATTCAGGGCCAGTCTGGCCCTAGGTTATGTGCCAACCAGCTGGCGGATGGTAAAGGTGGTATTCATACCAAAACCAGGGCGCGAGACCTACGCCCAGGCCAAATCATTCCGACCTATCAGCCTAACATCCTTTCTCCTGAAAACCATGGAGAAGCTGGTGGATAGGCATATCAGGGACGATGTTATGAACTCAAAACCTTTACATCGAAACCAATATGCCTACCAGACAGGAAAATCATGTGAGCTAGCCATACACGAACTTACTCACAAAATAGAAAAGGCACTGGACAGCCGGGAAACGGCTTTAGGAACCTTTCTGGACATTGAGGGGGCTTTCGATAACACCTCATACGACTCTATAAGCAGAGCAGTGAAGAGACGCGGGGTCAAGCAGTCGATAACAAGATGGATTGACTCAGCACTCAAAACCAGGAAAATACAAACAATGCTGGGCTCCACGACAGAGGAGGTGTCGGCAACCAGGGGCTGTCCGCAGGGGGGTGTCCTATCACCCCTGTTGTGGTGTCTGGTTGTTGATGAACTCCTAGAACAATTAGAACAGCAAGGAATATATGCGCAGGGATATGCAGATGACATCACCATCCTGGCAACGGGAAAATTTGAGGGCGTCACATCAGAAATGATGCAAAGGCCCTCAAAACGGTAGATAAATGGTGCACCCAGGAAGGTCTATCCGTCAATCCAGGAAAGACCACAGTGGTAGCTTTTACAAAGAAAAGAAAAATTCAGAACCTGAAGAAACTATTTCTTCGGGGAAAAGAATTACAAATGAGCGGTGAAGCCAAGTATTTGGGACTAACTCTAGACACCAAACTGAACTTCAAAGCTCATATAGAGAAAGTGACCACCAAAGCCACGCGGGCTCTATGGGCCTGCAGACGAATGGTGGGCAAGAATTGGGGACTACAACCACGAATGGTACACTGGCTGTACCAAAGTGTTGTGATACCAATAATAACCTACGCCTCCCTGATCTGGTGGCACAAAGCTGGAAAAGGAGAGTCGTTGAGGAAACTAAACAAGGTACAAAGACTTGCGTGCCTAGGGATAACGGGGGCCATGACAACAACGCCTACCGCAGCTATGGAAGCGCTGCTATGCCTACCTCCATTAAATCTAGTAGTGGAGAATGAGGCATTGATAGCGACTTACAGGCTAAGAAACAACGGGTATGAGACCTTTCCAAGAAAAGGATATCATACAGAAATAGCCCAACAACTGGGAAATAACCGACTACTTGAAATGCAGTCTGACAGAATCAGCACTACTTATAACTTTACAAAAACCTTCAGGGTGATTATACCTGATAGGGAAGATGAGGGCAAAAGGCAGATGCGAAGTCACCCAAATGATACCATATGGTATACGGACGGATCAAAAACGTCAAGCAGTACCGGAGCAGGAATTGCGGGAGACCAACCAGGGACATACTTCAGTCTGAACCTGGGCAGCACTGCAACCGTGTTCCAAGCAGAAATAACAGCCATAGAGGCTTGTGCACAAGAAATGGTACGGATGTCATACACTAACAGAAGAATCCGTATCATCACTGACAGCCAGGCAGCTCTTAGAGCTCTGGAGGCAGTAGAAATACGTTCTAAAACAGTAAGAAATTGCCTGAAGCCCCTGGCGAAACTGGCAGAACACAACAATGTGCAATTGGAATGGACGCGAGGACACCAGGGAAATTCAGGTAATGAGAAAGCTGACAGGCTGGCCAAAGAAGGAGCAAAAATAGCCTTGATAGGACCCGAACCGACATGCGGGATCGCATACAGCACCGCAAAAGGCGCAGTAAAGGAACTATTAAGACATAAACACAACTTGCATTGGAGAGAGGCACCAGGAATGAGACAATCACGCATATTCTTAGGTGACCCATCCAAATCAAAGACTAACGAATTGCTGAAGCTGAGCAGAAGACAGCTAAGATGTGCAGTGGGTATTCTAACAGGACACTGCACGCTGAACAAACATCTCACCAACATAAAGGTGAAGGATGATCCAGATTGTAGGATGTGTGGTGAAGAGGAGGAAACACCTCACCACATCATATGTGAATGCCCGGCCTTAGTGGCGAGAAGGATTGCACATTTCGGTGACACCGGAAGAGATAGCCAATGCTCCCATCGACCGTATACTCGCCTTTGTGGGAGGAACGGGTCTTATGGAATAGGGAGACCATGGGGGTAAGACCGCAACCCATAAGGAAAAAAAAAAAAAAAAAAAAAAAAAAAAAACGCCTTAGCAACCAAGTAACTCGATTGTTTACTTTCGTTATCGCGCGTGTTGCTAGGGTTACAAAGTTCATTTATATAGAAGGTAGTGGAAAAAAGTTTTTTTTTTCGAAAATTACAAAAACCTCGAAAATTACAAAAAACCCACAGCAACCACAACCCGAAACTATCCTTTTTCACATGATGTGTACAAAAATCCGAAAACACGGTACTGTCATGTTTTTCACACAGTCCTATCAAAAACAGAACGGACATCTGTTATTCGTATTTTTTTAGGTAGGCTAGGCTTATACAGTTTCATAGTAACCGACTTGTAATTTTAATTTTTAATGTACTTAATTGGTTTTGTTCAATAAAAATATCTATCAAATTTTTTGTTTTTTTTTCCAATCGTAGAACAAATATTGTAAACAACACGTTTGAAAACATATTTTCACACTCATTTGCCTTGTGGGCCTCGCCTTCGGCTCGTCCCACTGTCTCACTCGTGTGAAAAGATTCGTTTTCAAAACTTGTTATTTAAAATACTATTAGTGGCCGGATTCGATTTCAAGACGTCAAAATACATCGGAAAAAATGGGTTCGGCTTTTGGTAATGGACTTTTTTGTATGTCTGGCTGTGTTAACCATTAATCTTCTATAAAATTCGCGCAATGGGCAACTCTTTGTCAATCTTTTCATGAATGGGTTCAAAACAAGCGCAAAAGAAATGTTTCAATCCTACGCGATGGATAAGATTTATATGGACGATACTGCCACGACTCGACTGGGTTAAATAAGCCATGACTGCACTGCTAATATAGTTATTTTACCATGATAGTTGACTAGCTTGGCGTAAATTATGTTATGAAGTTTTACGTTACAAAGATAAATGACTTGCTTGGTACACGAGAAGATTTTACTTATATGGGTGGTACTTGGTGACTTAAAACAATAACACCATTTATTTAACAAAGAAATGACGAGTATGAGAACATGGAGATACGCCCTTAACCCGAAGGGGCCCCCGAAAGATCAACCCTTGAGACGTCTTGTCTCGACAACCCCAAAAATACAACTAACTCTAACTAACAGCAATAAAATAACTTGCTCAGCCTTTTACCACGGTTTATTTCCTTGTACGCACGTGCTGCTGAATTGAATTAATTTGTTTATCATCTTTTCTAACATGCACAATATGATTCTACTTTAATGACCTGATTTTAATTAAATAAAAGTAATGTACTGGGCGTAGCAGTAAATAATTTGAAATAAATAATTAAATTTCTCCTTTGTGACAATATTTTTGCGGTATTTGACACTTTAATCTTAGATGTAGACAACTCTGTATCGAACTTAAATAACAAGTTCTGTTCTGTAAAATTCACTTGTAATGGGTAACTCTTTGTCACTTTTTATTGCCAATAATTGTATGAGTAGGTTTAAAACAGAAAAAAAAAATTGTTTGACTACTTTCCTAGGATGTGGATAAGATATATGAATAATTGTATGTATGCATTATTTAATATAAATGTCGTAAATGAGACAACCTTGTGTCGAATTTAAATAACCGCTAGTAGCAGTGTTAGATATGTATCCCTAATAATTCTCACCATTGTACCCAACACAAAATGGCACACTTCAATTTATCTTAATCCCCACTCAATAAGGAGATGTTTGATGTTTGACATAGAGAAAACCCTGATTAAGGATATAGGTAGCTAGGTTCCTTTATAACTTTAATTAATAAAATAATAAGACAACGTACATTTAAGAAGGTTCCTCGAAATTCGGTTACCCTCCAAAAATTCCAAGTTCTAGAGAGAAATTTCATCAGTTCCATACAAACTTCGGTATACAAAAGGTATTAGTAACATTTTTTAAAAACTTCTCTTCATAAAACAGATTACAACAATGCAAAAATATTGGAGTAAATGGGAGATCAGGGATTTACAAAATTTATTGCGTAGATTGTGATTTAATAAAATATGCAGGACAAATGAAACAGACAATTCTAACTAGATTTAAGGAGCGCATGACCTTTCTCGGATCTAGAACAGTTTGATGATGCCAATCAGTATTTTGGTGTTCCATGTAAATCACTTTAGAAGCATTTAAGAAAATCATAGGCTCAATTGTCCTTAATTGGACTTTGCACCTAATGCAATTAAATTTTAAAAAATCAGTTGGTAACTATCTATAGGAATTCTCTCTGCTAACCCCGTTTTGGGTGCGTTCTATGGCGATAAGCTGTTAGTCCTCGGATACTACTTCCCTTATCCACTTTAATATCAAGGATCTTCAGTAACGATTTCTCCCTGTTTAATTATAATTTTTAAATCACTTAGCACTAATTAAGTATAACAACTCTTATCGCTTGCCTTCTAGTTCTATCATTTTTCAAAAACACATCCTTTCGCCCAGACGCGTTTGATTAAGCTGCACTGCCAGCCTCATTTGGATATATGTACTCGTGTAAGACAACCAAACAAACTTATGTAATACTGATCCTGTATAACTTGATAATTAACACTATTAACAGCTAAAGTGATACCTACCCAAAATGATAATAAACACCACTAAATTATTAATAAAGGAATGAGATTAAGTCAGTTCCAAACCTTGGTGTAAAGTTGTCCTTCGGATTTTGAATGAGCATCAAATTCTACGTAAAAACTTAATTATACGTGACCAAGTATGCGTAATATATGTATATATGTTTTCAAATAATAGAGCGTGCCGTTCTGGATAACCTTGCGCATCTCCATAAGTATCTGCATTAGAACTTTAATGTTCCGATTATACGAAGAATTTAATCCTCTTGCAAAAATCAAAAAAAAAATAAACGCTGCTCTATTAAAAAAAAAGGATTAACCTTGACTTTGCCTTGAAACTCTTCACCCAAAGAAATCGTAATAATTATTTTTTATCCACGCTTTACCTTTGTCATCCAGTTCTTATACAAACAAAATTATTACAACGGCATGTTTGTCAGCGATACATTCATTAGAATACACTTAGCGCAGCGATTGTTTCAACTAATTATAGGAATTAATACTAAAAATAGACACTTATTATGAAATAATATGCCTGCTATAAAATATTATTTTATCAAATAAATGTTTGTTGTAGAATTCGACAACTGCTTCAATGTTAAAACTATTGGGACGGATAATTTCGTAAGGTTTCCATTAAGCAACTATTTAAATAAATTACTGGCTTGTATTAATTAGAATTTAAACATAACTAATCTTAAATTATAATAATATACGAGGCGATCGTTAAAGCCTAGATAATGATACGTCGCACGTCGTGTGTCGGATTTGGACATGCGGTAATGGATTGGAAAATATCGCAAGGCATTTCAGTCAAGATGTTCAAGATTGCTTTTATTTTTTTTTCAAAATATTATTATTATCATCAGCAGAAACTTTATGTATCAACTCAAATATTCCACAAGGACGTATCGTATCTATCATAACTTTGTTGGTTGAAAGAGTGCAGCTGAAACCTACATCTCAAGATGTAGACTCACCAATTCGATTGGTTTAGGTTTGGCAAAAAGTGTGGAATATGGTTCTTCTTTCTTCTTTTGAACCTAAATTGACAGCGGCACCTGCCAACGTCCCAGATTTGCAACCGTCACCGCCTCTAACTCAGCTCATTTTGGCCGTTACAAATACCATTGGCTCAGTGCTAGATGGAACGTAGATCAAATCTTGCAGACTCCAATCCTTTTAAAACGCAGTTGAGTCAGCATATCTTACAAAATTAGACTAAATATCACCATATCAGTCCACTTTGTGAATATAAGCCCCTCGATATCTATGCCATTGACCAGCTCTAATAATCTATCCTGGATATACGTATTACTGACATAGATGATACAAGAACTATGATTGAGCTAAAATTCTAGTAAAGTACACGAATTTTTCTTTTGCTTCAGTTTCGAACCTGCTGATGAAGAGGCTGGTAATGAAAGAGTTACCCATTGCTGTCCTCTCATGTTGCTCGAAATAACTATTACTGAATTGAAAACAATTCTGTTTCATACAAAGTTTGTGAGTTCAATATATTCATTTACTATTTCTTAACTAAAACCGTTTGAGAATCCCTGAGATAGTCCAAAGTTTGTGAGATTGGTACATTTGGAAACAATGAATAAACATCAAGAGAGGTTCAACCTCTTGCAACTGAATATTATAAATAAATAAATAGATAACGACTTTATTTCCAGAAAAAATATGAAGGCGAAGTTTCGCGAAGCTATTCTTAACCTAACCCTAAATATTTTAAGATGCTCGAGAATAATAATAATATTTTTTTTAATTAAGGTTCTAGACCAGCTGTATTATTGTAACGACGCTTACTTTCGACGTATACTTACGTAACCTTTTTAGACGGAAATCTCGGGCGCCAGTTCTTTAATTTTTAAGTGCAAAGAACAGCACTTTTTGGCTCTCCTATGGGGAGAACAATCCGGGGTAGCCTAAACAGTTGAAGACACGGAATAATGTCCAGAGGGTCGTAAGCTGGAGGTATGTCTAATGGACTTCAACCCCTACTCAAACGGGTTAATCAGAAATTTAACGGCGGAAATTATAACTCAGAAATTATAACTCGGAAATTTTCATAGGTATACTAACTGATTTATTTATTAAACTATGACAATAAATAGGATAGTGCATTACAAAATAGAAAGCCTCGGTTGACTACACAGTCGGCTATGTACAAAATTAATAACAACCCTATCAGCTGGTAATACGGCGGACCTACACGTTATATTAATTACTTTTCAGACGGCGCGGGGCTCGCAGAGCGGAAGAATCGAAATATATTCGCGATATGGAATCAAATAGCCGGCGAGGACGGGTAACAAGTGAAACACAAAATAATCGGCACGTTCTGAATAAGTCACAGAGATTCCTTTTCTTTTATTTCGGATTTGAAAACTACTTAATACACGCGGGTTTCTACTGCCTCAAATACAGAGTTATGTTAACCAGGAATTTTACTTCCTTGCCGGAAAATAAAGATTTAAACCATACACTGGTGCCATAAACTACCAGAACTGATTATCGAATTACTTTGCCAGTGTATGATAAATCCACATTTTGAAAATACACTCGCTGATGGCTAGGCCCAACTACCAGAACGGGTTATCGGAGGGCTCAACCGGCGAATGTGTAATATAACATTAAATACAACTAAACGGAAACTTTAAACCGAACTCTGATTTAATTAAGTAGATTTACAATGCGGCGATATTTACGCAATAAAATCTACGGTGAATCTCGGTGATTATTCAAAATGCGGAGCGGCTGGATGACGGTCAACTACTGTTGTTCTTACCAAGACGGTTGATAAAAAACGGATAAATTTCTAGTCGGATTTTTGGTGCCTGATGCGAAGGTATCGATAATTCGATTGATCTGGATTTTGCCGTTCCCGGTGAATTTATTATCTTTCTTGCTGACGTAGGCGGGCTCATACGGTATGTGGAATTCGGACAGGTGGCTGGAACGAAGAACTCGGTTTATTAAGTCGGCGCGTGTAACGTAACTTGCCTTATTCAACCGGACTAACGGAAAACGGAAATGCATTGCTTATAATTTTTAAACTATATAGCAAAAAGAACCGGCTTAAAACGGACACGGATTAATGTTTTATCAAGTTTTCGTAACTAATGATTTTTACTTCCGGTTTGAACATTATTTTTGAACAATTAACGGATTTTAGCTATGCAAGAGACTATCGGAAATTAGTCGATTAATTTACCAGCTGATTGTACATTTAATTGATACCTTAACTATAACTTAAATGCTAACAGAGTTACAGGGTGTACCCAAGTGACGGAAATATTAAGATAAAAGAGGCAATCCTTGACGGACAAAAACCACTTCGTTACATTATATTTACGTAGCATTACCCGTTCCGGGCCGCAAGCCCCATTTAAAGAAAACAGTGATTTTTCATTAAAAATTAATGTCTTCCCCAAACAGAACCCACAACCCAAAAAAAAAAAAACAACACTACACAAAATAACAATTATTATTGGGTGTTAAGAAGTTGTCTATTTACTTGAAACTTAAAGTTTGGCAGGTTTAAATATTTAAACTGTAAGGATAAAGAGTTGTATGAAAGAACAGCATTATAAGTAAAACTTTTCCGAAAATATTTAAAGAGTCTTTAAATCGTACGTTAGCTGTACGTAATGTGTTTTTAAAACTCAGTTTATTTTTGAGTTAAGTAGGTATGGGGTCGGTTGAGACCACCCCCACCCCTCCACTTTTAGTTCCTCCCATTTCCCCTCCCCTCCAGCCAAGCTCCGCCCAGTCAGCCAATGAGAGTGAGCCCCGCCCAGACAGGCCCCATTTCATTATCCCTCCTCTTCGCAATATTATCCCTAACTGTTTAGAGGTACAGTGTATTGGTAGAGGAGGCATAACGAAATGGGACCTGTCTGGGCGGGGCTCGCTCTCATTGGCTGACTGGGCGGAGATTATCTGGAGTGTGGAGAAAGGGGAGGAGCTAAAAGTGAGGGGTGGGGGTGGTCTCAACCGACCGCATACCTACTTCTAAGACTTTCCCCGGTGAATTTATAACAATTTGGTACTGACGTATTTACTGCGCGTTGGGGTTGCCGGTAATTTAGACAAATACTGTACTAATCTTAGTACTGTACTTACGATAAAGACTTAGTTTCGTTGACCGTGAAGCCATTCTGATTCTGAAGAAGAGAATTGGAACCTTTGTTGTGACACCTAGCCCTGAAACTGATAAGGGTAATAAGGTTGTTATATTAGACAAATTATGTGTAATGGCCATTAATAAACCCCTGCATTAGTTTAAGTTTAGCTTTAATCATCCCCAAATGATGCCAATTTCTTTGGCGAAACATACGTCGAGCACTCAGTGAAGTGTTTTGGTATTAGTGGAAAACTACTTTAGGACTAGTGTCACGCCAACTTTAGGACTAGTGTCACGCCAAGGGCTCCAACTCTCTTCTTATTTGCATTAACCCACTTCTTTTTCGCTTTTTATTATTCTTTGTTGCGTTGTTGAAGACTCAATAATAAATACAACTGCGTAACTCCAACATCCCGTTTGAATAATATCGTAAAGATTACATATTCCGGTACTGGCGTAATGCCGAATTTATTTGACCCAATGTTAAATTCGCGCCGATTGATAATCGAGTGATGATCGTCACGAAAACGGTAATCAGTCTTGTACATCGAATATTCATGACGTGCGTTAATTGTGAGGCAACGAGTGATTCCATATCCCAACCTTGGTCGCACAAATCAAGAAGTTCCCCTGTTTAGCAATGAAATGAATTTGGATACGCCAGAATCTTAAGGTCATTTAATGGAGGTGAATGAAGAAAGAAACTATTTGGAGAAACCCTAAAAAATCGATTTATACGAGAAAACTGCACGTATTTTGTTTATACAGAGTGTGTAGTTAAAGGTGTACCTCCTAGAATGATGATAAAAAACACAGATGAAATCTAAAAACTTTTTATTGCAAGCATATTGGAACATGAGAGCCCCTTATGAGCGTTAAATTTAAAGTATTTAAGTACCAAAGGTTGATTAGAGTTTCGCGTCTCCGTTGGTTTGTAACCAGATCCTTTCTAACTTGACATTACACGGGGTTAAGCAAAAACATCGGAAAAAATTAAGCCACGGTTAAATTATCATGGTCGTCCTATTTCTCTGATTATTAATTTTATCTTAAAATTTTATCGATATTGAATTTCTAGACAAACTAGAATTCAACTTTGATTTTAATCTCGATTTAGTAACAAACTCGAGAGCTACGCCTTTTTTCTTTATTTTGCTATAAAGCATATACCAGGTGGCCACCAAAGTATTGCCTACGGAATAACTCGGCTATTATGAAAGATATACTTCTGAAATTTAAAAATTCTATACTTAAAACAATGATTATTATGAGTAGGTCTGGGTTCTAGATTTATCATTTCACAAAATGTAGAAAGTTGAAGATTTACACCTAGTACCTATATAATAGAATTAAATTTGTTGTTTGTTAAATGACATTAAATAACAAACAATGAAACTAATGTGGAATATAAAAGGAATAACTTCTTTGAATCTAGAGAATAACATATTTAAATCTAAAGAATAATTTCTTAAAATATAAAGATTAATTTTTTGGGATCTAAAGAATTATTTCTTTAAATCAAAAGAATTATTTCTCTTGGTCTTGTTTTTAATTTTAAAGAATTATATTCTTGAAATCAAAACCGCACAGGCGATATATCTTTTAGTGTCTGGTATCGCCTCAGCATGGATTATGGATCATTTAAATCTAACGAATAATGTTTCTTAGAATCTAAATGATTCCTTGTAATCTAAAGAACTATTCCTCGATTCTAACGAATAATTTTTCTTGGTCTGATCAATGACTGCTTTTGATTTTAAAGAATTACTTCTTTGGGTCGTAAGAAGCACAAACTCATATTTTATTAGCATGGATTAAAAAATTGACACCACACGAAAACACTTGAGGTGATTCTTAATGAGGTTAAATAGTAACAAACAATGAAACTGATTTGAAAAATATGAAATGAATAACCATTTGAATCCAGAGGATACCTTCTTTAAATCTAAAGAATAATTTCTTTAAATCTAAAGGGTAATTTCTTGGAATCTAAAAAATTATTTCTTTAAATTAAGAAAATTATTTATCTTGATAAAGTGAATGACAGTTTTTAATGTTAAAAAATTACCTTTTTAGTTCCAAAATTGCACAGATGACATATCTTTAGTGGATCTAGCATCACCTTAGTATGGATTATGATGTCACACCTAACTACAGTTTTACATCTGTATATGTATACAGGGTGATTCACGAGGAAAGGGATAAAATGTTATGGTAGATAGAGTTCACTTAGGTGAATTAGAAATGATTATTGAAAAAAGCCAGATCCTTTTTTTTATTGATCTACAGGGTGATTTATGAGTTTTGCCCAATATTTCTTAAGGTAATATATTTTAAACTAATCACTAGAATCAGCTCGTATTGTGGGTATATAATATACTATTAATTGTCAATTTACATGCATAATCAAAAACAGAAAATTCCAGGGCCGGCTCAACTAATTTTTATTTTTAGGGCTCCTATGAAAAAATTCACCCTGTGTACGTGATTTTCAAATTCCAATACTGAATTATGAAACTACATACAAAAGTGATCGAATACATGTATTTTGTTGTTTTGCCACACTTTGGGCGAATTTTAAATGAACGATCAATTTTCGCCAAAATCAAAGGTCTGCACAAAATAAATTTATAAAATTACATTTTCCTGTTTTATTCAACCTAAAATATTTGTTATACAAAATTTTCTGATTTCATGCATGATTAATATGAAATAAATAATCAAAAATAAATAAGTTCATCATCAGATTAAGTAATTTTTATTTCTGAGGTTTCTGTGAAAAATCAGTCTGTATACATTTTTCTCAAATTCTGATAATAAATTGTGGAACTACATTTAAAAATTAACGAAATTATTTAATCAATCAATCAATAAACAGAACATTATAAACAACAAATTCACAGAGCATAAAACCTTACGACTTATTTTCAAAATGAAAGCCTTCTGCCTCCCTACATTTTCTTTGTCGTAAAATACAATTTCCTACGGCTTTCCTAATAACGACAGGATTATTAATGTTCTGTTTATTGATGTACTGTGATAAAAAAATAAACAAATTCGTTAATTACTTCCTCACCAAATGTGAGGAAGATATGTATTCATGAAAAAAATTTTGAAAATTTGTATTGCATTTCTGGACGATTCTCGACAAATTATGACGATACACAAACATTTTCTTTTTCTGAAATAAAGCTTTCAAATTTGGTACACACATTCTATAGAGGTCAAGGAAAAGATTGAGTTCGTTGATGAGCAAAATCAGTCCACTGGAATAGGGTCTACCGGACCCCAACATTTCTATTTCTAACTTTACAAAAAAATGTATTCATGATGAAAGATTATAAATAATAGGATCTGATATACAACTCATTATAATATTGTGTTCAAATGTTGAAATACACAAAATACGTCAAAAAAACAAAATACGTACAAAAAAAAACAAAATGCGTCAAAAAACAAAATACGTCAAAAATTACTTTTGTTATAAACTCGACCACACGGTGGGGAAGTTTTGATCCCATAATTGGCAGCGGTTTTTTTTAATGTAGTTCCATAATTTATTATCAGAATTTGAGAAAAATGTATACAGACTGATTTTTTTCACAGAAACCTCAGAAATAAAAATTACTCTAATGTTGAAATTATTTATTTTTGATTATTTATTTCATATTAATCATGCATGATATGACAAAATTTTGTATAACAAATATTTTAGTTTAAATAAGAGAGGAAAATGTAATTTTATAAATTTATTTTGTGCAGACATTCGATTTTGGCGAAAATCGATCATTTATTTAAAATTCGCCCAAAGTGTGGCAAAACAACAAAGTACATGTTTTCGATCACTTTTGTATGTAGTTTCATAATTCAGTATTAGAATTTAAAAATCACGTACACAGGGTGAATTTTTTCATAGGAGCCCTAAAAATAAAAATTAGTTGAACCGGCCCTGGAATTTTCTGTCTTTGAGTATGGATGTAAATTGACAATTAATGGTATATTATATACCCACAATACGAGCCGATTCTAGTGATTAGTTTAATAGATATTACCTTAAGAACTATTGGGCAAAACTCATAAATCATCCTGTAGATCAATAAAAAAAGGCTCAGGCTTTTTTCAATAGTCATTTCTAATTCACCTAAGTGAACTATATATCTACCATAACATTTTGTCCCTTTCCTCGTGAATCACCTTGTATAATGAAATTTAATTTGTAGTTTCATAACGTATCTAGTGTAACAAATAACTTATTTAAATATAAAGAATAACTTCTTGAAACTAAAGAATTATTCTTATAATAAAAGGAATGATTTATACAGGGTGTCCCGATTTTAAACCGACAAACTGCGGATACAGAAACTTCACATGAAGTTATGACATACCCCTTCTAACATTTCTTCTCTATCGAGCCTCCTAACGGAGATACAGGGTGTTGAAAATTCAATTTATTTTTTGTTTTTCTTTAATAACTTCCACAATATTAAAGATACTGAAACCAAACTTGGTACACATAGTTAGGTTGTGAGGGTCCATCTTTGCTATGGTTCAGAGTTGAACTGAGGCGCGCCAGTGGCGTGCGGTGTGGTCACGTCGACATAATTTTAAGGAAAAAAGTATGTGCACTAATTTTTTTCGCAATTCTGATCAGATTTTCATAATTTACGGTTAATTTTCTAAAAAAACTTGCTCATGTAAAATTTTGACTGAGGCGTTAGTTTTCGAGATATTTGCGTCTGAACAAAACGATGCACCAAAAACACAATTAATTAATTAATTAAGATAGCGCTTTCAAAATTATTTTCAATCTGATTTTCGAAGGGATATACTGAACTGAACTGTCAATTTAATGTTTTTAATGTTTTTCTTCTTTTGCAATGAGGCGTTTTTAAGGCCTTTTGCAAGTCAATATTATTTCTGTCAAAAGAAAAATTTGTTTGTTACGAAATTGCATAAAAAAATTATCAACATCCAAATATCAAAAAAATCAACACCCCGTATTTCTGTTAGGAGTGGCTATAGAGAAATTTTAGAAGGGATATATCGTGATTTCATCAGAACTATTCCCGACATGATAATTGTGTTTTTGGTGCATCGTTTTGTTCAGACGCAAATATCTCGAAAACTAATGCCTCAGTCAAAATTTTACATGAGCAAGTTTTTTTAGAAAATGAACCGTAAATTATGAAAATCTGATCAGAA
Source organism: Rhagium mordax (assembly GCA_963680705.1). Lineage (NCBI taxonomy): Eukaryota > Metazoa > Arthropoda > Insecta > Coleoptera > Cerambycidae > Rhagium > Rhagium mordax. The sequence goes on from OY796663.1 coordinate 40,602,964, forward strand.
TTGCGAAAAAAACTAGTGCACATACTTTTTTTCTTAAAATTATGTCGACGTGACCACACCGCACGCCACTGGCGCGCCTCAGTTTAACTCTGAACCATAGCAAAGATGGACCCTCACAACCTAACTATGTGTACCAAGTTTGGTTTCCCTATCTTTAATATTGTGGAAGTTACTAAAGAAAAACAAAAAATAAATTGAATTTTCAACACCCTGTATCTCCATTAGGAGGCTCGATAGAGAAGAAATGTTAGAAGGGGTATGTCATAATTTCATGTGAACTTTCTGTGCCCGAAGTTTGTCGGTTTAAAATCGGGACACCCTGTATATACAAGAATCTTTTTTTGAGTGCAAATATTTGTTTCGTTGAAGCTAGAGTATGATATCTTTGAATCTAGAGAATAATTTAATTCTAACAAATGATTTTATACTTTTTTTTTTATTATACAATGAATTAACGTATTTTACGTTCAATATTGTGTTCATATAAAATCAAATTCCATATTAGTGCCTGCAATCACCTCTCAACACTATTAATGAAATTTTTGGAATTTATTACTAAAAAACTAGGATGTGCATTGGGAAAACATTCGAACTCCTTGGTTAACCATTTTAATAATGTGGTAACTTGGTGATCCAATTGATGAAACAATGGAACGCGCTGACTTTGTTGGTTTATGTATCTTTGGCATTTGGTTTACTGGACAGATACTTGATTTTTAAAACCAACCATTCTTACTTAGCAAAATATATAATTTTTCCGGAAATATTTGAGGATTTTGAAATTTTAGCTTGAAGAAAATTTGAAAAAACTGAATGACGTTTGCAAGGTTCTACTTCTAGAAACCAAATATCTGCACCTAATAGTCTAATCTTACTACTGTACTTACGATGAAGATTTAGTTTCGTTATGAAGTGTTTCAGTTAAACAAACCAAATATTGTTTGTGGTATTTTTACTTAAAAAAATTTAGTTCTCTAAGTTTCTCAAACGAAATTTAAAAATAATAAGAGAATCATGACAAGGCCATGGATAACCCAAGAAGTGTTCTAAACTGTAACGAAGTGATTTTTTTCGTCAAGGATTGCCTGTAATATTTCCGTCACTTGGGTACAGCCTGTAGCCTCTGTTAAAATTTAAGTCCTGATTTAAATTAAGTTAACTTTTAATTGTAAAAGCCGCTGATGGTAACCAAACAGTAAATTAATTGATTCATTTTCGATAATTCCCGCTATAACTAAAATCCGTGAATTATTATAAATAATGGCCGAATCGGAAATGCAAATCATTAGTTACTAAAACTGATTAAAATATGAATCCGTGTCTGTTTTAATCCGGTTCTTTTTGCAATGTAGTCTAGAAATTTCAAGCAACCTATTTCCGGTTATGGATGCTCCGAGTAACTGTCGCAAATTGCATAATACGCTCGAACTTGTTAAGTAACGTCTGTAGTACGAGCCATACGTTCCAATTCAATCCGCAGCTTTAATGCGCATCTGAGATACGTCATCAAAGCGAGTAATGAAACTCGCGAGGAGCATCCAAAAAGGATCGCTCTGATCCAGCAGTCAAACTGTCAACCTGCCCCTAACACCGTAAATCATAACGAAACAGCCGCCGCTTCGATTATAATTTTATTTCTGAAAAGTATATTAGTAAGACAACACCGTGATCCGCTACTAGCCGTCCGTACCGCCTTCAGTTAAGTATAGATATTCGGAATTCATATCAGTTGTAAGTAGCGCAGTAAAATACTACGAAGTCAAACTAGAGCTAATAATTCAGTTCTCCGTTTGTATTTTATTCTATAAAATATTTACCGGTCGAGTAGACATTTCTCGTTTGGGTGGTCTAATCGACGTTTATATGCTATATAAAAATTTGCGAGTTATCATTTTCGTTGTTTGGTTCTAATTAACCCGTTGGAGAAATTGCCCAGTCCGTTTAATAAGACGATCATCTTTTGGCCCACTGGAAAAAACCGTGTCTTCACTGAAAGCTACCCCGACAGCGTTCTCACCCCTGGTGAGCCAGAAAGTGCTGTTTGCACTTAAAAATAAGAAACTGGCGCCCGAGATTCCGTTTAAAAATAAAGATATTACAAAACTAGAAATACTGTTTGTAGAAGTAAATTGCAAACGGTAGAGTGTACGTAATTAAGCGTCATCACAAGACGTAGGGATAAAACGCAAAACACAGAAAAACTAAAAACTTAATACAAATATGACAGAAATTTCCTTAACAATCTGATCAGATTTACAAAAAATTTATATCGTAAAAATTAATTAGAAATTTGTCGGGAAATAAATAATACTCGTATAACAAATGAAAGTAACAACTCTTGAACAATAAATAATTTTAATAAAATGATACAGGAACCAAGAACTCCCTACTAATTATAGACCAATAAAAATAATATTGCCAAAATATTTGAAAGAGCATTAATAGATAGACTAGTAATTTTTTTTAAGGACAAAATCGAATTCGAATTTCCCGCTGAAAATAAGAACATAACCTCACTTAATATTGCTTGCACTTGTCATTTTCATGTTTTCAAGTGAGGTTAATAATACCATACCTATTTTCCATTTAGATGTAATTTACAGATTAGGTAAGTGGTGTAGAAAATTGATAGATATGAAAATAAATAATTAATAACATTTTTCCCAGCAGTTCTGTAATCAAAATGCCTCAACAGACATCTGAGATTTGGAAGTATTTTAACATTAGATAGGGTTGACCCTAATAAATTTTGTAAGCGAGTACATTGCCCATGCAAGCAAGATGAGAGATAGTTTGCATCAAACTTTTTATTTTGTTTAATTTGACAGAAAAAAATGAATAAATTAAATTAATTTATTAAAATGTGGTTTACAAAATGACGTATTCAAACTGAAACGATTAGCTAATAATGTTCACAAACTAATTTTTCTACTTCAATGCAAAAGTTGTAATTTTTCACACTGACTTTCCACCCTAGCGTCAATCAAGAGAGGCAAATAATGATTTTGAATGAAAATTGTTATATTCATAGTACCTAGAGCCGATCCTGTTTTTGACGACCTCAGATCCGGTCCCTGTGTCTCCGAAAGATAATGTTTAATTTGTGCTTATATGTAAAGTGTTTTTAGTAAGATGGCTAACATAATTTTAAAATTCACTGTCGACTAACAACTGACCAGAGTGAGCAAATTATTGTTGTTGTTTAGTTTACGCTTCAGTTATAAAATAAACAATTCAACGATCCTTCTAAATTAACAAAATGCTTAAAATATCACCGTCATTCGCCTCCTAGTCTTCTGACGAGAAATTATGCAAATTATTTCACGTCTACAATTGCACAACATTTAGTCAGGTCGAATTAGCAAAGTAAGTGCTTAATTAATCAATAGAACTCGGTTAAAAAGTGGCTGTAAAAATAGCCCCCAAAGATGCAGTTTTGTTTCATTCATTCTCTGTGACCTGCTAACCTAAAACTGACACGTAAAATTCCATTTATCCAATACCTATTTCAAAATTATTATATTACCGGTTTTTTTCAAACATTTATATTTTAAAGCACTTTTAAATTGGATTGTAAGAGGTGGATGACTCAATAGCGTCTTAGCCTTTCACATGAACATAAAAATATCAATTATTGTAGAATCAGTTGGTTAATCAATTAATTTGTTAATTAATAAAATACTTGATGTTTTTAAAGCTCCTGTCCATGATTCACATGCATGTTAATATGTGTTTTATTATTCTTTTTCCTCCAGTGTATTATCTAGTTTGTTTCTTAATCTACTTGTTATTATTCTAGTAGATATATATTTTTCCCACCTTGCTTCTTAAAGTTATTCCCCTACAATACATTCTTTATTGTCGTCACTCTTTATATACAGGGTGTTTCATGACGAACTGTTCGTACTTCCAAGGATGATAGAGGATCCCTTGACTATTCACGAATGGCTATAGAAATTTGTCTGTTGCACTTAATTACTGAGATACCGGGTGATAAACTACTTATGACCGATATTTCTTTTGGCCAGAATTTCCTTACTATTTATCACAATTTGTTCAAATTTTATACAATTTGTCGAGCAATTTGTGTACTTATCACAGTTGATATAATGCCGTTTTTAATATTTCAAAATTCCAAGGCCGAACTTAATTCTGGGAATCACGCCAAATTCTAAAAAATAAATAGAAATAAGAAAATTGCCAAAATATGTCAAGATAAAAGTGTAGTATCAAAGGCAAACCTCAACAGTTTGCCCCAGAAAACCACTGTATATAGTTCTAAATGAATATAAATACAATATTGTTATCTAAAATTCGTATCAGTGGTTTTCTAGTATGTTACACTAGAAAATACAACAAAATGTATATTATATAATATATAGGTATATATATTTATATGATAAGTAAAAAAAAACAATAACTTATCTTAACAGAACGTTTCGAACCAATGTCTAGGTCCTTTTTCAACTGCAGTGATTACAAAAAATGACTTGTCAAAAAAGATCACTTTGACACCTGACACTGATTATTAATTAATGCATAGATCACTAGATAAAGAATTCTAATTTATTTTGATATTTCCGTCACATACTTCTTTTTGGAGAATCGGTAGCCAGACTTCGTCTAGCAACACTGAATTAGTAGAGACGCAGTCGGTACTATTTAGTTGAATACAGGCACTCTCTTTTTTTTTAGATGTATTAATTAATAAGACAGATATTTTGGAAACTAATGTATATAGAAAAAAGACTCATACAAATATATATTTGAATTTTAACTCCAACCACCACCTAAATGTTAAAAAAGGTGTAATTAAATGTTTGTATGAAAGAGCTAAAATAATCTCTTCAACAAATGAAATTTTTGATAACTAAAAACTTTTTATAAAAATTGTCTTAAAAGAAAATAATTATCCACAGGATTTTGTTGAGAAATCATTTCTTGAAATTGAGAATAGACAAAATCAGCAACAACAGAGAGTTTTGAGAGAACAACCGGTAACCACAATGACCATTCCATATATTTTTGGTTTTTCTGATCGACTTAGACGACTTGGTAATAAGTTCAATATAAGAACCACCTTTAAAACTTGCAATACCATCAGATCATTCTTAACAAAAACCAAACCTTTTCACAGATTTAGTTGGACACAGGCAAAAATAATTCAAACGGAGACACATTGTCATAAACGAAAACTTAAAGAGAGTGCCTGTATTCAACTAAATAGTACCGACTGCGTCTCTACTAGTTCAGTGTTGCTAGACGAAGTCTGGCTACCGATTCTCCAAAAAGAAGTACGTGACGGAAATATCAAAATAAATTAGAATTCTTTATCTAGTGATCTATGCATTAATTAATAATCAGTGTCAGGTGTCAAAGTGATCTTTTTTGCAAAGTCATTTTTTGTAATCACTGCAGTTGAAAAAGGACCTAGACTTTGGTTCGAAACGTTCTGTTAAGATAAGTTATTGTTTTATAATTGTTTTTAACATATCATATAAATATATATATCTACATATATATTATATAATATACATTTTGTTATATTTTCTAGTGTAAAATACTAGAAAATCACTGATACGAATTTTAGATAACAATATTGTATTTATATTCATTTAGAACTATATACAGTGGTTTTCTGGGGCAAACTGTTGAGGTTTGCCTTTGATACTACACTTTTATCTTGACATATTTTGGCAATTTTCTTATTTCTATTTATTTTTTAGAATTTGGCAAGATTCCCAAAATTAAGTTCAATGAATACTTTTTTTATATTGTTATTCATTTCAGAAATATTAAAAAAAATCATTTGGAAAATAAAAACTTCAACAATGTTTATGTAGCAAACTCATATTTTCTTTCAACGTTCCTTCTCTCCCTCAAGTTTTTGCCTTGGAAACTGGACCGCCCTGTATACATATATGTATATATCGAAATATAAAAAAAAATGTATAATTGCCTTTTATGCTGTAAATTGTACGCACGTGGCATAATAAGTGTTATTTGCAAGCATTTTAATAATTTCATTATAAAAAATATTTCCATAATATAAGGTCAAGTAATTGTCTTGCGGCAGCTCCCACATTGAAATCTCTCCCTTTCATATATATGATTGCTTACAACCGATGGGTTGTTACAATAAGATACCTCGTAACTTGGCAATAGTAAAATCAATTTTTTTTACCGTCCGATTGATTGCATAAATACCTAACAATAAAAATGAAACAATCTGCCATTATTAATGAAGCTCTCCACTAAATTAATAAAAATGCGATATTTATAAAATATGTATATACAGGGTGGCCAACCTAACCTCGCCCGTACCATTGCTACTAGGCTAATGAAAATTAAGAAAAAAATCTAATTGTAAGTTACTGGACAGTAAATGTGCCACCGTTTAAAATTATTTTTGAATGTACAGGGTGTACCATAAATCAATTTCTCTCTAAAAATGTAAGTTTACAGATTTATTTTTCGGGTCGATGATTTTTCATTAAATTGTATTTAAACATGAATAACTTGGAAACGTTACATCTGATATCCGAAATAAAATATTTTTATATAGTCCAATAAAGACAGATTCTAGAAATAAAAAAATATACAGGGTGTTCCATTTTAAAAAGTCCGCTCGTGTCCCGGATTTATGGTACGATCTAATAACTTACAATTCGATTTTTTTTAATCCCTATTAGCCTAGTAGCTATATGGTCCGAGTGTGGATAGGTGGGCCACGCAGTATAGACATTTGACAATCAAGCATCAAAGTGATTTTTAAAAAATTGTAAATTACACGCCGTCGTCAATAGCAACGATACATAATATTAATGAGACATTTCCAATTCCATCGGTTTCAATCATAATGAAGCACTTATAAGGTATATCGAGCAGTAAGTCCCTAACGACAGTTTTTTTTAAATTACCTACGTGGCGACAGTCCTCCGCAACGACCGCCCACTACTATCATCTTTAATCCATTTATTTGTAGAATAAATCTTGTCTTTCACTAATATCCTCATGGATAGGTCATGGTTAAAGTTCCCAATACACATAAATTGCCCAATACTTAAAAGCACCGAGAAAGTCAAAGACCAAGTTCATATTTTTATTGCATATGGGTGTACAACATATTACAAAACTGTGTCTGTCTATATGCGTTTCAACAAATCTGAAACGAACTATACCTAACAAAGTCGATGTAATAGTCGTGTCACCTGTTACGACACTGCTCAATTAATTTATTATCCTCCGTGTTCTCTAAGCAGAAATCTGTATTCTGTACAATCTATTTAATGTTAACTCGCTTGAATGAAACCAGTAATACATTCGCTGGTAATTTGGAGAGTAATTTTTATCAGGGTGGAGCATAGTGCGTTGGATATCCGACTTCGATGTATCGAATTCTATAATAGCTAAAAATGTAATTTGAAGACATAGATATAAATTAGATAAATGAGTCTATAACCGAAAATCATTTTCGAATAATTTGATTTGATAATTAAAAACAAATTTTCAATTTTTTTTTTATTATAATTATTTTATTATTTCAATGTTATACCTAAATTTGTGATTTGTACCTCTACATTTGCTATCTAAATCTACTTCTAGTTTGTGATAGTTTGACTGTAAAAACCGTATGACGTTTAGAGGATGAATGGAATATTCAAAAAATCCTGAAACTTCGTTAGAATACGACGTAGGATAGGTATTTTTGTAGAAATTTTTATAAAAAAGACGGAGAGTACTACGTTTAAAAAACCTTTTTGTATTTAAAAATGAAAGAATACGTTTCAATTTTAAAAAAGTTTTAAAAAGTTCTCTATGTTTTTTGAGGCCTCTTTTCTTTTAGTGAGCATTATTTGAAACAAAATAGGCGTTGATTTTTCGAAGTTTCATAACGCAGAAAGAAATTGGGAATGAAAATTTAAAAAATTGCTAATAAAAAAATTTCAAAATTATTAATTATGCTCAATCGATAGAAAATTAAAATTCTGTACCTCTATGTTAGATACTTTTTTTTTAAATCGGCATTAAAGTACCTCAAAATCGTCATTAAAGTGATAGAAATAGTCATTAAAGTAATCCATTATTGTACGATTTTTTTAGTTGGCCGAGGTGGCAGATAAACGTAAACATTAATTTTTTATTCCTTGTGATAATAATTAATTGTGTTGTAACAAAAGGTAAATATATACAGTTTTTTTAATTCAGAATTGTATTATCACTATTACAATTGCTAAAAATAATGGTTTTCTTATAAAAAATTAATCCGATTTGACATTTAAAAATAATTATGACATTTCCTAATGTCACTTAAAATTTTAAATAATTATGACATTTCTTAATGTGACTGAAAATTATTTAAAAAATAGAGTAAATTAATCTTAATTTCATAGTTTTTGGATTTAAAAAAAATTTAATATGCACCTCGGCATTAAAGTTCCTTTTTATCACTCATGTGGTTTATTTATAACTAAACTCCACATTCATGATAAAAAGATTAACTTTAATGCCTTGATATATAAATAACTATTTTTTAATTCACTTGTCTAAAAATGTTCGTTAAATAAATAAAAAATATTAGTGACTTTTAATGAAGCTTAAAAAATATTAAATAATATTTTCGTTTATTAAAAATGCATATGAGGGGGCTAAAAATAATTGATTAATTTTAAAGTTTCATAAACAGGCCGACATGTCGTTAGTTATTTTAGAAAATGCAAATATTTATAAAAATAGATAATAATTAGAAAAATAATGATTGAAAAGTTAAGATGGTGTTCAATAAAAAGTAGAAAGCATTATCTTTAAATTGATATGATTATCGATAGGAGAATAATTTATTAACTTTTTTTTTATTAAAATAAACAAATTATCAACAAAAAAAAAAGTTAGAAAGTAACCAAGTATGTTGTTTTAATAAAAAATTAAAATTGCTTTCATTCTGTACATAGTACATACATCTAAAAAAGAAACTTTAAATATAATTTAAAAATCATAAAAAAATAATTCAAAAATATTGTAAACTTTGAGAAGAAACCTAATAATAGTATAAACAACATTTCCATTAATTTTATGTAAATTTTTTTATTTTTAAGAGGCAAAAAAATGCTTTAATTATTTAAAAGATACTTTTTTCAAATACCTACTATTTTTATTTTAAATGGTAAAATCAGCAAATTAGCATTGCAATGACGTCGAGTGAAAATATCGTAGAAATTATAATTATTTTATCGAAATATTAATTTCAACGTTGGCAGTATGTATGGCATTTAAAAAAAAATTGTAACGGACTTTTTTAGGAAACTTCTCGAAGACAGTGGAATATGAAAAAAATTGTTTAGACATATTTAACCCTGAAAAATCGCCAATTTAAAAATTCAGATAGCTTTCATATACAAAAAGTTTATATCTGTATCTGAAAAAAGTTTCGGAGGGGATTAAAAAAAAAGAAAAACATAAATTTTTTGATCATCTAGGTCCTAGGTACCTACTATGTTTTTTAATATTCCATTCAACGTCTAAAGTCATACGGTTTTTACAGCCAAATTATCAGAACTCGGGTAAGTAACTTTTTTAAGCAAAATTTTAAACTATATAATTTTTATCTGAATTTTTCTCACCGTTCTCGAATTATACACGAAAATAACCTATTTTTCTACCCTTAAGGGAAGGGTGGGAATTTTTTTTTTCGTCATAGCCCAATAGATCTTTTCTGGAAGAGGTGTGACTTTTCGGTCACATCTTTGCGACTTCACCTACCTATTTTCTTGGACCACTAGTTATCTTATTCTATGCAAGTGACTGGAAAAATATTTACGTTTGTTAATTTTATTTTATTCTGTAAGAAATTTATTTTTATTTTGATATCTGAACTCGCTTGTGAATAAACACGTTTTTTGGTCAATGGTAAAAATTTAGTTAGGTTAAAGCATTGAGTAAATAAATAATATAAAGAGGCGCAACCTTCAAGGGGCCGAGATTTTAGTATTGTATTTTTTTGCCAATAGCTTCATGATTGTTATCAATTTTTAGTGCTACGGGAAGGTATTTGTAATTCGGTTGCATAGCCCTAAATATTGTAGATAATTCTGTAGTTATTGGCAAAAAAAATTCAACACTAAAATCTCTTCCCCTTGACAGTTGCGCCTCTTTATATTATTTGTTTACTCAATGGTTAAGGGGAAAAGGGGAGGCGAGTATGTATAATTACACTATACGTACACGTATGCCTAGAAAAAAGAAAATAGTGCAATCCCATCCTTTATTACTTTAATTTAATTGTCATAAATCAAGTAACTGCTCCACCCTCTGTTTACTATCAGATTGCAGATTGACAAATGACAGATTGACAATTCAGCCAAGGCAGTCAATAATCTATTTTCCTGCCGAATTGAACATATCATTTTTTCGCCGATTGCTTAAAAATATTTATTTGAAATATTTAAATTATTACTATTTCCATAATCTCCTTATTTTTGTTGACGTGAAATATTCAGTTGCCATGACAACCAATCATTTTCCCTGCCTAAGTAGGAAAGTCGGTACTTTCCTGCCTAGGAAGGGAAAGTGACACTTTGCTGATTGACATCTGTCAGCAAAATTAATGTTTTGCTGTCAATTGCAGAAAAAAATTCTAATAAAATGTTTTTTCAGAGAGTTTATTTTATATTTTTGTCTAAATCTCGACAAGCATCAGCACTAGCACCCCATAAATATTTACATCTTTATTTAGGTTTTCTACAACCAAAACTTCCATAAACCAGAGAAGAAAATTCCCTAAAAGGAACTGTTCGCAAAAATTAATATCAGGTAAAAAGTGATTCCCCATAAAAACCGTTCTCCAGAAGAGTTTAATACACGACGGTCTTAAATATGTAGCAAGATCTCTTATCTTAGGTAGGGGTTACATTAATGCGACTTTCATGCACAAGGAAAGTATCCAGTTTGAAGACAACTTAACAATTAACAGTATAAACAATAAACTTATCAATATATCCTATAAACTTTTAAATAAAAAAACTCTCGGTACCAAACTGGTCATTTTTTTTTTAGAATTACGACTTGACAAAATTTTTGCCATTTTGTCATTCAACTAGTCGCGCTCAAATCATTTGCCAGGGGGCAAAGTTGACTCTGGCGGGTATAAATTATTGCAAAGATTAATATGTATTTATTTTTATGGGAATTGATATAGGATTGCGAAAAAATAATTATTATAAAATATAAAATTTTATTGTCTAAATATATAATACAATTACCAATACAAAATATTAAGGATATAAAAACTCGGCCTACTTAAAAAAAACAATGTACATTAAGTTACACGTAGGACGCTTTCACATCTTTTTCCAGCTTGAAAACGCTATATGACATTACAGACGTAGCACTACCTATTGTACTATATTTGGTGTAGGATATTGCCTAGTAAAAAAATAATATATTTTGTTACAGCATTTCAAATATTGTACAATAATTTTAGTGCATGTAGATAAACTTAGTTTTTTCTTTTGTTCTAATGATATAATATTTTCAATTCAAAATCTGTTTCGTTTACAAAAAATATTTTTTTCAAATGGAATCAAGAATTTATACTATTTTTTAGACAGAACTTGCAGCTTTTTTATGTCCAAATTGTTTTAAAACATCATATTGCACTTGGAAAACCCCACTCCAAAAATATTTCATTTAGTTAGTTGACAATATTTCAAAGAACTATGCAAATCGAATGTCTTACGAACTATGATGTATAAATAACGTTTCGTAGCATATCCAGACCTGTTAATTAACTTTGTACTTATATACACTCACACAGCACCTTTTCCAAACAAAAAATAACTATTAAAAATTAATTATTTAAAAACTATACATGAGCAATTATTCTTAACCTTAATGTATAAAAGTTTCAATTTCTTTACAAAGTTGGCAACAATTTGATACAGATGTACAGAGCCCGAGTTCGCAGGAAGCCAATAAATAATCTTTTGGTACTACAGCACTCTGCATATCAACATATTTGGTTTGAAATTATCGGGCAAATAAACATAACATAATAAGAGATAATGAGAAAACAATGAGTATTTCCTTTTTTTTTAAATTTAATTTCTAGTAATAAATATTCCCCGCGTTGGTCGAGCCAAGATTTTCGGATATACGGTGATTTAATTCCCCCACCATCTTTGACCAGAGCCGAATCAGTAATTTCAGCACCCTAAAACCATGACCAACCAACGAGGACCGGCCAAAATAAAACTTGGCACTCGGTCGTTGTCTGATTTTTTTTATTACAAATATGTAAAAATGTATAATTATATAAAAATATATATTTTCTTTTCATCATCTTCTCAAGCCATAATTTTACTAGAAAACACTCAAAAACAACAGATTTAATATTTTGAGACGTTGCTCATAGCCACATCCTTCATCTTGTTAGGTTGGCCAACGTGGCCGGGGGCAAGGTGTAGCGAGCTCAGTCGGTTGGCGCCCCTGACAAGTCGCCATATTGCTATGATCAATAAGATGGCGCCTAGGACGAACACCACAGCGGAAATGGTGACGCGAGCAATTGGGGGCACCGTCGTTGCCAATCCCATGAGGCTGGTCATCTCTTCGGGTAGCGAGTCCAGACCCTAAAACAAAAACGATGGTAAAATAAAATTAATAGTTGTTTATGTATCAAGTGCCCTTGGCCATAAACGCTAACTTTACGCCCTTGAAACTAAAATAACTATTAAATTGTGACAGTGTAGCTGTAACGTTAAACTAACTTTAACCGTTTATTAAATGGTTTTAATTTCATTTTAACTAGTCAAAGAAAAATCTTAAATTAAAGTTGTTTTAAACGCTACCCCTAGAGTCATAATATTTTTAAAATTACGACAGTTTAGCTTTAATGAGAAGCTGACTTTAAGCTTTTCAGTGGCTTTAATTTCACTTTTACTAGTCAAAGAGTAAACCTAAGTTAAAGTCGCTTTAAACATTAAGCCCTATGGCATAGTATTTTTAAAATAACGGTAGATTAACTTTAAAGATAATCTGACTTTAACCGTTCCAATGATTTTAATATTTTAACTAGTTAAAGATTAATCTTGAGTTAAAGTCACTTTAAGCATTAAACGCCGTCATAATATTTTTAAAATTACGGTCGGTTATTTAGCTTTAACTGACTTTAACCATTTAATTGTCTTTAATTTCATTTTTTCTAGTAAAAGAGTAATGCTGTGTTAACCATTTTAAACTCACGCCCGTGTCATAATATTTTAAAAATTACGACAGTGTAGCTTTAACGATAAACTGACTTTAACCGTTTAAGACGCCTTAATTTTATTTTAACTAGTCAAAGAATAATCTTAAATTAAAGTCGTTTTAAACCCTACTCCTGGTGCCATAATATTTTTAAAGTTACTGTAGTTTAGCTTTAAAGATAAAACTGACTTTAACCATTTAAGTGATTTTAATATTACTTTAGCTAGTAAAAAGTAATCTTGAGTTAAAGTCATTTTAAATGTTAAGCTCCATGTCACAATATTTTTTAAATTACGGCAGCGGTAGTGTAGCTTTAACTATAAACTGATTTTAACCGTTTAACTGGCTTTAATGTCATTTTAACTAGTCAAAGAATAATCTTGAATTAAAGTCGTTTTAAACGCAAACTCCTGGAGTCATAATATTTAAAAAATTACGACAATTTAGCTTCAATGAAAAATTGACTTTAAGCGTTTAAGTGGCTTTAATTTCACTTTAACTAGTCAGAGTAATCTTAAATTAAAAGCGTTTTAAACATTAAGCCCCATGTCATAATGTTTGATAAACTGGCTTTAACCATTTACGTGATTTTAATATTATTTTAAGTAGTTAAAAAGTAATCTTTAGTTAAAGTCACTTTGAACGTTAAGCTCCATGTCACAATATTTTTTAAATTACGGCAGCGGTAGTATAAGTTTAATGATAAACTGACTTTAACGGTTTAAGTGGCTCTAATGTCATTTTAATTAGTCAAAGAATAATTTTATATTAAAGTCGTTTTAAGTGGTGTCATAAAATTTTTAAAATTACGAGAGTTTAGTTTTAATAAAAAACTGACTTTAAGCTTTTAAGTGACTTTAAATTAACTTTAAGTAGTCAAAGAGTAATTCTAAGTTAAAGTCGTTTGAAACATCAAGCCCTATCATAATATTTTTTAAATACCGGCAGATTAACTTTAAAGATAAACTGACTTTAACCGTTCCAATAATTTTAATGTCATTTCAACTAAAGCTCCATGTCACAATATTTTTTAAATTACGGCAGCGGTAGTATAAGTTTAATGATAAACTGACTTTAACGGTTTAAGTGGCTTTAATGTCATTTTAATTAGTCAAAGAATAATTTTATATTAAAGTCGTTTTAAGCGGTGTCATAAAATTTTTAAAATTACGAGAGTTTAGTTTTAATAAAAAACTGACTTTAAGCTTTTAAGTGACTTTAAATTAACTTTAAGTAGTCAAAGAGTAATTCTAAGTTAAAGTCGTTTGAAACATTAAGCCCTATCATAACATTTTTTAAATACCGGCAGATTAACTTTAAAGATAAACTGACTTTAACCGTTCCAATAATTTTAATGTCATTTCAACTAGTTAAAGATTAATCTTGAGTTAAAGTCACATTAAACATTAGGCTCCATGTCATAATATTTTTGTTATTACGGCAGTGTAACTTTAACGATAAACTGACTTTAATATTTTAAAGTTAGGGTCGGTAATTTAGCTTTAACTGACTTTAACCATTTAAATGGATTTAATTTAATTTTTTCTAGTGAAAGAATAATGCTGTGTTAGGTTAGCCATTTTAAACTCACGCCCCGTGTCATAATATTTTTAAAATTACGACAGTATAGCTTTAACGTTAAACTGAATTTAACCATTTAAGACGCCTTAATTTTATTTTAACTAGTAAAAGAATAATCTGAAATTAAAGTAGTTTTAAATGGTGTCATAATATTTTTAAAATTACTGTAGTGTAGCTTTAAACTGACTTTAACCGTTTAAGTGATTTTAATAGGTATCATTTTAGTCAAAGAGTAATCTTAAGTTAAAATCGTTTTAAACGTTACGCCCACGTCATATTTTTAAAATTACTACAGTTTAGCTTTAAAGATAAACTGACTTTAACCGTTTAAGTGATTGTAATATTATTTTAATTAGTTAAACAGTAATCTTGAGTTAAAGTCACTTTGAACGTTAAGTTCCATGTCATAATATTTTTAAAATTTCGACAATTTAGTTTTAATGAAACACTGACTTTAAACGTTTAGAGTGTTTTTAATTTCACTTTAACTCATCAAAGAGTAATCCTAAGTGTTAAAGTCGTTTTAAAAATCCAACTCACAATATTATTTATAGAATACCGCCAGACTAACTTTAAAGATATACTGACTTTAATCATTTAAGCGATTCTAATATTAAATAATCTTGAGATAAAGTCATAATATATTTAAAATTATGGCAGTGGAGCTTTAACTATAAACTGACTTTGTATATAGAATATTTTTAATATTGCAGTAATTTAACTTTAACGGTAAACTGACTTTAACCTAAACATGGTTAAAGTCAATTTAAAGTGGCTTTTTAATTTCATTTTATCTAGTAAAATAATAATGTTTTATTAGTCATTTTAAACTCAATTATTGAGTTTAAAATGACTAATAAAACATTATTATTTTCAGTGTTAAAGTCGTTTAAACATTAGGCCCCATGTCATAATATTTTTATAATAACGCCAGATTAACTTTGGAGATAAACTGACTTTGACCGTTAAGTGATTTTAATAAAACTTTAGTTTGAGTTTGTACCTGCTTATATAAATATTATGTTGTTTTTTTTCCAAAACCAACGGGAAAAAAAATTAAACTTTAACTGGTTAATAAGTAATCTTGAGTTAGAGTCGTTTTAAGCCCTAGGCCTGATGCCATACATATATTTTTAAAATTACGGTAGTGTAGCTTTAACGATAAACTGAATTTAATATTTTTGAAATTACGGTAATTTAACTTTAACGGTAAACCGACTTTAACTGAAATGATTAAAGTCATTTGAAAGTGACTTTAATTTATTTTATTTAGTAAAATAATAATGTTACAGTGACTTTAATTTAATTTTAAATAATCAAAGAATAATCTTAAGTTAAAATCGTTTTAAACACATTCGGTCTCATAATATTTTTAAAATTACAGCAGCTTGATACTTAATAATTTTAATTTCAGTTTAACTAGTCAAAAAGCAATTTGAAAAGTCATTTTAAACGCTAAACGTCTCATGTTGTAATAATTTTAAAATTACGAGTTTAGTTTTAACGATTTTTGTCAGTTTATATAAATATGATAGATATGGAGTAAAGAGTCATCACAATGATTTCAAACCACATGACTGCAGGATAGGCACCAAATATGCACTCTAATGTATTACTTGTACAAAAAAACAAAATGTATGCCTGGTTGCCTATTATATGGTTCACGTGGCTTACGATTCTTTACGAAGGCTCTCTATTAAAATAGAAAAATAATTTCCTTACCTCCTCAAACCACATGATGGGGAATATAATGTCGGGGAATGTGGCGACTTGTTTAATGTCCACTACTTGAGATACAGCCAAGTTAATTTGTACCCTAGCCTTGGCGGCCATAGCTGTACCCATCACCTAAAAAAGATATAGGTATAAATTTTTCAATCATTGAATTGCTTGAAGATTTACTGAAGAAACTTTGAATAGTAACGTATAGTGTCAAGCATATATTGTATTACGGGTTGTAGTTTAAGATTAAAGTCACTCACTGGTTGTACGTCGATAAAGAATTTGTGCTTCTCTGGGTCCGGAGGGGAAATTCCTTCGAGGGCCGTCCTGTAGCTGTCATTTGCGAGGTAGAAATGTGGAAACGAGAGTAGAATTGGAGAATCTGGTCAAACGAAAAAATTATTTGGTTATAAAATTGTTAGTAACAGTAATAATAAGTAGATATACTAGGTGCGTACGGCGCCACTTTCAAGGCCACGCATTCTCGATGGACATGGGCCATCAGGAGAGCCCTTGGTTCTTGTAGCTACACTCTGGGGGGTCGTGCAGAGGTCATCCTTCGTCTTCAGATGACGTCTGCTGCTGCTGCTTTAGCGGGGGTGCTAGGGGGTGGTGGTGGTGGGGCCCCAGGTCTGATGCATTAGCTGGAGGATGGCGTTTCTTCAGACCTAACGCAAGAGGTGCAATGCACTAACGCATCCTGCATCCTGCACCCTGGTCCCTGGCCCTGGAACCTCTTGCGTTAGGTCTGAAGAACGCCGTCTCCAGAAGCTTTTTTTAGTTTCTAAGTTGGTACTCCTGAGCAAAGAGTATTGTATACGAAGAGAGCATAGGCGTACCTGCTTTAAAAGGGGATATAATTATATTAATTTTACTAGGGTACGCCTATGGTAGAAAAATTTATATATACCTACGTGCCTATAAGGTAAACAAACCCGACTTCTGGGAATTTTATTTATAAACATTTGCACGTGTTCACATGTAGGCTTCACAGCTTGTAAGGCAAATTGAACAGTTATTTAATTATTTTTTATTCAATCTCAATGAGTAAGACAGAGATGGATAGATATGTTTCAAGGTTAAGTATTTTAGATGCTTGGTTATAAAACAAAGTTCTTTATGACATTTTTTAAATAAAAAAACAGATATTGTTACAAGATATTTATTCACATATAAAATACATTTTTATTAAATATATTAAATTGCTCCTTCGTAATCGGGAAGTAGATTGAGAAGTTCATCACTTACAAGTCCAGACAGGTGTTCTTTTAATAAATCATGCAGCTCCAATTGGTTCATTGTAGCACAAAATTTATCCAATGTAATATAGCCCCAGATATAAAAATCACAATATTTTATACCCATTTTATTGCGCCAGGTAGTGCGATCTTCTTTTTCAAGGTGGTGGTTAGAATATAGTTTCAGATTACACATCAAAATAAAACGGAGTGAACCAATTGCTTCTGCAATAGGATCTGGAGAGCTTTCTTTTTCTATTAAGTCAACCTCATCGTCACCAATATATTTATTATAGAGCACCTCATCAGTTATAAACTTGGAAACAGATTGTTTTAATTGTTCATGAAGACCGCATTTTACCATCGATTCACAAAAGTTATTCAGCGTAATATTATCGCCGATATAAAGTTCACAATAATATATGCCCAGACTATATTTTTCTTTATGACATCCTTCACTTAGACTACATCTTAATGAAGTAAGCAGCAAATCAACAGCTTCTTTTAGCGATGCAGGTGCTGATGAGTCACACATGATGTTTTTACGTATTTCTTAATTTAGCATAAATAGACACTTTCTGCGCTGAACAATTCTAATTATGCACTTGAGCAGTAAAATTGACGAGCAAACTGCTAGGTAGTAAAGCAAGACTTCAACTGAGACGTCTGAAGGCGACGGTGGAGGGCTTGAATATACCGAAGGTTCAGGTGGGGGTGAAGGGGGGAAAAGTGAGATCCAGTTAAATTCTTCTTCTTCGATGATGTCATCTTTAAATTTTATTTTTATCTTAAAACCAGCCGTATTATTAGATATAAACGAGGAATAAGTAGCCAATTTATTACCGTTAATACGACTAGGAGTCATTTTTATCCACTGTGAAGGACATGAATCATTTTGTGGATTATCGAAGCACACAAAAGCGTCCGTAGAATTATATGGTCTATGTACGTAGAGTATATTTTGGAATATCGCATGTAGCAGAATAAATTGCGAACTATACATCATGACGTTCACATAAACACTAATGATTTAACCTCAAATAATGTTTATTTATAATGGTAATAGTTAATGAAATTTAAGGATTATTTTATACGAACTGTAGCATGCAAACGTATTCCACAGGTTACACATGTTTTCTGAGAAAAACTACAGTCTGCACATATTGCAATATGTCCACACGGTATGAATATCATATCGCGATCATTTTTATAGCAAACTTTACACTTTTTACGAATCTCACAAACTTTACAAAGACTGTTTATAGAATTGGCGATATGGCCGCAAGATAAAAATACTGGAGACTGCATTTTTTAGAGAGCAATTCTTCGTGCTGCAGTAGCATGTAATTGTTTACCACATCGTCTTCTATCGCTGAATACACCACTGTTAGTGATAACACTTAATTTTTGAAACTGCGAAAACATACGCTGTTTCTCCTGATAAAACTCAATCATTTCTTTTAACTTTTGTAATTTATGTAAATGATTTTCTAACAAGCAGTTAAAGGATGACATCTTGCTCATATTACGTTCAACTAGATACTAAAAGTACATAATGCTTGCATATAGGATAATATCAAAGAGGTGATGGTGGAGAGGGAGTGGGGAGGGTAAAGAAATTAAAAATCATTAATAAAATACACATTTATTTAGGTAAACTAGAATATAACCAATAATAAAGAGTGAAGACATTTCTTAAGCTACATACAATTTTTTTATTATTAAAAGTAAAATGATTTAAACAATACGGTAAATCTTTATCGAACTTTGGAACCTCGACATCAACACTAAGCTGTTCGACATTAATGATAGATGGCACCGCTGCCGAAGTTTGCGTCAAAGCATGTAATCTTTTTTCCAGAAATTCCTTTTTCTGATGACCTTTTACGTACACAAGGTTAGTAGCGCCATTAAGTAGATGATTACGTAATATTTCATTTAGGTCATTATCGTCGACGTAACCACTGCTGTACCTCAACCCATGATGATGTAATTCCAAGTAATTTATTTGTTTCTTCAAATCATAACTTAACGAATCGTACGGTAAGAGAGGTTTAAGTAAATAATGGGCATGTTGATCTCCACTAATAAACGAGATTTCCTTAGGATAGAAATCGGGCAGGTTAAAACCTTGAATATCTACGACCATCAATTTCATGTTTACTCTTCGACAGTTCTTCACATACTAAGTTATCCCTTCTGTCTCTCTCTCTCTTTTACATAATGGTTCTTATGACTCCACTGAGAGGCAAATACTCCAAAACGCGGTCGTGTACGAGAATGCAGTAGGCCTTGGTATTTGGGGGGAAGGGGGTCAAACTTTCAATTTCAATTTTTATGTCTACAATCGATGGTTTAATAGGAGCTCTTCTCTTCGAGCAGTCTATAACGAATAGCGTGTGATTCTTAAAAGCGTTAAAATCTAGCATAGGTTTATTATTTAAAGCAAACGACTTGCTAAAGTCGGTATACATATGATAGGCCTCAGAGTATTTTTTAGCCTTAAAGTTTAACCTCATATCTTCATAAGGATAACGATCATTGTTTAACAATAATTTTACATTAAATATATCAATATTATCGAATTGCGTGCAGTCTTTCGTCTTGGAATCTTTCTTATTGCTTTGAAGAGCAAGGATGGCAGCTTGAGGACTTTGAGTGCCATTTTTAAGAACTGAAATTTCTTTTGTAGCACCTGCCACCAGTGTGGGTATCTCATGAATTTCAAACTGTCTAAATGCTAGTAGGATTGGCGTATCAGCATTAACTTGAGCTAGAAAATTCATTTTTGGGATATCATTCAAATGGACATGTTTCACTTTTAATTCAATATTGGTGATGGTTAGTTCGCCATCTGTATCCTCTTTTGACGCTTTAAAACAATTATTATCGCTACGAGCTCGTATCAAACGTAGAACCTGTTTACCGAAAACGTATTTCTTATAATCGTAAAAGAATCCCAGTAAATGTTTCAAGGGTATTCTTAAGAAAAAGGTGGAATTTGTAGCGTCATATGTAATTAGGCTGCCAGCAGGATAATTCCAACCTGCGATGCTATGAGAAATATCATCTTTTTCATAACATATATAACTTTTTATTGTGCTCACAATTCCAGGGTCGCGTACTTTATCTATTTCCGAGCCATTTAATTCATAACTTACGGAATCAAATAAAAAGGCGCCAGCGTTATTGGTGAATTCAATGGTGCCCGTACCAGCGGCATTTTTCTTTAAAGTTCCCTCGATTGATAGCGCCCCCTCACTTATATCAATCAAAGCATCATGCTGATAAATAGCAATTTCGATTTCATCATTATTCTCATAGGCTTTAACGAATGGGTGGTACGTTCGAACTTCAACTCGTTCAATTGAATCATCGAAGTGAGGGTCTTGAAATAGCTGTAGCTCTTCTAACATGATAGCCCAAAGACGATAAATATAAATAATTTGAATACGTTAACTTGGCAGGTCCTGATGATGATCGTGGTGGAGGTGGTGGTGATGACCTTGCACTTGTACGATTAGATGCAGAATGAGGATGATGTAAGCTTCCTCCGTATATATTAGGTTTACTATGGTTAAATATTAATCGCATGTTTTTTAAGTTCTAACCTCACACTCAGCTCCTCACCTCGAAGATTAACAAGCTCAGAATCTTGATCTAGCAGTCTCAAAGTGATATTCCGTATCTCTCGAATGCTAGGGTTTACAGGTAGATAAGTTAAATTTCCAGGTACAATGTTTATAGCGTATCCAGGATCAACATTCAAACCGCATTCAAAAATCGTATGCGTAGGAGTATTATTGGAATATGCTCCTACAGTAATGTTACAATCCACTTGAATCGTTATAACTCTGACTATTTTAACAGGTAAATCAGACTCATATAATATATCTGGCTTTAATGTTCTGCTAGCACTGTAACCCAATAGGGTGGCCAAGCTATCCTTGTGATTAAAGTTAATTTCGTGTTTACTTTTAATTTCACACTTGAGCGTATTATTGTTAGGTTTCAGAGAGAAGTATTCGTCAGCCTGCTGCTGTGATGTTACGCCGCTGTCAGCTAGTAATCTCTTTTGCAGATAGGATTCAATGTCAGTTATTTCATAAGATCCTGTAGGTATAGTTATGACGTTTTCTTTGAAGCTTCTATCACCCAGCTCCCAATAATAAAACTTGTTATTCACACCGTCCTCGATGTTAGGTATGGTATTATAGGTGTCCAGACCAATTAACGCTATTGAATAATTGCATCGCGGATCTAGTTCTATAGGATTAGTAAAAGTCACGGAGAGAACAGATTCGCAATCACTTAACTTGAAGGTGTTCGATGACATACTGATTACATATCACGTGTGTTTATTATTTTTATAGAGAAATTGTAAACATAAATGACCACAATTTACAGAGTTATATGTTTGATATGCGGTAGGATTATATTTAATTTTAAATTTCGCGCCAAAGTATCGAACTAATTCTATTGGCGGTTTCAGAGATCCAAAGCTGTCAAAATATACTACGGAATTGCCTGTTTTCTTATATGCTACCCAATGAGTTCCAGGCCCCTTTATGCTGTCCAAGTTAATGATGGCGCTCTCGTTTCCTTTAGGTGATAGCGGACGTGAAGGTAAAGAGTCTCGCATATAGACACCTCTGAAATGGGGGATTTTTAACTTTTTAGCATACTTTAAGATATCTAGGTCAGAGAGTGCTCTATTGGGTAGCTTCAATGGTAGTTTTTTTTCAAGTATAATCCGTATCCTTTCTTATATGGTTTCATGTATAGCCCGGAACCTTTTTTACCCAAAGCTACATCCTCCACGGCTCTATTGTGGCGGTGAGCTTCTTCCAAAGTTTTCCTCGCATTCTTAGCGTCTATAACAGTTTTAGCGATGGCCGCAGCGCCACCCGACAGAGCTCCAAGAGCTGAGAGACCTGCAAAGATCGGTATCAGAGGTAAAAAGCCTCCGGTCTTTGGCAGCGGTAGAATCCGGGGGACATTGATTTTCTTCCTTCCACCTGCTTTCTTGATGGCAATTCGCGCCGTTTTAACACTCATAGCCATATCCTTTTTCACATCATGACTTGCATGCTTTTTCAGCGCTTTAGCAATGTTCGATATGATGGCCTTGCGGAAGGGAATTTTCTTTTTTCTCTTATTATTACAGCCTCCTGCAGCACCCATACCTAATTTACGTTTAACCTTCATAGCGTTAGTGACAGCCCAAGCTGCTGCTTTTTCGCCTAATTTGGCGTCTTTAGATTTAACGCGTTCCCAAGCCCTCTGTTCTAGTAAGTAATCAGCTTTATGTCTGTCTTCCAAGTTTGCGTTTTCACTATAAGCAATATCGTGTTCGCGGCACGCTTGATCTAAAATGTTAACACCTTGATCCCCTCGAGCTAAACGTTTACGTAACTTTGTACCTGGGCCGCAGTACTGATAACCAGGTAAATGCAGTTCGAAAGGTAGCTTATTGATAAGAGTGTTAACTACACCTCTGCCTGTTACACGACGATGTTTCCTCGACGTCATCTAAACTAGAACTGATGATGTACGAGATCGAAACTTCTATATATAGGAATGTACAGAGTGAAAAGTATAGAGTTCATGATGCGCATTCAAAGACAAAAGACGTCTCTCCCTGTAGAGAATTTAGATTTATTAACTTCTGATGGTTCTGTAGAAGAATGTGATAAACATGGAGAATTATTTCCTAACGCTTTAAGAACGATTGTATGCGGACCTAGCGGAGCGGGGAAGACAAATATTCTACTAAGTCTATTATTCGACTCTAACGGTCTGTGGTTCGAGAATGTATACGTGTACTCCAAGTCTCTGTATCAACCTAAATATAAATTATTGGAAGATGTGCTGAAGAAGGTAAAAGGCGTAGGCTACTTTCCATACACCTCTAACGAAAATATCATCGATCCATCCGAAGCTAAAACGAATTCCATATTTATATTTGATGACGTAGCATGCGACAAGCAGGATAAGATACGTGCTTTTTTCTCAATGGGGAGACATAAGCTTGTAGATTGTTTCTATCTCTGTCAGACATATACCCATATACCGAAACATCTCATTCGAGATAACTGTAACTGTCTAATATTATTTAAACAGGATAAAATGAATTTACGTCACGCGTTTGATGATCACGTAACACCTGATATGAGCTTTGAACAATTTGAACATTTATGCAGAGAATGTTGGAACGATAAATTCGGAGTGCTGGTTATCGTAAAAGATTTCGAATTACATAAAGGACGTTATAGAAAAGGCTTTGATCAGTATATAAGTATATGAGATTTCAATAACATCAAGTATTATAAGATAGACGCTCAGACTGTACAGACCTGTTTTGAAAAACAGGTTATCTGTTGTGAAAAACCCTGTATCTGTTTATTACCTGTTTTAAAATACCTGTTACCTGTTTTAACATACCAGTTTACCTGTTTAACAATGAAGGGTAATAAAAAATTTACTCTCGCGGAATATAAACCACCTAGGGAGAAGGTGTATAGCTTTGACCGAGATTTCGCACTTAAAAGGAGGATAAAAAAAGCTTCAGATTCCATTCGAAGAAAGTACTTGGCTTTAAAATTAGGTCGAGCTGAACAAGACGAAACAATTAGACGTTTATTGAAACCGGTCATTGATCCAATACGAGAACTCGGTGCGGTTAAGAATTTCCCCTGGCAGCAGCAGCAGCAGCATACTCTAAAAGTAGAGAATGTCATTAAATCTGATATAAAGAAAAAAATAAAAGTGAAAGAAGAAGTGGAAGAAGAAGAAGAAGAAGAAGATGGTGATGATGAAATGTTTGAAGATTCAAGTAGTACGATTGACCCTGATGCTGCCGCCACCGTCACCGCTGAACAGTATCCTACGTTAGCTAAGCAATATTTAACAGGTCTCTATGATAAAAGTAGTAAGGATTACGATGAAACCTATGGCGTGAGATTTAATACCGAAATGAATAAATTATACATCGGATCTATGGAACTAAATATCGGTTCTAATGCCGGCTTGAGTATTGGCAATAAAATGTTTACCGGAAGACAAGGCTTATATGAACTGCTATTTATGAAGAAGCCTCAAGGTTACAGCGAACAGGACTTGGCTGATTACAAGGAAATTCTAGAAACCTCTAACGCACATAAACGAAATTATGATCCTGCAAGTCAATTAAATGGCACTCGATCTCATAAATATACTAAAGTGATAAAACCATTATTTAAAAACAATAGTGATGATACTCCTAAAATAAAACATACTCAACCTCATAGCAGCGGACAGGGTATGAATATGGTTTACAATGAAAAACCGATAGAATACCTCTTCTGGGATGATATCAATGAATTAGTTGACAGGTTAAGACTTTTAAATGCCTCCAAAGCTGCAGGAAATACGGATTCACATGATAACGAAATCTTAGCCATTTTGAATGAACTGAAAGAAGCGGGAATAATATATTAGTGTGTTACAGCTCCCTACACCCATCATATTCGCAATGAGTCTCGATAAGTTCGGTCGTTCAGCCCGAGGTGGCAGCGTTAGCAAGAACATCAGTCTATTACCGCAAGGTCGAGGTTTTAATTTCACCAAAGATGGAAACATTGATGTGGAAAAATTGAAATTGTGTAATGTTCAACCGCCCACTGAAGATGGCGATGCTGTCAATAAAAAGTACGTGGACGATAATATGACCGCTATTGCTACGACTCTAGCGACGAACTTTAACAATTACCAAAAGGACGCGTCTACTCGTTTAGATAAACAGAGAGGCTCCATACAAGACCTCCGAAAATCTATAAAAAAATTAAATGACGAAGTAATTGTTCTATTGCAAGCGAATCTCACCTCTCTGTCTAACACAGTGAAAAATATCGAGATGGAAGTTAATAAAATTAAAGCAGGCAAAAGAGTATAAATTATAAAATTTCGACTTATATGTTCATTTAATTTGATACCGTGCTATTTCCATCATCATCTTAGCTGTACGATGTCGCATTCTAAAGAAAAAATTCAATTGGTTAATGAGCTGCATAAACCTGCTCGTAGAAATATTAAGCGGCGCAGGCGCATAGTAATAAAAGGAATAGATGACTTATGGCAGGCAGATTTAGCTGAGATGGGAAACTACTCCAAGGATAACAATAATTTTAGATACATTCTAGTGGTGATAGATTGTTTTTCTAAATTCGTATGGGCTAAAGCGATAAAAAATAAGAGCGGACCTGAAGTCACCCAGGCTATGGAGAACGTCTTCAAGGGGAGCAAGAGATCTTGTAATAATTTAAATACAGATCAGGGTACGGAATTTTATAATGTTCACTTTCAACGCTTGATGAAGCAATTTAAGGTTAACCACTACAGTACATTTACTGTTAAGAAAGCCGCCATAGTTGAACGTGTTATTAGAACGTTAAAGGAGCGTTTATACAAGTATTTCAGTTTAAACGGCTCATACCGATGGCTGGAGGTGCTTCCGGACATTGTTAAAGAGTATAATAACCGAAAACATAGGACCACCCAGGTAAAACCGGTAGATGTTAACGCTAAGAATGAAAAACAAATTTTACTCTCGGCTTACAATCACATAAAGATAGCAGCATCACGACGCTACAAGGCGGGCGATATAGTGCGAGTTAGTAAGAGTAAGCATGTGTTTAGCAAAGGATACACGCCAAACTGGAGTACAGAGTTATTTAAAATATCCGAGGTTCGAATCACCAATCCTACCACCTATTTACTTGAAGATATGCAGGGTAGACCAATTAGAGGAGGATTCTACGAAGAGGAGCTACAAAAAACGAAAATACCCGATGTGTACCTCGTAGAAAAGGTGTTACGTAAGCGCGGTAATAAGTCTTACGTGAAATGGCTAGGCTTTGATTCTGCGCACAACAGTTGGATTGATTCAGATAACATTCTTTAACCTGCACGTGTGTTCATCGATTTGCATGCGCTCTTATAAGAAAATGTGTTATACCCGTCATGAAATACGTAAAATTACATTATATCTTATGAGAGAATAGCACACATTTATGAAACTTGGAGGCCTTTTTAAAAATAAAATTAGTACCCTCCCTCCCTCCCTCTATCTAATTACATAAACAAGATAGATTATACCTTATACAGCTTAGTTGTCTGTTAGTCTTTGAGTGTGATAGAATCAATAATAATAATGAAATCACCTGGTGCTAGTGCATCATTTTCCTCTGATGAAGATTCCGGTTATTGGAGTGAAATTGATCGCGTTAATGACATTTATCATGAGGCTATACTCGCTGAAGAACGATATATTTGTGAAAATGTATTTTACATTAAAGATTCTAATTATAAAATAATTACTGGACTTTCTCCTGCAAGAGCTTATGTTCCTGCTGTAAGAATATTGCTGAACGTGTCACATCCTGTATTCACGAAACCAGATAATATTTCATTCATAAGGGAAGATTGGGATGATTTTATTACTTACCTTCAGCAATTTACCTCAGATTATTTTAATAGTGAGATTAAAGAAGCGGAAGAAGAAGAAGAAGAACTGGAGGAAGAAATTCATTTCTCTGAATATGCACTAATAAAGGCTCCTTTTATCGGAAACAAGATGCTAAAATTGTCTGCCGCTGGAGTTTCAAGTTTATTTTATTTTTCAAGAAACACTGTATACGAGATTATAAATATTAGCAAACTTGTATCATCACACATGGATTTACTGCATAGTTTAAGTTTTACTGAATTCTATGATAACTTTTTAAATGTCACAAATAACATATTAAGCGAATCGCAATACGAGTTATCTCCTAATAATGTACTATTTAAATTAAGTGAAATATATCCTTGTAACATTCACACATACTGTATACGTGAATGCTTAACTTATAATTTAGATAAAATACTGAATGATTTAGATAGAAAAATGTTTTTATTAAAAGCTTGAATAAAGAAAATATTAATTAAACCTTTATGTGTGTGTGTTTTTTATTTCTAGGTTAGGTATATGGAATAAAAATATGATGTTTTAAATAATATATATATATTGAACTTAAAACAGAGTATATATGATAAATACAATATAAAATAATAATATATGGGTAAATACAATATACAATAATAATAATATGCGATTAAATATAATAATAATAAAATTAATTCAATTTTTACAATAAAATATAATAGACAGAGAGATTTTTTTAGTGGGCATCATCATCATCCATGATTGAATAGTGACCCCAAGGCAAAGTGTCATATGAGTTAGGTAGAGTGTAACGTTTATCATCGAATGGATTAAGAGCTATTTTAGTCTGCTCAACGCTGTACACATTATGTAATTTTGATTGTATACAGCGTTGTGTTTTGTGGAGTAAACATTCATCTTCCCGGTGCTGTTTATTTGAGGCTTTCTCAAGGCAATTAAAATAATCCTCGTAAGTGATTTTGTTTCTCACCACATTAGTTTTTACGCCTTTAGCCTTCTTCACAACTTTACCTTGCGCAAGCTTATACGTGTACTGCTTCGATCGCAAACCAACAAAGTGAGTCATCAGTACTCCGTTATTTTCATCTTTCATTAGGCCGGGAATTTTTTTATTCATTTGAGGTATATTCCAGCGATTATCTGAAGGATAGTCACTGGTGTCAAATCTATGAATGTCTTTCTTGATGACCTCTTCATACGCGTCATTACACTGTACTTCATATGTTAGACTGTCAGTATCGGTATATAAAAGTTTACAATTGTCTACGGGGAATTTTTCCAGCATGTAATCATAATGAAATTCGTAAACACATGTTTTAGAAATATCTAATATAGCCATTCCTATATACAAGGGTTTATCGAATATAATGCGAGATTTTTTCATTTCTATAGCCATAAGTGTTTCGCTGAAAATGGATCTATTTTGAAAATTTGGACTTGCTATTAAATTTTTAGCCCCGTAACGCCCCTCCCATTTTTTTATTAATTTAACGATTCTATGCTTACGAACATTCTGCATCGTCTTGCCGAATGTACTGTTATTCATTAATTTATAATTATTTTTTTCAAAATTAGACTCTGCTAGAGTCCTCAATCTAGTGTTTAATTCTATGTAAGGTTTAAGCCAGGCAGACTGTTTAAATTTCAGCACTTTATGGATACGAACTAAGCGTAATCCGTGCTGCAAGACCTGTTTTAAACTTCTATAATGTAAAACATAATTTTGCTTAGGGTACAAAGTGGTCATTAATTTTTCAAATTTAGAATTTGGAGGAGCTCGATGCTCAGCGCAAAAAGGTAAATCTTTATGAAGATCGTGAAGATTTTCGGGGTACTCAAGATCAACGTCAAGAATGTACCCAATTTCGGCATCATCAGGTACCGAGGTGACGTCAATATTGGTATCATCTACCCATTGAAACCCTTCATATGGAAGAGGTTGATTCATGGCCCATCCGTAAAGGTTATTTACATCAAAATAAAGCAAGTATGTCGAGGGTTTGGTGCTATCATAGCTGTCTAAATGTTTATTATTAGCCTCGGCATGTCTATTGCTACATTGACTGATGCCCCCTCGGATGCCGCGTTCAATGAACATTAACATATCCACGTCTTGGATGGTTTCTAGTTTACACCCTGTATATTTAAGCATACAATCCCAAGTGTAACCTGGAATGGTGTAATAGTGAGCTGGGTCTAGGCCGTACGTCTTGTGACAAGTACAGCGAAAAGTCTCAAACACACAAGTTAATAGCATGATGTCTGTTTTCATGTACAGATCGCTGTAATCACCTAAATTTTGACAGTTAAATTTATCCCAAACTGTTTGCGCGTGTTGATAATCATTTTCGTTAATGTCTGAGTCATTTAATTTATTGTAAAAATTTGTCTTGTCTGGTAATTGTGGTTCGTCAAGTCGTTCTAAACTGTTTATGTAATCGTAGGGAAATATTCCCTTCTTTTTTAATAATTTTAATTTTTCGTCATTTAAATTCGGAAATTCTCGTTTTAAATTACTGAAATTAGCTTCCTTTAACGTGGAAGCAAGCTCCTCTAATGAACAGCCCATGAATCTGAATGAGTCTATAAATCGGAATGTTAAATTAGTTTCTTCATCGTAAACGGTGAAACTAATGTATTTTTCCTTATTTTCAGGTAATAATGTAATTTGATATCTCTCGGCAAGCTCTCTAATTGCAAAATGAGCGTCATACCCTCCCAAATTATGGAATACCACAGGAATTACGAAGGCATTTTTATAATTTAAATTACATCTATTGTGCGCAAACCCCCTGAAATTTCCAGTAAGATGGCAATGATCGCGAACAATTTTATCTTTTTCGTTGAAGTCATCCTCACATATATGACACGTTTTACTGGCATCCCGTAAACTAACTATAGTATTCAGGGGTTCCACATGTTTCAATTTTGAAAAGACAAATTTTGCAATATTACTTAATTGATCCGCGAACCAAGACATGCAGTCCAAACTCCGTTCACTTTTATAATATGACCACTCATCATTATAATTACATTTAAAATAATATCCTGCACTGTATGCAGTATGCTTCTGATATCGGTTTGTTTTACAATGACTACTATCTTCATTGAGGGGCTCTAGCAGAGATTCAAAGTCCGCGTACATTATAAAAGGTACATTTTCCTTGTAAACGAAATTTTTAAACTTAACAAAAGGCTCACGCGAAAACTCTACTTTACAATCGTTAAATTTTTCGCACATGATGGAATGTTCTTTTAATTTATCATCCGAACTAAAATAATTCAAGCATCTATCGCAGAAAATTTTTTTTTGATGTTTTGTAGACAGTTGACCACTTAACAGTCTAGATAAATCTTTAATTAAAACATAATGATATTTGATATTTTCCTCAGTTTCATCATCTTCTTCTGGAATAGTCTCGAATTCTTTTAGTTTAGGATAATATTTATCTTGCACAATTAACAAATTTACATGCTGAATTTGTTTATTTTTCGTTAAACGAACGGGAACAGTGGAAAAATTTGATCTAGAATCCATTTCCAGCGCAAACACATTAACCGAAATGTTATTTTGTTTTTCAAATTTAGCTATTTGAGGTAAAGTCATAGGAAACTGAATATCCTTCAAATTTAACACTTCGGCGTATTGAGGGTATGAAGTGATTCTATCTGGGTGGTTTAGTCTCTCTACCGGATATAGAGCGCTAACAATGCTCCAAGCAAAGCATGCTTCATCATATAAATTTTTTACATTAATACATGCCTGCTTTTTGGCTATAGACTTTGGCAATGGAATGTAAGATGAAACGCCATTCCCCACCTCATATTTATTTAAATTAACTTCTAAACATAATATACGCGATAGGGCCCAACCTGATCCTGATTCTGAGAATTCTGAAATAGCGTGAGAAATATCAGCTTTTACGTTGGTGTTAAACCATTCGGAAAAATTTGTTGAAATGTCAACCTGTTTGTTTTTAGTATTAAAATATTTCCTCTCAGTTATTTCGATGTCCCCTGATTTCCTGATAAATTCAGCACAAAAACAAGTATTAATTTTCAGCATTGGTAATTTCTTTAAAGCATTTTTAACCCTAGCACTGAACAGATGTGATGCATCATTAAAAAATTCCTCGATATGTTTATGAGTTAAATTTATAATAACCCCGGTACGAACGCGACTTTTAAAAGCGGTGGTTAGATCCTCCCACTTTACGCGGTTCCCTCGTATATGAGTTTTCACGACATTTCCAGCACCCACACTATAATTTCGAATGATATGTTTAAATCTTTTTAAATGACCCAAATTGGTTTGCAATTTTCGCAGTACACCTACAGGTAAAGCTGCTGCATGAATGGCCTTATTGAACAGTCTAATGTGACAATTTATTTGTCTTACCCAAATGAGACGTTGCGTTGGAGTGCATCCTTCTTCTAAGAGAGCCTCCACTTCTTGAAATTTAGACGTAATTTGGGTGCTAAGGACTGCTATTTCACTTGAGTTGATCGCCATGCTGGTCTACGTTTTGTCTGCACGAAAGACGCCTGTTAAATGAAGTAGGATTTGCTGCTCCGTCTATTATATTTTATAAAAAAATTTTCACCACTAAAAAGATAAAAAACTTATTAATTTTAAAATATTAAATTAAAAAATGATTTTTACTTACATTTTATACGGATTCTAAGAATCTAAATCTGGATCCTAATGCGGGGTTTCCTTCCTCAATTAGGCCTTCGAATATTAGACTGTATTTCCCGTCAATAAATTCTTCCAGATTGTCTTTCATTACGGCTACCATACGTTTGGGTAAAAATAAATTTTTATCATGTAATTCCAATAATACACTATCACCGTATTTGGTTTTGATAATTTGTGCTCGATATATCAGGTGAGCCACATTAATTGGTAATTCGTAAATTTTAACGAATTCTTTGGTCTCTAAAAGGGATACTTGATTCAATTGAGTTAAGTCCATTTTTCTAAAAAATATCACACATTACTAAGTCATACTTTAAAGAAATAATAAAAAAATAACTTACATTTTTTATCTGCTGGAGCACAGCACGTTTGAATATTATTTAAAATTGGCAAAGCACACCAATGTAGATTTATAAAAACGTATTTTTTTAAATGTCTGTAAAATTAACTTCAGTCAGTTAATATTAATAAACACACAAAAGCACGCGATGAGATAACTGGTACGTAGTTATATGACGAATTAGGCTTGCGGTGACACGTTCGGCTTATTTATATTATCTGTGACGTCATCTTGATTACGTATCATACGAGGGGCTTTGTTCTACAATTGCAGCTGCGGGGCTTACGTCACGCTTTTTTCTAAGAAAAATACGTGCTAATTACTTATTTCCCATGGGTCGGCATTTAAAGCATAAAGGCGCTGATTTGTTTAATATTGACATGCATTAAGATTAATGACTTAAATTGTTTATATTAACCTAAATTTGAATTACACTCGGACTAAAATTCCCGGAATATCGCCTACTGCTGTTTTTGCTAAATGCGCATTTAAAATTTTTTCTCATGGTTCGGTTGGCCCTGAATTAAATCATTTATTTGCCACGTGTTTAGTATTTTGTTTTGCGTCTCTGAGATATTGCGATTTCGTTCTAGAAACTTTTTATTTAGCTTATTCGGCATAAATGTCCCCTCCTCACACACCGTTTCTTTACCGGTTTTCTAATCGTAGTTCATTCAGTTTTGTTTCATCATTGTTACTGTATGTGCGCACGTACCTAAGTTTAAAATGTGTAGCGAAGAGTTTTATCGTCTAAGTTCTCTTATTAATAGATATACTCCACCTAGGAACCTGGAGGAATATCTATTTGAAAAGTAAGTTGATATTTGTTCTTTTTTACATTTCTGTACTTACAATATATTTTTTTTACCGTGTTTAGCGAATTGAGCTTAAATGATGTTGTCGATTTACCACCAAGTCCATCGACTTCGTCTACGTCCGATTTCTTCAGCATGTCACCATCAGAAGTTGAGCTTGATTGGTCTAGCTTGCCAGATTTAAGAATGCCGTAAGTAAAAATAATAACGTTAATTTTTCCCGCTGCTTTTTTTCTCTAAGTAATAATAATATATACTTATATTTTTTCTTATTGTTACAGTGATACAAATGTCTACCCCCATCGATTTCCGTCGCCAAATTTATTTCGTACATCAGAAGACGCTCATTTCTCGTCTACCAGTGTACCAGATTTAAGAATGACGTAAGTTTAAAATAATAGCGTTAATTTTTTATGCTTCTTTTTTTCTCTCTCTAAGTAATACTATATACTTATATTTATTTCTTATTGTTACAGCGATACAAATATCTACTCCCCCAGCCAGTCACCAGATTTATTCTGCATGTCTGAAGATACTGCTTTAAGAATAACGTAAGTTTTTTTTTTAGCGTTCATTTTTCCTGCTTTTTGTCTCCGCTAAGTAATAATATATACTTATATGTATTTCTTATTGTTGCAGAGATTTCGAACCACGACCTCCGAAGCTGATTCCGCTAAGTTTGTTCATGGAGCCTCCACCTCAGGTTCCCTCCCTAGAAAAAGAAGAAGAAGCCTCCACAGTTGTAATTATTCACAGTGACGCTTGCGATGAGGATGTCGCTAACCTGGGTGACTTCATAGAAGAAGAACCCCGGCAGACAGTGATTTGTTGGGCGCATAAAAAATAGAATTTTTAAAAAACTCTGTTTTTTTAAATTAATATATCCCCTTATTGTTATATCAATTGTTTTATTTCCACAGTCAAAATTAGCTAAAGAGTGTAACTTAAATTATTAATTAATAAGAAAATAAAATTTTTATTTGGTACACAGTGTAAAGTGGATTCTATAACGTAATTTGGTATAAAAGCACGTATCGTTTTAGTCAGCGATAAAAATTCAATGTCATGTAGCTTCAATTGATTCATTGACAATATACTGACCTAGTGCTGTGTGTGTGTGTGTGTGTAATAAATATGTCTTGATTTCATCTGGTTTTTAAAACGTTAATTTCGAACTTCATTAAATAATAACTTAATAATGTATTATACTAGGTGTGCATTATTTTATCACTCTAAAATGTAATTGCAAGTTCAAATTTTTAATTCTAACTAAAGAGCATTTATTTTTTTTAATTTAATTAACCTAAATATATTAGCCGATAATAAGTGATGCATTCAAACTGAGTGAAGGTGATGTTTATATTAGCATTCTCGGAAGTCGGGTTTGTTTACTTAAAAGACACGTGTCGGATACCTAAATAGCAGCATTGATTTTTTTCTCTACCATAGGCGTACCCTAGTAAAATTAATATAATTATATCCCCTTTTAAAGCAGGTACGCCTATGCTCTCTTCGTATACAATACTCTTTGCTCAGGAGTACCAACTTAGAAACTAAAAAAAGCTTCTGGAGACGGCGTTCTTCAGACCTAACGCAAGAGGTTCCAGGGCCAGGGACCAGGGTGCAGGATGCAGGATGCGTTAGTGCATTGCACCTCTTGCGTTAGGTCTGAAGAAACGCCATCCTCCAGCTAATGCATCAGACCTGGGGCCCCACCACCACCACCCCCTAGCACCCCCGCTAAAGCAGCAGCAGCAGACGTCATCTGAAGACGAAGGATGACCTCTGCACGACCCCCCAGAGTGTAGCTACAAGAACCAAGGGCTCTCCTGATGGCCCATGTCCATCGAGAATGCGTGGCCTTGAAAGTGGCGCCGTACGCACCTAGTATATCTACTATAATAATAATAATAATAATAATAATAATAATAATAATAATAATAATAATAATAATAATAGATTTATTGACCATTTCTGAATGTATATATGGTAAGTCATATGTAGTACAGCAAAAAATGTGTAGATAAATAATAAATAAGTAGGAGTAATCTTAAGAATAGAATTATTCTTACCATATTGACAAAGTGACACGTTGAAGAATCCTGAGGGGGAACAAGGTGGTCCCTGTGGGCAAAAACAGGCGTTATCCGGATTTTCTTCCACGCTGTCGAATACATTCTTCGGTGGAGTGAACCTATAAGCAGGTATGTCGTTGCTCCCCTTGACTTCCTTGTCAAAACTGAAACAAAATCAAATTTCATGGTCTGTTTTGGGTTCTATTTCGTCATTTGTTATAAAAAGACTTACACAAGTGGCAATCTTCTACACAAATCTTTATCGAACACGTAGATCGTTGTGTTCTTCGTCATGTGTGGGGGGAATATTGAACCATCGGAACCTTCTACGCTATTGCATACGTCTGAGGTATAATGAGACAGATTGGAGTTGCCGTTGAATTTGTCGACCAGTCCGTATTTTGTGATGTCGTCGGCTCCAGTAAAGACGGTGAACGTATCCGGAGAGGTTCCGTTTTTCTGTGAAGGTAAAGGAAACCAACGTAAAAAGAGGAATAACAGAAGCAGTGGTAAAGGATTTTTCGTCTAAAGTTACTTACATTGTACATAAGTCCAAATTCTTCGTACGGCAACTTCTGTTCCTTGGGGACCACGTCTTTGGCTAGTTTCAACAGCGGATCCTCGTAACCCCAGAGGAGCTGCCCGACGGATACTTCTACGAATGGTTTGATTTTCAAGATGTCCATGATACTGGCCATGGCCAACCTTAGGAACCTAGCGGCGTGTTTCGATTGTGATGTAGCGCTCTGAAGAAGAAACAAATATTAGATATAGAAAAGACACGATTAATTAATTTCCTGTAGACAGAAACCAGAGACAGTATAGCTTTGGGCACTTGATTACGAAAGACAACTTTTCCGTCCACTTAACCTAAATTATGTAAACAATTTAAGTAATTGCAAATGAAACAATAATATTATTTGCATGTTCTGTTATGGAGATACCAAACTGTGCATACATTTCTTTTCTATCATTGTACTTTCACTTTAATTAGCTGTGTAATATACCGTCTGTCTCTAAAATGGCACTGTTTAATAGTATAGAATATCTAGATGTTTTTATTTTGTTTTGACATTATATATTATGTATTTTTTAACTACTTACAAGCATAGGGATGTTCGGGATGACCACAACGTCGTCTTCACTTCCAGCGGATTGCGATTCGTCAAAGATGTAGATTTTTTGTTGGTTGAAGGATACCGTGCCGTTATCGTGGAATTTGATATTCTTCTTTTCCCATGTCTCCCTAGAGCAACAGAATTTTTTTTTAAAGTTACGTAAGCGAGCACAAAATTTACAATGGTATTTGATTTAGGTACATTTTGTTGAGGAGTTCCGGGTTCATCATAGCGTTGCCGAAACTTGTGCTAAATTCTAGCCCAAGAAGGCTCGAAAAACGTGTGAAGCAACTTCCGGTCAACTATTACCTAACCAATTTATTATTAGATACAACGATTTAATCAAATTTGTTACGAAGTGAAACTCACAGTTACTCGTCTGTATAACACTTTACATTTTCATATATACATATTTACTTTCTATAAATATAATGTGTCAAATATTAAGAAATAATACAGGGTGACAAAAGAAAGGTAAACGCTGGTAATTTTTATTTAATTTCATAATAATAATCAATAAACACTGATTGTTCTTTTGTTTTAAAACAATTTCAACGTTATTTTATCTAAAAGTAGGCTAATTACAGTTACCTTAAGATTAAGAAACTTATTAAAGACACTTTAATAGTTTGAATTCATATTTAAACGATAGCTTAATACTTTTAAACGCCCCATAAAAAAACACTCATCACAGAAATTAGACATGCCATAATACTTTTAAAATTACGATAAACTGACAATTTAAGTATCTTCAATTCGCTTTCATCTAATCAAAAAATAATCTTAACGCTAGGATTTAATAGTCTAATATGCTTTGTATGGTTACCTAACGCGGGTAGACGGTCACTGGCTAGTCCGGCCTGGAAGACAATGCAGATAACAAATTTTTGTTTTGTTTTGAGGGTTCACGCTACTCGCCGTCAGATGCCGGCACGTAACGTGTTTATAATATTGTGTATTATACCACTATGTTTGTTGTATGACTTGTCTTATAGCATTGAATAAAGGAATATATTCCTTTATTCAATGCTTATAGCCTGTATTTGTGCTCTTTTGGACTAATAAAGTACTACTATAGTGCTACTACTACTACATACTGACATCTCCAGAGTGATAGACCAAGTTGTAATGCAATATTGTTCTGTAATTTGCCTAGTTTCGGGCGCTATTTCAGCAATGCAAATGACTACTTGACCTAAAAATGTGAAAATTCTCCTTTGAGGGTCAATTTCACGAAAGATACGTTAATTTGAGCGACAATATTTGGTGAGCTTTTAAGTAACACTTTGTACTCGGCCGTAAGCTAATTTCTTTTTACAAAAAAAATACAAAATTGTAAATACAAGCGATTGAATGAGTTGCCTACGTATTGCCAATATGTACAGTCTTATTTTTTCCTTCTCAATTATAGATAAGAATGGTAATTTCAATACCTCACGGCCATTTACACTTTTTTCTGCAAAATTAGATACATTAATTTTCAAAATCCGTGTATTAGTTTCTGCAAAATTTACTCCTAAAGAAATAGCGGTTAATATCAGAGGAGTAAATCGCAACCTTAAGTTAAAATCATTTTAAGCACTAGCTCCATGTCAAAATATTTTTAAAATTACAATTTGCGGCGATTTAAAGTGGCTTGAATTTGATTTTATCGACTCAAAGAATAACCTCAAATTAATCGTTATTTATGTATCAAGGGCGTAAAGTAAACGTACGTAATACATACAAAATTTTATGCACGAACGATTTGTAGGGTCACTTGCAAACTTAGATTCGTTTTGATTTACATACATATAAATAACTGTTGCTTCAACGTTTTCAATCAAGCAATTTGTAGTTGTTACCTAGCAACAGTCAAACAAAGCCAATCTCGTGGTCGCTATATTAAATAGCGGGCTATAAAATTACTTTCGCGGGTTATAATGTTGCACTTAACGCCCACAAAACCGGGCGTTAAACTACACTTTAACGCCCGGTGGTGCATAAAAAATATTATGACACGAGGTGTTGCATTTTAATTTAATTTTAATTTTAAACATTACGCCCCGTTATAATATTTTTAAAATTGCTATAAACTGCCCGTTTAAGTAGGTCTCATTTGATTTTATTTAAACAAAGTATAACCTTTAAGTTAAATTCATTACCACCACCACTACACCAATCTCCATGTTATGTTTGAGATTACAGCATTTTAGCTGTAACGATAAACTGACTTTAACCGTCTAAAGTCGTATTAATTTCGTTTTAACTAGTCGTTTTAAGTGCCCGTATCATAATATTTTTAAATTACGGTAGTTTAGCAAGAAATAGTATTTTTCAAGTACGCCATGTTATATCCGACAAATGCTATTCCAAACATTTTGTTTTAATTCTTACTTCTTGAAAATCGGCAAAAATACGGTTTTTCAAGCTTGAAATAACTGTAAGGCAAGGAATTTGATTTTGAACCACTGACTTTATAATTAAAGTGACTTTTGAATTTGAGAAACGCTTAACTTATGAGGTAAGCTGTGATTCTTGTGATATATTATAAACAATATGAATCCGTAGAGGGAGTCCTGGAGGACCATCTTGAATTTGATTATATCGAGTCAAAGAATAGCCTTAAATTAAAGTCAAGTTAGGTAATGGCTATGTCCCCTGTCATAATATTTTTAAAATGTACGATTACTGGCCATTTAGGTAGTTTAATTTGATTTTGTCTAGTCAGAAAATAATCTTATGTTAAAGTCATTTTTAATGCTACGCCCCATGTCATAATAACGATTAACTGACCGTTTAAGTAGCTCTAATTTAATTTTATCGAGTCAAGGAATAAGTTAAAGTAATTTTAAACACTACGCCCCGTGTCATAATATTAAGTTATGATAAACTGAATGCTTAAGGAGCTTTAGTTTGATTTTATCTAATCAAAGACTAATCTTAAGTTAAAGTCATTTTAAACGCTACGCCCCGTGTCATAATATTTTTGAAAATACGATAAACTAACCGTTTAAGTAGCTCTAATTTAATTTTATCGAGCAATGAGCTTACTTTAAGTTAAAGTCATTTTAAACGCTACGTCCTTTAGGTTAAAGTCATTCTAAGCGCTACGTCCATTATCCGAGTCAAGGAATAACCGTGAATTAAAGTCAATTTCAACGCTATGCTTCGTGTTTTATAATGTTTTTAAAATTACAATAAACTGACTGTTTAAGTGTTTATGTAGCTTTAATTTAATTTTATCGAGTCAAAGAATAACCTTAAATTAAAGTCATTTTAAACGCTACGCCCCGTGTCATAATATTTTTAAAATTATGATTACTGGCCATTTAAGTAGCTTTAATATGATTTTATATAATCAGATTAATCTTCAGTTAAAGTAATTTTAGGTGCTACGTCCCCTGTCATAATATTTTTAAAATTAGATACGATTAACTGCTCATTTAAGCATCTTTAATTCGATTTTATTTAGTCAGAAAAAAACTTATGTTAAAGTCATTTTTAATGCTACGCCCCGTGTCATAATATTTTTAAAATTACGATAAACTGGCCGTCTAAGTAGTTTTAATTTGATTTTACCGACTCAAAAATAACTTTAAGTAAAGTCATTTTAAGCGCTACGCTTTTTAAAATAACGATTAACTGACCATTTAAGTAGCTCTATTTAAATTTTATCGAATTAATGAATAATCTTATTAAAGGCATTTTTAACATTACGTCCCGTGTCATAGTATTATTAAAGTTATGATAAACTGAGTGGTTAAGGAGCTTTAATTTGATTTTATCTAGTCAAAAACTAATCTTAAGTTAAAGTCATTTTAAACGCCACGCCCCTCATAATATTTTTAAAATTACGATTAACTGACCATTATTCGCGTCAAGCAAATAAAGTCAATTTCAACGCTATGCCCCGTGTTTTATATTGTTTTTAAAATTACAATAAACTGACTGTTTAAGTAGCTTTAATTTAATTTTATCGACTCAAAGAATAACCTTAAATTAAAGTCATTTTAAACCTACTCCCCGTGTCATAATATTTTTAAAATTACTATTACTGGCTATTTAGGTAGCTTTAATTTTATTTTATCTAGTCTAAAATTTATTTTAAATCAATCAAATCAATTATCAAGTTAATCGCTACGCCCCCTGCCACAATATTTTTAAAATTACGGTTAAGGCTAGGATTTAATAGTATAATATGCTTTGTATGGTTGCCTAACGCGGGTAGACGATCACTGGCTGGTCCGACCTGGAAGACAATGCAGATAACAAATTTTTGTTTTGTTTTGAGGGTTCACGCTACTCGCCGTCAGATGCCGGCACGTAACGTGTTTATAATATTGTGTATTATACCCTATGTTTGTTGTATGACTTGTCTTATAGCATTGAATAAAGGAATATATTCCTTTATTCAATGCTTATAGCCTGTATTTGTGCTCTTTTGGACTAATAAAGTACTACTAGTGCTACTACTACTACATGCTGACATCTCCAGAGTGATAGACCAAGTTGTAATGCAATATTGTTCT
This sequence comes from Rhagium mordax, assembly GCA_963680705.1. Classification (NCBI taxonomy): domain Eukaryota; kingdom Metazoa; phylum Arthropoda; class Insecta; order Coleoptera; family Cerambycidae; genus Rhagium; species Rhagium mordax. Next base: position 40,643,789 of record OY796663.1, read on the forward strand.
GTAGTTTGCCTAGTTTCGGGCGCTATTTCAGCAATGCAAATGACTACTTGACCTAAAAATGTGAAAATTCTACTTTGAGGGTCAATTTCACGAAAGATACGTTAATTTGAGCGACAATATTTGGTGAGCTTTGTACTCGGCCGTAAGCTAATTTCTTTTTACAAAAAAAATACAAAATTGTAAATACAAGCGATTGAATGAGTTGCCTACGTATTGCCAATATGTACAGTCTTATTTTTTCCTTCTCAATTATAGATAAGAATGGTAATTTCAATACCTCACGGCCATTTACACTTTTTTCTGCAAAATTAGATACATTAATTTTCAAAATCCGTGTATTAGTTTCTGCAAAATTTACTCCTAAAGAAATAGCGGTTAATATCAGAGGAGTAAATCGCAACCTTAACTGGTCATTTAAGTAGCTTTAATTTGGTTTTATCTAGTCAGAAAATAATCTTACTTTAAAGTCATTTTTAATACTACTCCCCGTGTCATAATATTTTTAAAATTACGATTTACTGGCAATTATTCGAGTCAAGGATTAACTGAAAATTAAAGTCAATGTAAACGCTATGCCCCGTATTTCATAATATTTTTAAAGTAACGATTAACTGACCGTTAAGGTACCTCTAATTTAATTTTATCGATTCAAAGAATAATCTTAAAGTCATTTTAAATGCCACGCCCCGTGTCATAATATTTTTTTAATTACGATTACTGGCCTTTTAGGTAGCTTTAATTTGATTCTATCTAGTCAAAGATTAATCTTAAATTAAAGTCAAGTTAGTCGCTACGCCCCCTGTCCCAATATTTTTAAAATTACGATTAACTGACCATTTAAGTAGCTTTAATTTGATTTTATCTAGTCAGAAAATAATCTTACTTACTTTTTAATGCTACGCCCCGTGTCATAATATTTTTAAAATTGCGATTAACTGATCATTATTCGAGTCAAGGAAGAACTGTGAATTAAAGTCAATTTCAACGCTATGCCCCGTTTTTTATAATACTTTCAAAATTACAATATTCATTTGATTTTATTTAATCAAAGAATAATCGTAAGTTAAAGTCGTAAAAACTACTGTAGTTTTGCAAGAAATATATCCGACAAATGCTATATACATATTCCAAAGATTTTGTTTCAATTCTTACTTCTTGAAAATCTATAAAAATACGTCTTTTCAAGTTTAAAATGACTTTAAATTAAAAGCCACTGCAAGACAAAGAATAGAGTTTGACTTTAAACAACTGACTTTAGAATTAAAGTGACTGAATAATTTAAGAAACTCTTAATTTGTGAGGTAACGCTGTTATTTTTGTGGTATATTATAAACAATATGGACCCGAAGAGCCCGAAGATGGAGTAATGAGAAGTAATATTTGGAAATTTTTAATGGATAAACACTTTTCATGTCAAAAAACTGGAGAAGGTAATCCTCTAACACGACAAATAGGCCTGTAGAATTAGACGATGTGAACGGGAATCTGTAACTAATTCGTTTCAGATAGCCGTAGGTAAAAACTGGTGTATTTAGTTATAAGGAATATACCTCTGCGATACCTCCCAAATCAAATAAACAGAACATTGTTTAAAAGTCACTTTTATGTGAAAAAATCATGAAATTTGGAGTTTTTTAAAAATTGCAGTAAGACTGCAGTAGATTAATTTTTTTGAATGTTTCTGTTTACTAGGTAATTCCAAACCGGTTAATTTAATCCCCGGTTGATTTTATTTCATTGATTATTTATTTAAATAATTGCCGAAAACCATCGAAATTTTCGAAAATTTCAAGCATTTTTTACTCTGAAAGGAAAAACGCTAGACTCTTGAAACTTTGGTGGAATATGTGTCTCATTACCCTCAACTTACAAAAAAAGTTTCGTTTCAAAATGTTTATTAGTTTTCGAGAAATTCTATTTGTTTATTAAAAACGTCCCAAATGTTTAATAAAAAATTGACCTATTAACGTTATCAAAAATAATTCAACCATAGCTCATTTTTTTCGTCAAGACGTCAATTTTACGAATCTATTATGGGCGTATCGATTTTCAATAATTTTGACCGTCAAAATGGCGTTAACAATATTCCTACTTTTCGGAGCAGCGTTTTTTGCAAATAACTTTACAACAAATGAACGTATCTGCACAAATCTTTCATATTTGAGTTGCTGGTATTTTTCTACAAATTTATTTTAAAAAATTGTTGCTCTGGGACATGTAGGAGCCGAGATAATTTTTTAAATTGTTTAATGCGCCAAACGTTTATTTATTAATATTTATGGCCAAAATTGAAACTGGTTGTTAATAAGATCTTGAATTTTGTTAATTCATCAATTCCTATTGAAAACGGGCCCTTTTTGAGGTCAAAATATAATTTTTAATAATTAGTGATTTTAGAGCGTCTTCAATTTGTTTGGCTCAAGGGACAGGTGAATTTTTGATCAAACGAGTTTCAAATTGGGGTAGCGAGAAAATTCGTCATATCTCCGTTATTTTCCGGCCAATTTCGACGTTTTTTTTTTAATTTGGGGTAGCTCACGAAAATAATAACAATGGGCATATTTGCAATATCCAAATAATAAACATATAATTGTTATAAACAATTTTTTTTTTTTTTAATTTTTCCTTTTTTGGGCTTATGCAACTTATATTGTGCTAATGTATTAAATATAAATTTATAAAGATTATATAATAGTACTTAACAATGTATGCACAAACTATTTCTCCATCAAACAATATACGATGTTACAGCATTGTTACCAAAAATAATGCAACAAATACCACAACAAATTTCTTTATAAGAATATCTACAGCATATCTTGACCCAGCGAGAGCCAAGTAGATTTATTGTTAAAACTTAATGCCTTTTATCAAAACATTTGGCCTGAACTTCCATAACGTCCTGTTTCCTAATACCATCATGAACAATAAAGTTATAGAATTAATTTAGCGATATCTTGCCTTTGCTTTTGCTGTACTCCACTCAAGGCTTCTGTGCTGTACCAAAGCAAGCCCTTCATCCCTTTCAATAAAAGATTTGTCAGCAAGAATAATATTTAAAAACATGGAATTATAAATACCCAATATTACTGCCTTCATCTATGAAAATTCCACCTTAAAATGCTTGTCTAAAAAACTGTTGCTCTTAAAGTACAAGCAGTAATGTACCTATGTACAATATCAATACAGTAAGGCCCCAAGCTGTCCCTTGAAGAACACCATGATTAAATAACGAACGCAGAGAAAGTAGTAATAATAATAATAAATGTTTTGTATTAAAATAAAGTGACGGTCTGGTCTGTCCAATATGCCACTGACCTTTGAAGTGTCGACAACTTACGAAAATAACATGCGTCCTACGCAATGCGGTTACGTCATTAAATTTTTCCAACGGCACGTTAAAATATGCCAATCACAGTGCCTTACATTATGTAAATAGATGTACCATTGAATTGGCTGAATTGGTACAATTTCAGTTTCGCTACGCCTTTATCTTGGATGTATGGGAAACTTTCATATTATTATTATATAAGATCATTGACTAATGTCTACAGGACGGACAAAGAAACTGGTACAATAAAATCCTCTAGCACACGCCTATGTTTCGGAAATGACCGAAGCTTAGTCAGAAGTTGATGAAATTTTATGTTTGTGTGTTCCGCACTGATGAGGAAAAGTTGTCGAAAGAAGCAATCATTATTTTTTACGATAGTCATCGGTAATATATGTACATAGAGAACACAAGCACAAGCTTGATGTGTGGATCGAAACTATTAGAGATTTGGTCCTTTTTTTCTACGTCTAAAAAATGTATGGTTTTCTTTAGAATGCCCTTGAAATTGTTTCAACTGGACCCCAAAACTCGACGGGCGTTTCATCAACCAAGTTGGCATATTTTGCAGCTTTAATGACCGCTCGATGATGGCAACTTGATTGATGAAAAGTCGAGTGTTAAATATTGGTTGTTTTGATGTAAAAATTACTTCAAAAGCAGTGCCATACCAACGTACAGTGGGTGAAAAAAAAAACCGTTCAAAAACCGCTGTACACCTCAGAATTTATTGAATCATCTTATTTTTTTTAATGCTGTTCTTTAAAAAATATCGTTATTTTCAATTAAACTGAGTCTACAGGTCACAAATACATATAGTTTCGCCCAATTTAGTTTTAAATATTTATTTTACAAATAGACAGAAGATCTGCCAAATCAGAATTTTCATTTCTTATTTATCCTTGATAGCTGTCAAAATCATTGTCAAATTTAAAAACTGAAAAGTATGTCTTTCGTAATTAGGAAAACAATGTGATTTTTCATTGAAGATATAGGAATATTTTAAATATTTTTATTTTTATAATTGAAACTCAAATGACGTGCTCACTTTTGACAGCTGTCACATTTTCTGTCAACTGAATAAAAGTGACATTTAATAATTATTTCCACAAATGACTTTGGTACATTTTTCTTTAGGTTTTGGGGGTAGGTACGGAAATCGAAATTAATTTCATAAAATTATTGTTTTGTTGGTAGCTGTCAAAATTGTTGTCAAATTTAAAACTATGCAAGTTTGTCTGCCATAATTTTATAAACAGTGTGAATTTCCATAGAAGGGAAATCAAATGTTTTTCAATTTGCTAATTCCACAATTGACATTAAAATACAGTTTTTAATTTTGGCAGCTGTCAAAATTTCTGGAAACTTAATGAAAATGCCATTTAATAATTATTTCAACAAATTAAAATACCAAGCAGACATTTATCTATAGGTTTTGGAGGAACTGAGTACGAAATTGTTGTAAAAAACATATTATTTATATTTGTTGGTAGCTGTCAAAACAGCTGTCAATTTAAAATTGTTGCAAAAAAAATATATGTTTGTTGGTAGCTGCCAAAACTGCCGTCAAATTTAAAAAATGGGTGAGGTGCCTTTCGTAATATTGAAAATAATGTGAATTCCCATAGAAGAAGTGTCATTAAGTGTTTTGAAATTTGCTAATTCCATAATAGATAATAAAATAAAATTTTCACATTTTTGACAGCTGTCAAAATTTTTCAACTTAATAAAAATGACATTTTGTAATAATTATTTAAACAAACAAACATATGGGAAACTTTCATATTATTAATAAACATTTTTTGGAGGAACTGAATACGAAATTGACGTTAAAAAAATATTATGTTGGTTGACAGATGCCAAAATTGCTGCCAGATTTAACAAACATTTTTCTATAAATTTTTGGAGGTACTAAATATGGAAGTAATACTAAAAAAATATACTTGCATATTTTTAAATTTAACAGCAGTTTTGGCAGCTACCAAAAAGACATAACATTTTTTTTACATCAATTTTGTAATTAGTACCAGGAAAACCTATAGAAAATTGTCTCTAGGTACTTTAAATTTGTTGAAATAATTATTAAATGGCAGTTTTATTAAGTTGACAGAAATGTTGACAGCTGTCAAATATAAAAAATGTACCTACTTTATATCAATTATGGAACTAGCAAATTTAAAAACACTTAAATCCTTTCTTTAATGGAAATTCACATTTTTTCCAAAATTAAGGAAGACAAACGTGCATATTCTTAAATTTGACAGCAATTTTGGCAGTTACTAACAAATATATTTTTTTGAAACTAATTTCGTATCAATGCCTCCGGAACCTATAGAAAAATGTCTGCTTAGTAGCTTCATTTGTTCAAACAATTATTAAATGGCATTTCCATTCAGTTGACAGAAAATTTGACAGCTGTCAAAAACATTATTTCAATTTTAATTAGAGAAATAGAAAAGTTTACATTTAAAACACTTTATATATCTTTTTCTATACAAACTTACATTGTTTTCAAAATTACAAAAAAAAATACTTGTAAAATTTTTAATTTGACATTGATTTTGACAGCTGTCAAGAATAAAAAAAAAGAAATGAAAATTTAATTTTGGCAGATCTATTATCTATTTTTTAAAATCGAAAAAAAATATATTATTAAAAAATCAAATTTGGAAATTTATAAAAAATTATAACTTAGAATCAAAAATTCGACTTGAGAGAATGATGAGGCATTTAAAAATGGGCATTTAAAAAATATATGATCCAATAAATGCTCAGTTCTACAGCGATTTTTGAACGGTATTTTTTTTCCACCCCACCGTACAACGGTTCCAACCCCCTTCAGTATCCCATTAAATGTCGCGAAAAATTCAACAAATCGACTGCCTACGAAGCGTTATCGCTCATCGCTAGTTTTTTATTTGTGGTCCACCAATCCATTATGTAATAAACAACCAGGAAATCAACTGTAACAAGCATTTGCATCACTATGTAGTTATAGATCATATCCATGTCAAAAGCGGCATTGCAGGTTTTTGATAATTATTATTATCTTCACAAGCATTACCGTCGATTGGAATTGGGTGTTATAACTGCGCTTTCACTTAATAATTTAAACAATTTCCATTTTTTAGAGCGCACAGGCTTCAGCAATAATGGGTTTTGTAATTCAATTAATTAATAGAAATTTGTTAATTTGTGTCCAATTTTACGGGTATAATTTCTGGCAAGGTTTTATGGTCGCCCGGGTCTAACGCTCGCGAAATGCAGAAATCTCGATAAGGGAACCGCTCAGGAGGGTCCCATTTCCTGCTACAAATAGCTTTTTCATATTTTACCACCCACACATCTATTTATTCACGATTTTATTAGAATGTCGTTTTATCGTTTTCTTTAACATCAACATTATGAAATAGCAGTTGTTTTTGTTATCAGCGTGGCTCACTGCGCAGCCATGCACGACACAATAATGCTTCTGCCTTATCGTGTCGTGCTGTTATTACTAATAATAGTTCGATTATCTTTTGTTTTATTGTTTTTCCTGATGCAGCAAGAAACAATGCAAGCGGTTGTATCATTATTAATAGCCTGATAGTGAAGTATGATTGAAATAGGCGGTTTATCAGTCTTCCTGCCATATAAATAAATGCAAGTGTTGTGTTTTGTGACACCATATTTTCTTAATAGTGGAGATGATAACGTTAATCGCTAGTCCTTGATTAATTAATATGATGAACGTAGATGTTATATATATACATATGTCAAATATGTGTACTGGCAACACTGGACAGTTTTCACAACGAAATGGGTCCCGAATTGTCTCAGAATAAAGTGAATTAGATAAGAATAAGCAAACCAGGAGAAATTATTCAACTTTTTGATAATACAGTTCTATTTTTATATGTACCTACTGTTTTATTTGTCTATTTACTGGTAACTCTGAACAGCATGCACAACGAAAAGTGCCTCAGATTGTCTCAGAATAAACTGAGGTAACTAAAAATGAGCAAACTTTTGATAATACAGTTCTATTTTTGTATGTACTGTTTTATTTGTCTATGTACTGGCAATACTGAACAGTATGCGCAACGAAAAGTGCCTCAGATTCCCTCAGAATAATGTAAGGTAACTAAAAATGAGCAAACCAAGAGATATTGTTGAACTGTTTGATAATACAGTTCTATTTTTGTATGTACTGTTTTATTTGTCTGTGTACTGGCAACACTGAACAGCTTTCGTAACGAAGAGGGTCTCAAATTGTCTCAGAATAAAATGGGGTAGATAAAAATGAACAAACCAGGAGATATTATTCAACTTTTGGATAATACAGTTCTATTTTTGTATATACTGTTTTATTTGTCTATGTATGGACTACACTGAATGGTTTTCACAACGAAAAGGCTATCGAATTCTCTCAGAATAAAGTAAAGTAGCCAAAAAATGAGTACACCAGGAGATATTATTCAACTTTGTAATAAAACAGTTCCATTTTTGTATGTACTGATTTATTTGTTCATGTACTGGCAACACTAAACAGTTTTCGCAATGAAAAGGCTATTGAATTATCTCAGAATAAAGTAAAGTAATCATAAATGAGCACACCAGGAGATATTATTCAACTTTGTAATGAAACAGTTCTATTTCTGTACGTACTGTTTTATTTGTTCATGTACTGGCAACACTGAACAGTTGTCGCAACGAAAAGATTCTCAAAATGTCTCAGAATAAAGTAAGGTAACTAAAAATGAGCAAACCAGGACATATTATTCAACTTTTAGATAATACAATTTTATTTTTGTATGTACTGTTTTATATGTCCATGTACTGGCAGCACTGAACAGTTTGCGCAACGAAAACTGTATCGAAAACCCTTACAATAAAGTAAGGTAACTAAAAATGAGCAAACCAGGAGATATTATTCAACTGTTGGATAATACAGTTCTATTTTTATTATATTATTGTATGTACTGTTTTATTTGTCTATGTACTGGCGATACTGAATAGTTTGCGCAACGAGAAGTACGTCGGATTTTCTCAGAATAAAGTAAGTTAACTAGAAATGAGTAAACCAGGAGATATTATTCAACTTTTCTCTTATACAGTTCTATTTTTGTATGTGCTGTTTTATTTGTCTATGTACTGGCAATACTGAACAGTTTGCGCAACGAAAAGGTTCGCAAAATATCTCTGACTAAAGTAAGGTAACTAGAAATAAGCAAACCAGGTGATATTGTTTAACTTTTTGATAACACGGTTCTATTTTTGTGTGTACTATTTTATTTGTCTGTGTTCTGGTAACACTGAACAGTTTTCGCTACGAAAAGGTTCTCAAATTGTCTCAGAATAAAGTGAGGTAACTAATAATGAGCAAGCCAAGAGAGATTATTCAACTTTTTGATGATACAGTTATCTTTTTGTATGTACTGTTTTATTTGTCTGTGTACTGGCAGCACTGAACAGTTTTCGCAACAAAAAGGGTCTCCAATAAAGTGAGGTAGCTAAAAATGAGCAAACCAGGAGATATTGTTCAACTTTTCGATAATACAGTTCTATTTTTGTACGTACTGTCTTATTTGTCTGTGTAATAATAATAATAATAATAATATTAATTTATTGGTTCAAGAGATCATTTACATGATATAGAACATGTCAATATAATTACATAATATATTGGCAACACTGAACAGTTTTCGCAGAGAAAAGGGTTTCGTATTTTCAGTATAAAGTGAGGTAGCTAGAAATCAGCAAACCAGGACATATTTTTCAACTTTTGGATAATACAGTTCTATTTTTGTATGTACTGTGTTATTTGTCTATTTGCGGGCTGCATTGAATGGTTCTCACAACGAAAAGGCTATCGAATTCTCTCAGAATAAAGTAAAGTAGCCAAAAATGAGCACATCAGGAGATATTATACAACTTTGTAATAAAACAGTTCTATTTTTGTATGTACCGTTTTGTTTGTTCATGTACTGGCAACACTAAATAGTTTTCGCAACGAAATGGTTCTCAAAACATCTCAGACTAAAGTGAGGTAACTAGAAATGAGCAACCAGGTGACACTGTTCAACTTTTTGATAATACAGTCCTATTTTTGTATGTACTGTTTTATTTGTCTATTTACTGGCAATAGTAAACAGTTGTCGCAACGAAAAGATTCTCAAAATGTTTCAGAATAAAGTAAGGTAGATAAGGTAGGTAAGGTAAGGAGATATTATTCAACTGTTGGATAATACAGTTCTATTTTTATTATATTATTGTATGTACTGTTTCATTTGTCTATGTACTAGCGATACTGAATAGTTTGCGCAACGAGAAGTACGTCGGATTTTCTCAGAATAAAGTAAGTTAACTAGAAATGAGTAAACCAGGAGATATTATTCAACTTTTCTCTAATACAATTTTATTTTTGTATGTACTGTTTTATATGTCCATGTACTGGCAGCACTGAACAGTTTGCGCAACGAAAAGTGTATCGAAATCCCTTGCAATAAAGTAAGGTAACTAAAAATGAGCAAACAGGGGGATCTTATTCAACTGTTGGATAATACAGTTCTATTTTTATTATATTATTGTATGTACTGTTTTATTTGTCTATGTACTGGCAATACTAAACAGTTTGCGCAACAAAAAGTGCATCTGATTCTCTCAGAATAATGTAAGGTAACTAAAAATGAGCAAACCAGCAGATATTGTTCAACATTTTGATAATACAGTTCTATTTTTATATGTACTGTTTTATTTGTCTATGTACTGGCAACGCCGAACAGTATGCGCAACGAATAGTACCTCAGATTGTCTCGTAAGGTGACTAAAACTGAGCAAACCAGGAGATATTGTTCAACTTTTTGATAATACAGTTCTATTTTTGTATGTACTGTTGTATTTGTATATGTACTGGCAACGCTGAACAGTATGCGCAATGAAAGGTGCCTCAGATTGTTTCAGAATAAACTAAAGTAACTGAAAATGAGCAAACCAGGAGATATTGTTCAACTTTTAGATAATACAGTTCTATTTTTACATGTACTGTTTTATTTGTCTATGTACTGGCAATACTGAATAATTTGCGCCTCGGATTCTCTCAGAATAATGTAAGGTAAAGAAAAATAAGCAAACCAGGAGATATTGTTCAACTTTTTAATAATACAGTTGTATTTTGTATGTACTGTTTTATTTGCCTGTGTACTGCCAGCACCGAACAGTTTTCGCAACAAAAAGGGTCTCGAATTATCTCAGAATAAAACGAGGTAGCTAAAAATGAACAAACCAGGACATATTGGTCAACTTTTCGATAATACAGTTTTATTTTTGTACGTACTGCCTTATTTGTCTGAGTACTGGCAACACTGAACAGTTTACGCAATGAAAAGGATCTCGAATGTCTTAGAGTGAAATAGTGTAAAAAATTAACAAATTAGAAGATATTATGATGACTGTAATATACAATATTCAGTATGAATAAACTTACACATATACGTAAGGTCCCAGCTCATCCACGATAGGTTTGGATCCATTATTGAGAAACTCATCCGCGTTCGTTACGTTATAAATATAGACCCTTATCTTTGGTTCCACTGGAGGCTTCACCCACCACCCGAAGGCCTGCGACCCGTCTCGTAACGTCACTTCCTGAGAACAACAATCATAAAATCAAAACTTAAATTAATACAAGGAGTTGTTTAGGAAACATCATCTCAAATATACAATTTAAAGTTAATTAGAGATGCAACGAATGGGCCACATCTATAAATACTCTTATTTAGTTGACACCCTGTATGCTGCAACTATTTTGAATACATTTTTTTCCGTTTTAGTATTCATGGTTATAACTTCCAGTTATTTGCTATAGCAATAAGTGAGGTTTTCCAGTTCATTAAAAATAGTCTCGTTTCTGTCCATTTATCTCTGCTCGAACTAGGACTGAGAGAGTGTCGCAATTATTTTAATTTTGCAAAAAATATAGTTGAAACTTAAGCGCACCGGTTAAAATTATTCCTTGACACTGTTTCGGATATGACTGATGTTGTAGAGGTCACTAAGGGATGTTTAAACTTAATAGTTGTAATAGTTTTTGCGTGTTAGCTATGGAAAGTTTTCGAAAATAGTGCACGTATTGAAAAGGCTAACGGCACATATCGCACTGCACATGAAGTGTCTCCCTCTCCGTGTGTTTTATTTGCTAAAATAATTGTGAATTTTTACTTGTACATACATGAGGCCGTCCGTAATTGTGAAAACGTGCGCTCCTCTATCAGAACCTTGAGCTTATTTGATGACGAAGTTTCTTAACGGCTCTCTGTCTTACAAGCAATTTTATTACATGAAATACACACCATATAAAAGTTGCGAAGTTACGAATTTCAAATTATTCATGAATAAATATTCCACAATTTCATGAACCATCTCACGGATAAGGTTCCAAGTGACTCACTTTCTACTTTCGGCAAAAATGGAAAGCACACAGGATTCGTTTAGGTGCTTGTATTTTGTAACTGTATTGTGTGCAACTTCATATCTGAATGTTTTTAAATGGTCAACTGTTGTTCAATTCAGTGCGAAACGATAGTCTGGTTCGTTTTTTGTTTTGAAATTGTCGCCGAATGTGCGGAAAACAAACACAAGAGAGAGTTAATTTTTTGTTACGACTTTATCAGTTGATATACGCACACCGCAAGCAGTTTCGAAATTATTTAGTATTTCGCATTCATCATTAAATCTGCTGCTTAGGTGCAACAGTGAAATTTTATCTATTCAACAAATAATGAATCTGTACTTACATGATTGATAACTAATTTCACCCAGCTCATAAAAAATATAACTACTATTATTCCAATTAATAACAGCCCCACTGATACTGCGACCACGAACCCTGGAAAAAAAGAAAAATAGTTAGTTATTATCTCCTACGTTACCTACAAATACAAATATTGCAAGTATCCTCAGTGTACACCACAGCAGATTTTTTCGTATGCACTCCCATAATGACAATTTATTATATCTAAATGTGACATTGTCAGCAGTCATTCTGAATGTGAGGCACAGGAAAAAATATCCGGGTAAACTTCATTCCTTAACTATTTGTTTACGTCTTAATATAAAAATGAAAAATTTAATGTAGTTGGCTGTCATTAATGTTAGGTTAGGTTATTTAAATTTGAGGTTAGGATTTGTGACAGCTGGCATCCTTGCTAAATCGATGACATTAAATTGAACAAACCGAACGTTAACAAACAAAAAGTCCCTGACTTACGTCGTATATTTACTTCAAAATGGCGGATGGGTGGTACTTAACAACGTGTTGTCGTCACTGTTAATAAATCACTAAGGAACAGTAACTTATCAAAACAGTGACGACAATAGGGAGCAAAATTTGTATTCATTTGTTTCGCATTCGCTCCGTCAAGGGATTGTTTAAGTTTGAGGTTAGAATTTAGAAATGTTCACGCAATAAATAATATGGTTGATTTTAATTGACAGCGCATATATTATAAAAATTGTTTAGGTACATAATTTATAATAATGTAATATGCGCGCATATACTAGTACATAGACTTAATATACGTTAGTATTATTAAGTCTATGTACTAGTATCATTGGAACAGTGACTTAACAAAACAGTGATGACAATAGGGAGCAATATTTGATTCATTTATTTCGCATTCGCGCCCTTTCCATGGGTTTTTTCTAGTTTGGGGTTAGCTTTTAGAAATCTTTACTCAGTAAATAATTTGGTTGATTTTAATTAAAAATGCATCTAATATATGTAAATTGCTTAGGTACAAAATACATAAAAAATACATAATCATGTGCGCATATAATAGTACCAACAATTTAACCAAACACTAGCAAACAAAGACGCCTTGACTTACGTCGTATATACTGCAAAATGGCGAATGAATGATACTTAAGAGTGTGTTGTCACCATGCACTGTTATAATTAAGTCACTAAGGAACAGTGACCTAACAAAACAGTGATGGCAATAGGGAACAAAGTTTTTATTCATTTATTTCTCATTCCCGCCCTGTCCGGAAGATTGTTTTAGTTTGAGGTTAGCATTCAGAAATCTTCACTTTGAACTCTAACACTAACAAACAAAGGCCTTAATTTACGTCGTTAATATACTCCAAAATGACTGATGGGCGGTACTTAAATACGTATTGTCGCCACTGTTATATATTGAGTCACTCAGGAACGCTGACTTAACAAAACAGTGATGACAAAAGGGAGCAAAATTTTAATTCATTTATTTCATATACCTACACTCCCTTGCCTGGGGATTGTTTTCGTTTAAGGTTAACATTTCTTCATTCAATAAATAATATGCTTGATTTTATTTGAAAAGACATTTAGGTATCTAATATGAATTGTTTAGAAATGCAAAATTTACTATATGTTGCATTTCTAAACATTTAACGTGTGCGCTTATAATAAATAGTAACAACAATTCAAACGAATACTAATACAAATGCCTTAACTTACGTCGTAAATTGGCGGATGAGTTGTATTTAACTGCGTGTTGTCGCCACTGTTATTATATTAAGTCACTCAGAAACAGTGACCTAACAAAACAGTGATGACAACAGGTAGAAAAATTTGGATTTATTTATTTCGCATTGGCGCCTTTCCTGCCCGGGGATTGTTATAGTTTAAGGTTAACAGTTAAAAATCATCATTCAATGAATAATATACACTACAAACAAAAGCGCCAAACGCCTTGACTTATGTCATAAATTCACTGAGAAATGGCAGATGGTTGGTAGTGAATTGCGTATGGTCGCCACTGCTAAATATTAAGTCACTCAGGAATAGTGACTTAACATAACAGTGACGACAATAGTGAGCAAAATTTTGATTGGTTTAATTAGCATTATCAGCCTCTCCGAGAGTTTTAATTTGAGGTTAACATTCGGAAGTCTTCACTCATAAAGTTGATTTTACTTGAAAAATGAGTGGAACAGCCTATTATTTGCAACATTTAACAAACGGCGGAGGTTGACGGCGTAGACACCACTGTTTTACATTAATCTGGTTAATAGTTTCATATAAATGTTATACAGGGCGATTCAGAATTATGGTGCAAAAAAGTAATCACAGATAGAGGTCTTAAAATAAAGAGACACGTGTATTTTCGTTTTGGTCAATTTCGATTTTTTAATGGGACGTTGGGAAAGTTTTTTTGAGATATCTCGATAAGTACTTGATCGATTTCAATGAAATTTGGAGGGTAGTCTCAAAATAACCTTTCCAATAGAACCCTTAATATAATATTTTTAGACCTGCCGCAAGGGGGCGCTACATAAAGCCACTACATCGCAGTTTTTCACTTCTATTTTTTTTTTTATACAATTATCTTTTATGTTTTTCTTTTTTTATTCTGATGCAGAATTCATTTTTACACAAAAAATGTCTTCTTGTCTATTTTTCATATCACGCACCCATTTCGAGAAAAATGCGAAAAACTGTTTCAATGATCTGACTTACAATACTGCGAAACTACAAATTATCACAATTGTCATGGAAATAATTGAACAAATTGAAACATCAACAATGACAATTTGACGTTTACTATTTTTAGCGCCTCCATAAACCACGTGACCAAAAATAGGCAACCAGATATACATTTTCTTTTTTCTTTGCATATGTAATATCACCGCGTGCGTATATTATTGCTTAAGTCTGCTATCATGTCTTTGGATCGTTTATAATTACTTGTCTATCAACACTTTATCTGGAAACATAAGAACGCAATAAATAACGTTTATCACTCATATTTTTCCAGTGGATGAGCACGTTATAACCATAATAATTAAATTAATTTCTATCCATGTCTGAATCAGGGTCACGGTCCACAAAATGTCACATTGTCATTAATTTTGAATTAAATAATAGTAATGAAAAAGCCATTCGCTTTACTCTAGTTCGTGGTACAGCATTAATTATGTTTTTAATTGCGAGAAACTAGTTTTCCTCATCGTCCACTTTAAACTCAGGAACACATATTGGCTGTTAACACGCCAAATATTGTAGTTACAAATGTTCCTTCGGCCTATTACAAAAACATCATCTTATCTGAGTAATAATTTGCGTAATTATCACAGGCAGAGGATATCGATGATATTGCAACCGCTAAGGAAAGATTAAGTTTCACCAGTTCTTGCAACATTTCGGACGTTTGCGTGTGCAAATAAACATGAAAATACGTTTTAGCTTCTTTCACAAAGATTAATGAGATATTTTCTTTTGGAATAAGTTATATCCAGTCCATAATTATATCGAAAAAATTGCATAAGTATGACAACCATGTTTACTATTAAAATTATCCTGGAGATTATAGCATGTTATATTTGCTCCTTTAAATTGCAATAATTAAATTAAATACACAGGAACATGCCTTACGTGTCTTAGGTTGCTTTGTCTTCCACTTTAGAATATGATGATACATCAATACAGTTCAAGGTCAATATTAATTAAATGAAGTGAGTAATATGGACTAAAAGAACATAATATGTGTTATTAATGAGGTACCTATATAAAAAAATATGCCTAGCTGATGCGTCAGATTGGTTTGCTTCCTCACTGTAGAGTTTGGTTGGAAAACTGTCCGCAGGATTATGCCACTTATTTGGAACCTTTTTCTTTGCAGATAGTACTTCGATTGTTGAAACCGTAGAAGAGAGTCATATACCTTAATATTAGTTCTAATGACTAGCCTAAAAGAAAAATAACTTTTTTTAATTTTATTTAATTTTTTCTCTTTTCGTATAGTTCATATTTTCTAGATCCTATATAGATGTCAAAAATGAATATTATCTTTAAAGACTATCCAAAAAGAAGAATAGCAAACCTGTATTGTCACATACAGTTTTCTTGAGTTGAGATGTTTCAAACAAATGCGCAAACTGTCACGTTTAAATAATTGTCGCGGAGTTTTCTTTAAAAAATTCCATTTTACATCTTTATTTGTTCAGCTTATCCGTGTATATTTCGATTGAAACGTCGTGGCGTACAAATTATTTTATTGTTTTAATTTTTTCGTGGTTTTTCATATAATGTTTTTCTATTTTATTTGGTTTTTCTCTTTTCGTATAATTTGTATCTTCTAGATCTTATATCCACCTAGATATCAAACCCGTGTTTCGATTGAAACGTCGTGGCGTACAAATTATTTTATTGTTTTAATTTTTTCGTGGTTCTTTCATATAATTTTTTTAATTTTATTTAATTTTTTCTCTTTTCGTATAGTTCATATTTTCTAGATCCTATATAGATGTCAAAAATGAATATTATCTTTAAAGACTATCCAAAAAGAAGAATAACAAACATGTATTGTCACGTACAGTTTTCTTGAGTTGAGATGTTTCAAACAAATGCGCAAACTGTCACGTTTAAATAATTGTCGCGGAGTTTTCTTTAAAAAATTCCATTTTACATCTTTATTTGTTCAGCTTATGCGTGTATATTTCGATTGAAACGTCGTGGCGTACAAATTATTTTATTATTTTAATTTTTTCGTGGTTTTTCATATAATTTTTTTCTATTTTATTTGATTTTTCTCTTTTCGTATAATTTGTATCTTCTAGATCCTATATCCACCTAGATATCAAACCTGTGTTTCGATTGAAACGTCGTGGCGTACAAATTATTTTATTGTTTTAATTTTTTCGTGGTTCTTTCATACAATTTTTTTAATTTTATTTAATTTTTTCTCTTTTCGTATAGTTCATATTTTCTAGATCCTATATAGATGTCAAAAGTGAATATTATCTTTAAAGACTATCCAAAAAGAAGAATAGCAAACCTGTATTGTCACATACAGTTTTCTTGAGTTGAGATGTTTCAAACAAATGCGCAAACTGTCACGTTTAAATAATTGTCGCGGAGTTTTCTTTAAAAAATTCCATTTTACATCTTTATTTGTTCAGCTTATGCGTGTATATTTCGATTGAAACGTCGTGGCGTACAAATTATTTTATTGTTTTAATTTTTTCGTGGTTTTTCATATAATGTTTTTCTATTTTATTTGGTTTTTCTCTTTTCGTATAATTTGTATCTTCTAGATCTTATATCCACCTAAATATCAAACCTGTGTTTCGATTGAAACGTCGTGGCGTACAAATTATTTTATTGTTTTAATTTTTTCGTGGTTCTTTCATATAATTTTTTTAATTTTATTTAATTTTTTCTCTTTTCGTATAGTTCATATTTTCTAGATCCTATATAGATGTCAAAAATGAATATTATCTTTAAAGACTATCCAAAAAGAAGAATAGCAAACATGTATTGTCACGTACAGTTTTCTTGAGTTGAGATGTTTCAAACAAATGCGCAAACTGTCACGTTTAAATAATTGTCGCGGAGTTTTCTTTAAAAAATTCCATTTTACATCTTTATTTGTTCAGCTTATCCGTGTATATTTCGATTGAAACGTCGTGGCGTACAAATTATTTTATTGTTTTAATTTTTTCGTGGTTTTTCATATAATGTTTTTCTATTTTATTTGATTTTTCTCTTTTCGTATAATTTGTATCTTCTAGATCTTATATCCACCTAGATATCAAACCTGTGTTTCGATTGAAACGTCGTGGTGTACAAATTATTTTATTGTTTTAATTTTTTCGTGGTTCTTTCATATAATTTTTTTAATTTTATTTAATTTTTTTCTCTTTTCGTATAGTTCATATTTTCTAGATCCAATATAGATGTCAAAAATGAATATTATCTTTAAAGACTATCCAAAAAGAAGAATAACAAACATGTATTGTCACGTACAGTTTTCTTGAGTTGAGATGTTTCAAACAAATGCGCAAACTGTCTCGTTTAAATAATTGTCGCGGAGTTTTCTTTAAAAAATTCCATTTTACATCTTTATTTGTTCAGCTTATGCGTGTATATTTCGATTGAAACGTCGTGGCGTACAAATTATTTTATTGTTTTAATTTTTTCGTGGTTTTTCATATAATGTTTTTCTATTTTATTTGGTTTTTCTCTTTTCGTATAATTTGTATCTTCTAGATCTTATATCCACCTAGATATCAAACCTGTGTTTCGATTGAAACGTCGTGGCGTACAAATTATTTTATTGTTTTAATTTTTTCGTGGTTCTTTCATATAATTTTTTTAATTTTATTTAATTTTTTCTCTTTTCGTATAGTTCATATTTTCTAGATCCTATATAGATGTCAAAAATGAATATTATCTTTAAACACTATCCAAAAAGAAGAATAGCAAACATGTATTGTCACATACAGTTTTCTTGAGTTGAGATGTTTCAAACAAATGCGCAAACTGTCACGTTTAAATAATTGTCGCGGAGTTTTCTTTAAAAAATTCCATTTTACATCTTTATTTGTTCAGCTTATCCGTGTATATTTCGATTGAAACGTCGTGGCGTACAAATTATTTTATTGTTTTAATTTTTTCGTGGTTCTTTCATATAATTTTTTTAATTTTATTTAATTTTTTCTCTTTTCGTATAGTTCATATTTTCTAGATCCTATATAGATGTCAAAAATGAATATTATCTTTAAACACTATCCAAAAAGAAGAATAGCAAACATGTATTGTCACATACAGTTTTCTTGAGTTGAGATGTTTCAAACAAATGCGCAAACTGTCACGTTTAAATAATTGTCGCGGAGTTTTCTTTAAAAAATTCCATTTTACATCTTTATTTGTTCAGCTTATCCGTGTATATTTCGATTGAAACGTCGTGGCGTACAAATTATTTTATTGTTTTAATTTTTTCGTGGTTCTTTCATATAATTTTTTTAATTTTATTTAATTTTTTTCTCTTTTCGTATAGTTCATATTTTCTAGATCCTATATAGATGTCAAAAATGAATATTATCTTTAAACACTATCCAAAAAGAAGAATAGCAAACATGTATTGTCACATACAGTTTTCTTGAGTTGAGATGTTTCAAACAAATGCGCAAACTGTCACGTTTAAATAATTGTCGCGGAGTTTTCTTTAAAAAATTCCATTTTACATCTTTATTTGTTCAGCTTATCCGTGTATATTTCGATTGAAACGTCGTGGCGTACAAATTATTTTATTGTTTTAATTTTTTCGTGGTTCTTTCATATAATTTTTTTAATTTTATTTAATTTTTTCTCTTTTCGTATAGTTCATATTTTCTAGATCCTATATAGATGTCAAAAATGAATATTATCTTTAAACACTATCCAAAAAGAAGAATAGCAAACATGTATTGTCACATACAGTTTTCTTGAGTTGAGATGTTTCAAACAAATGCGCAAACTGTCTCGTTTAAATAATTGTCGCGGAGTTTTCTTTAAAAAATTCCATTTTACATCTTTATTTGTTCAGCTTATGCGTGTATATTTCGATTGAAACGTCGTGGCGTACAAATTATTTTATTGTTTTAATTTTTTCGTGGTTTTTCATATAATGTTTTTCTATTTTATTTGATTTTTCTCTTTTCGTATAATTTGTATCTTCTAGATCTTATATCCACCTAGATATCAAACCTGTGTTTCGATTGAAACGTCGTGGCGTACAAATTATTTTATTGTTTTAATTTTTTCGTGGTTCTTTCATATAATTTTTTTAATTTTATTTAATTTTTTTCTCTTTTCGTATAGTTCATATTTTCTAGATCCTATATAGCTGTCAAAAATGAATATTATCTTTAAAGACTATCCAAAAAGAAGAATAACAAACATGTATTGTCACGTACAGTTTTATTGAGTTGAGATGTTTCAAACAAATGCGCAAACTGTCACGTTTAAATAATTGTCGCGGAGTTTTCTTTAAAAAATTCCATTTTACATCTTTATTTGTTCAGCTTATGCGTGTATATTTCGATTGAAACGTCGTGGCGTACAAATTATTTTATTGTTTTAATTTTTTCGTGGTTTTTCATATAATGTTTTTCTATTTTATTTGATTTTTCTCTTTTCGTATAATTTGTATCTTCTAGATCTTATATCCACCTAGATATCAAACCTGTGTTTCGATTGAAACGTCGTGGCGTACAAATTATTTTATTGTTTTAATTTTTTCGTGGTTCTTTCATATAATTTTTTTAATTTTATTTAATTTTTTTCTCTTTTCGTATAGTTCATATGTTCTAGATCCTATATAGATGTCAAAAATGAATATTATCTTTAAAGACTATCCAAAAAGAAGAATAACAAACATGTATTGTCACGTACAGTTTTCTTGAGTTGAGATGTTTCAAACAAATGCGCAAACTGTCACGTTTAAATAATTGTCGCGGAGTTTTCTTTAAAAAATTCCATTTTACATCTTTATTTGTTCAGCTTATCCGTGTATATTTCGATTGAAACGTCGTGGCGTACAAATTATTTTATTGTTTTAATTTTTTCGTGGTTTTTCATATAATGTTTTTCTATTTTATTTGATTTTTCTCTTTTCGTATAATTTGTATCTTCTAGATCTTATATCCACCTAGATATCAAACCTGTGTTTCGATTGAAACGTCGTGGCGTACAAATTATTTTATTGTTTTAATTTTTTCGTGGTTCTTTCATATAATTTTTTTAATTTTATTTAATTTTTTTCTCTTTTCGTATAGTTCATATTTTCTAGATCCTATATAGATGTCAAAAATGAATATTATCTTTAAAGACTATCCAAAAAGAAGAATAACAAACATGTATTGTCACGTACAGTTTTCTTGAGTTGAGATGTTTCAAACAAATGCGCAAACTGTCTCGTTTAAATAATTGTCGCGGAGTTTTCTTTAAAAAATTCCATTTTACATCTTTATTTGTTCAGCTTATGCGTGTATATTTCGATTGAAACGTCGTGGCGTACAAATTATTTTATTGTTTTAATTTTTTCGTGGTTTTTCATATAATGTTTTTCTATTTTATTTGGTTTTTCTCTTTTCGTATAATTTGTATCTTCTAGATCTTATATCCACCTAGATATCAAACCTGTGTTTCGATTGAAACGTCGTGGCGTACAAATTATTTTATTGTTTTAATTTTTTCGTGGTTCTTTCATATAATTTTTTTAATTTTATTTAATTTTTTCTCTTTTCGTATAGTTCATATTTTCTAGATCCTATATAGATGTCAAAAATGAATATTATCTTTAAACACTATCCAAAAAGAAGAATAGCAAACATGTATTGTCACATACAGTTTTCTTGAGTTGAGATGTTTCAAACAAATGCGCAAACTGTCACGTTTAAATAATTGTCGCGGAGTTTTCTTTAAAAAATTCCATTTTACATCTTTATTTGTTCAGCTTATCCGTGTATATTTCGATTGAAACGTCGTGGCGTACAAATTATTTTATTGTTTTAATTTTTTCGTGGTTCTTTCATATAATTTTTTTAATTTTATTTAATTTTTTCTCTTTTCGTATAGTTCATATTTTCTAGATCCTATATAGATGTCAAAAATGAATATTATCTTTAAACACTATCCAAAAAGAAGAATAGCAAACATGTATTGTCACATACAGTTTTCTTGAGTTGAGATGTTTCAAACAAATGCGCAAACTGTCACGTTTAAATAATTGTCGCGGAGTTTTCTTTAAAAAATTCCATTTTACATCTTTATTTGTTCAGCTTATCCGTGTATATTTCGATTGAAACGTCGTGGCGTACAAATTATTTTATTGTTTTAATTTTTTCGTGGTTCTTTCATATAATTTTTTTAATTTTATTTAATTTTTTTCTCTTTTCGTATAGTTCATATTTTCTAGATCCTATATAGATGTCAAAAATGAATATTATCTTTAAAGACTATCCAAAAAGAAGAATAACAAACATGTATTGTCACGTACAGTTTTCTTGAGTTGAGATGTTTCAAACAAATGCGCAAACTGTCTCGTTTAAATAATTGTCGCGGAGTTTTCTTTAAAAAATTCCATTTTACATCTTTATTTGTTCAGCTTATGCGTGTATATTTCGATTGAAACGTCGTGGCGTACAAATTATTTTATTGTTTTAATTTTTTCGTGGTTTTTCATATAATGTTTTTCTATTTTATTTGGTTTTTCTCTTTTCGTATAATTTGTATCTTCTAGATCTTATATCCACCTCGATATCAAACCTGTGTTTCGATTGAAACGTCGTGGCGTACAAATTATTTTATTGTTTTAATTTTTTCGTGGTTCTTTCATATAATTTTTTTAATTTTATTTAATTTTTTCTCTTTTCGTATAGTTCATATTTTCTAGATCCTATATAGATGTCAAAAATGAATATTATCTTTAAACACTATCCAAAAAGAAGAATAGCAAACATGTATTGTCACATACAGTTTTCTTGAGTTGAGATGTTTCAAACAAATGCGCAAACTGTCACGTTTAAATAATTGTCGCGGAGTTTTCTTTAAAAAATTCCATTTTACATCTTTATTTGTTCAGCTTATCCGTGTATATTTCGATTGAAACGTCGTGGCGTACAAATTATTTTATTGTTTTAATTTTTTCGTGGTTTTTCATATAATGTTTTTCTATTTTATTTGATTTTTCTCTTTTCGTATAATTTGTATCTTCTAGATCTTATATCCACCTAGATATCAAACCTGTGTTTCGATTGAAACGTCGTGGCGTACAAATTATTTTATTGTTTTAATTTTTTCGTGGTTCTTTCATATAATTTTTTTAATTTTATTTAATTTTTTTCTCTTTTCGTATAGTTCATATTTTCTAGATCCTATATAGATGTCAAAAATGAATATTATCTTTAAAGACTATCCAAAAAGAAGAATAACAAACATGTATTGTCACGTACAGTTTTCTTGAGTTGAGATGTTTCAAACAAATGCGCAAACTGTCTCGTTTAAATAATTGTCGCGGAGTTTTCTTTAAAAAATTCCATTTTACATCTTTATTTGTTCAGCTTATGCGTGTATATTTCGATTGAAACGTCGTGGCGTACAAATTATTTTATTGTTTTAATTTTTTCGTGGTTTTTCATATAATGTTTTTCTATTTTATTTGGTTTTTCTCTTTTCGTATAATTTGTATCTTCTAGATCTTATATCCACCTAGATATCAAACCTGTGTTTCGATTGAAACGTCGTGGCGTACAAATTATTTTATTGTTTTAATTTTTTCGTGGTTCTTTCATATAATTTTTTTAATTTTATTTAATTTTTTCTCTTTTCGTATAGTTCATATTTTCTAGATCCTATATAGATGTCAAAAATGAATATTATCTTTAAACACTATCCAAAAAGAAGAATAGCAAACATGTATTGTCACATACAGTTTTCTTGAGTTGAGATGTTTCAAACAAATGCGCAAACTGTCACGTTTAAATAATTGTCGCGGAGTTTTCTTTAAAAAATTCCATTTTACATCTTTATTTGTTCAGCTTATCCGTGTATATTTCGATTGAAACGTCGTGGCGTACAAATTATTTTATTGTTTTAATTTTTTCGTGGTTCTTTCATATAATTTTTTTAATTTTATTTAATTTTTTCTCTTTTCGTATAGTTCATATTTTCTAGATCCTATATAGATGTCAAAAATGAATATTATCTTTAAACACTATCCAAAAAGAAGAATAGCAAACATGTATTGTCACATACAGTTTTCTTGAGTTGAGATGTTTCAAACAAATGCGCAAACTGTCACGTTTAAATAATTGTCGCGGAGTTTTCTTTAAAAAATTCCATTTTACATCTTTATTTGTTCAGCTTATCCGTGTATATTTCGATTGAAACGTCGTGGCGTACAAATTATTTTATTGTTTTAATTTTTTCGTGGTTCTTTCATATAATTTTTTTAATTTTATTTAATTTTTTTCTCTTTTCGTATAGTTCATATTTTCTAGATCCTATATAGATGTCAAAAATGAATATTATCTTTAAAGACTATCCAAAAAGAAGAATAACAAACATGTATTGTCACGTACAGTTTTCTTGAGTTGAGATGTTTCAAACAAATGCGCAAACTGTCACGTTTAAATAATTGTCGCGGAGTTTTCTTTAAAAAATTCCATTTTACATCTTTATTTGTTCAGCTTATGCGTGTATATTTCGATTGAAACGTCGTGGCGTACAAATTATTTTATTGTTTTAATTTTTTCGTGGTTTTTCATATAATGTTTTTCTATTTTATTTGATTTTTCTCTTTTCGTATAATTTGTATCTTCTAGATCTTATATCCACCTAGATATCAAACCTGTGTTTCGATTGAAACGTCGTGGCGTACAAATTATTTTATTATTTTAATTTTTTCGTGGTTCTTTCATATAATTTTTTTAATTTTATTTAATTTTTTTCTCTTTTCGTATAGTTCATATTTTCTAGATCCTATATAGATGTCAAAAATGAATATTATCTTTAAAGACTATCCAAAAAGAAGAATAACAAACATGTATTGTCACGTACAGTTTTCTTGAGTTGAGATGTTTCAAACAAATGCGCAAACTGTCACGTTTAAATAATTGTCGCGGAGTTTTCTTTAAAAAATTCCATTTTACATCTTTATTTGTTCAGCTTATGCGTGTATATTTCGATTGAAACGTCGTGGCGTACAAATTATTTTATTGTTTTAATTTTTTCGTGGTTTTTCATATAATGTTTTTCTATTTTATTTGGTTTTTCTCTTTTCGTATAATTTGTATCTTCTAGATCTTATATCCACCTAGATATCAAACCTGTGTTTCGATTGAAACGTCGTGGCGTACAAATTATTTTATTGTTTTAATTTTTTCGTGGTTCTTTCATATAATTTTTTTAATTTTATTTAATTTTTTCTCTTTTCGTATAGTTCATATTTTCTAGATCCTATATAGATGTCAAAAATGAATATTATCTTTAAAGACTATCCAAAAAGAAGAATAGCAAACATGTATTGTCACGTACAGTTTTCTTGAGTTGAGATGTTTCAAACAAATGCGCAAACTGTCACGTTTAAATAATTGTCGCGGAGTTTTCTTTAAAAAATTCCATTTTACATCTTTATTTGTTCAGCTTATCCGTGTATATTTCGATTGAAACGTCGTGGCGTACAAATTATTTTATTGTTTTAATTTTTTCGTGGTTTTTCATATAATGTTTTTCTATTTTATTTGATTTTTCTCTTTTCGTATAATTTGTATCTTCTAGATCTTATATCCACCTAGATACCAAACCTGTGTTTCGATTGAAACGTCGTGGCGTACAAATTATTTTATTGTTTTAATTTTTTCGTGGTTCTTTCATATAATTTTTTTAATTTTATTTAATTTTTTCTCTTTTCGTATAGTTCATATTTTCTAGATCCTATATAGATGTCAAAAATGAATATTATCTTTAAAGACTATCCAAAAAGAAGAATAACAAACATGTATTGTCACGTACAGTTTTCTTGAGTTGAGATGTTTCAAACAAATGCGCAAACTGTCACGTTTAAATAATTGTCGCGGAGTTTTCTTTAAAAAATTCCATTTTACATCTTTATTTGTTCAGCTTATCCGTGTATATTTCGATTGAAACGTCGTGGCGTACAAATTATTTTATTGTTTTAATTTTTTCGTGGTTTTTCATATAATGTTTTTCTATTTTATTTGATTTTTCTCTTTTCGTATAATTTGTATCTTCTAGATCTTATATCCACCTAGATATCAAACCTGTGTTTCGATTGAAACGTCGTGGCGTACAAATTATTTTATTGTTTTAATTTTTTCGTGGTTCTTTCATATAATTTTTTTAATTTTATTTAATTTTTTTCTCTTTTCGTATAGTTCATATTTTCTAGATCCTATATAGATGTCAAAAATGAATATTATCTTTAAAGACTATCCAAAAAGAAGAATAACAAACATGTATTGTCACGTACAGTTTTCTTGAGTTGAGATGTTTCAAACAAATGCGCAAACTGTCACGTTTAAATAATTGTCGCGGAGTTTTCTTTAAAAAATTCCATTTTACATCTTTATTTGTTCAGCTTATCCGTGTATATTTCGATTGAAACGTCGTGGCGTACAAATTATTTTATTGTTTTAATTTTTTCGTGGTTTTTCATATAATGTTTTTCTATTTTATTTGATTTTTCTCTTTTCGTATAATTTGTATCTTCTAGATCTTATATCCACCTAGATATCAAACCTGTGTTTCGATTGAAACGTCGTGGCGTACAAATTATTTTATTGTTTTAATTTTTTCGTGGTTCTTTCATATAATTTTTTTAATTTTATTTAATTTTTTCTCTTTTCGTATAGTTCATATTTGCTAGATCCTATATATATGTCAAAAATGAATATTATCTTTAAAGACTATCTAAAAAGAAGAATAACAAACATGTATTGTCACATACAGTTTTCTTGAGTTGAGATGTTTCAAACAAATGCGCAAACTGTCACGTTTAAATAATTGTCGCGGAGTTTTCTTTAAAAAATTCCATTTTACATCTTTATTTGTTCAGCTTATCCGTGTATATTTCGATTGAAACGTCGGTGGCGTTCAAATTATTTTATTGTTTTAATTTTTTCGTGGTTTTTCATATAATTTTTTTCTATTTTATTTGGTTTTCTCTTTTCGTATAATTTGTATCTTCTAGATCTTATATCTACCTAGATATCAAACCTGTGTTTCGATGGAAACGTCGTGGCGTACAAATTATTTTATTGTTTTAATTTTTTCGTGGTTCTTTCATATAATTTTTTTTATTTTATTTCATTTTTTCTCTTTTCGTATAGTTCATATTTTCTAGATCCTATATCTACCTAAACATTAAACATAAATATTATCTTAAATGACTAGCCTAAAAGAAGGGTAACAAACATGTATTTAATAGCAGAGCAGTTTTCTTAAGTTGAGATGTTTCAAACAAATGCGCAAACTGTCCCGTTTAAATAATTGTGGCAGTATGATCTTTAAAAATTTACATTCTCTAAATCTTTATCTATGTTCAGTTTGTCCATATGTCATACGGTATTCGCTGCGTTTCGATTGCAAATTATTTTATTGTTTTAATTTTTTTTATAGTTTTTTCATAATTTTTTTCTATTTTATTTAATTTTTTCTCTTTTCGTATTGTTTGTATTTTCTAGATCCTATATCCACCCTAGATATTAAACCTGAGTATTATCTTTAATGACTAGCCTAAAAGAAGAATAACAAACATTTATTTGTCACATACAGTTTTCTTGATTTGAGATGTTTCAAACAAATGCGCAAACTGTCACTTTTAAATAATTGTCACGGACTTTTCTTTAAAAAATTCCATTCTCTACATCTTTATTTGTTCAGCTTATCTGTGTCTCTTATGGTATTCGCTGCGTTTCGATTGAAAGGTCATGACGTAAAAATTATTTTATTGTTTTAATTTTTTGTGGTTCTTTTATTTGATTTATTTCTATTTTATTTCATTGTTTCTCTTTTCGTATAGTTCGTATTTTCTAGATCCTATATCTACCTAGATATCAAACCTGCATATTGTCTTTAATGACTATCCCAAAAGAAAAATAACAAACCTGTATTGTCACATACAGTTTTCTTGATTTGAGATGTTTCAAACAAATGCGCAAACTGTCACTTTTAAATAATTGTCACGAAGTTTTCTTTAAAAAATTTCATCCTCTACATCTTTATTTGTTCAGCTTTGCAGTATCTCTCATGGTATTCGCTGCGTTCGGTGGAAAGGTCGTGGCGTACAAATTACTTTTTTTTTGGTTCTTTCATATGATTTTTTCTTTTTTATTTTATTTTTTCTCTTTTCGCATGGTTCATATTTTATTGATCCTATACCTAGATATCAAACCTGAATATTAACTCTAACGAGTAGTCTAAAAGAAAAATAACAACCATGTATTGTCACATACAGTTTCTCTTCTATTATGTTTAAATAAATGTCTCAGTATTTTCTTTAAAGATTTCAATCCTCTACATCTTTATCTACATTCAGTTTTTCAATATCTCTTACGGTATTCACTTTGTTTCGACTGAAAAGCCCCGACGCACTATTTTTATAATTCTATTTTTTTCTCATTTTTACACTAGTTTCGTTTTCTTTAATTCATTTTTATATCCTGCAACTGCTTTTTACTCTTTTTACCTAACTAGTCTAAAACGGTAATAATTAACTCATATTGTAATACTTGTCTTGAATTCAGCTGTCTCGAGCAAATCACTCTCGATTTTCTTATCAAAAGCACGCCCCTGACAACGTCATGAAGGTAAAACTACAAGTAGGTATCCTTAGGCAGGCTGACCACAGTCCAGCATGTTTAATGCGAAGAATTCGCTGCCTTAAAGGCATTTAAACAAGTTCCTGAACAGCTCGAATATCTTGTAATTTAACTTCTCAAATTCCACCGCATATGACGCCGTCAAAAGGAAAAGCTGGGAGCAACGAGATTTTTTTTAACAAAACATCAGAGAATTGCAATGCGCACAAACGTGGGTCTTTGTTCGCTTTGGTTTGCTTAAAAATAACCATTTGAAGATACTTAGGCTATAGGAAACAAATTAGCACCGCGAGCGTGAGCATTTGATTGGAACGAAATTAATTAGTTAATTTACAACACACGAGAAAATAATAGCCGCAATTAACTTGTACGTATGTACGTCATTTAGTAAAGCAGGTTATTAAAATAAAAAAGCTGTATTTTGGTCGATGGACATGTAACCTGAAGCAAGTTCCAAGGGTATCAGCTTCCAACGTGTCCGTTTTGATACCATTTATGAACTTGATTCCTGTTAGTCTTGTCTGAGATGAGAAAAAGGGTAAATAAAGCCGGCAAGGTCGATCGCGGAACTGGTTACAGCTTGAATAATATGTTTTGGCGTTTCGAAAGTGTTTGATTTTTGCAGATAATGTTTCCAAACTTTTGCTTCCGCAGTATGGAATTATAAAATGATTTAAAAGAAAGCCGGAGATGTAGTTCTATAAACGTCCCCGAGGTGTTAAGCATATTTTGTACCAACTTTCCCTTATATGCTCTTTTAACTGTCATTCGTTACTCACTTATTGTTTATTTAACGTTAAAGTCGTTAAAGCCTTAATTAGTTATGGGAAAATATACACTTTATTTAGTGAAGAAAAAAAATCACTAGACAATAGAATATCAGTTCATTCAAAGTAATTTGCACTCGCATGCTCTAGTAATTGTTTAATTTACAAGAACTGTAACAAAAATATGTGTAATAAACTTTGTAGTCTAAACACGATGATGCGTTTGAAGATTTCTAGAAGCCAGCCTTTGATCGTTTTTTTGTTGATCTCTCGGTAGAAAACCGTATGCAAACTGTCTAAAGGTCGCACAACAAATTTAAAACCGCAAATTAAGTCACTTATTGACGTAAAACTACGTCATACCGTTTTTGTTGTAAATTAAATAAAGTACCTAATTAAAAATGGGAAGAAATTACCTAGGTACTAATTCAATAAAAATTTTACCTAGCATACATTTGCTTAAATAATAATTACATTGTATTCCAAAAATAATATTTCTTAGATAAATATTTTTTGCGGATAAAAGTTAACACCAATTAGGATTAGTGCCGTGACTAATAATTCTAGAATATTGTCGATGATTTGGTAAGGCTATTTTGTTCTGTTCAGTTGATTCCAAATCATTTTATGCGAGGATTTTTATTTACACAATTAGTCTACACACAAAAATAACTCTCTGTTCAATGATTGTTAATTTTTACCACAAATACTCATGTATATAGACAACTACAGCTTAAATAACAGCTAAAAATAATCTAATGTTTTGGGCATATTTACATTTAGACTACAAACTTCAAGGTGTGATTGGTATACCTATGTGGCTGGGTCATCACATTCATCATACAGATCAACCAGCAGACTGACAAACAGACCCCACTACCCTAATGTATTTTGATGCGCTGAAACCCAATTTCTTTTAGCTATAGTCAATTTTCCGTCTAGATATTTGGAGTTGAAATTGCACTTTTCCTTATAATTTAAAATTTTTTGGCGATGAATTTAATTTTTTTTCCTATGATATCGAACTCTCATGTTTATTGTTATGAGATCTGCCTGGAGACTCAAGAGGAACCAAGAGATTGTTTCTAAGTAGATTGTTTAAAAACAAGAGAGTTTGATGTCATAGGGAAAAAAATCCATCGATAAAAAATTGATTTGCCAAAAAATGTTTTTTTTTTTTCAAATTCAGATTCAGCTCGTCAAGAACATAGGAATACTGGGGAATTTTAAATTATAAGGAAAAGTGCAATATCTAACCCCAAACAAGGGTTAAAAAGGGGTGCTAGCGGAAAATTGACTAGGTATTTAGTTAAAAAAAAAATTTGTAGTCAAATTTGGTTTCAGCGCATCAAAATACGCGTGGGGGTAGTGGGTAATTTTATATTATAAAAAAAAGAGCCATTTCAACTCCAAATAGGGGTTAAAAGGGGGCGATAGCGGAAAATTGACTAGCAAAAAAATATCAAAATATAAGTATACTTAAAGCTAGTGTGGTCTGTTCTTTGGGCCTGAACATTTTTTTTGTGTGGCTGTGGTAGGTAGGTATCTATTATTGGCTGAATTGTCAAAACTATAACTCAGAGATGTCACACTTTCCTAGGTCCAAGAGTCATTAATCTCATACCTTTTGAATACAAACAATTAAACTCCTATTCAATGTTTAAAACTAAAATAAAAAAATGGATATTATCAAAACCAAGATCTTTTTCACATTCATTAATTGATTTAAAAAATATAAATAACTCAAATTATACAAACATTACATGCACTGAACAAATGCCTACAGCAAACAACTATTCTTGATTTTAATCATCAATTTTTTTTTTATTCATTTTTTATGTTGAATAAATACTTAGGTAGATTTTTTTTTTCACTTAATTTCTTTCTGTTTATTTATCATTGTTATTATTATTAATTTTCATCTTGTTTACAAGTTAACATATTTAGAGATATTGAAGAAGGGGGTTAAAGAAAAAAATATGTTGCATAATTATGCCCATCAGCACAAGTTATCTTTTCTGGGCTGGCTTCTTTATTTATTTCACAAATATATTTATTACATATTATTATAAACGATTTAATAACGTAACATTAAAATTCTCCTTGTAATGAATTTGTAAACTAATTTGCAATCTAAACTAATTTGTAAATAAATACAACTTGACTAATCAGTGTCAAGTGTCAAAGTGATCTTTTTTGACAAATCATTTTTTGTAATCACAGTTGAAAAAGGAAGTTATTGTTTTATAATTTTTTTTACATAAGTATATCATATTAATATATATATATATATATATATATATATATATATATATATATATATATATATATATATATATATATATATATATATATACTTATATATACATATTATATAATATACATTTTGTTATTATATTTTCTAGTGTAAAATACTAGAAAACCACTGATACGAATTTTAGATAACAATATTGTATTTATATTCATTTAGAACTATATACAGTGGTTTTCTGTGGCAAACTGTTGAGGTTTGCCTTTGATAGTACACTTTTATCTTGACATATTTTGGCAATTTTCTTATTTCTATTTATTTTTTAGAATTTGGCGTGATTCCCAGAATTAAGTTCAATGAATACTATATGGTTAAATTTAAGTAGTTTCCTTCAGTATGATTGTGTTAATAATTGTTTCCATGGAACTTATCAATGGTGGACGGTGGCATTTAGATGAGCCATATTATACCGTATATACTTATGTATAGGTAGGTATCTTAGTATAGGTCTACATTAGAAAACCTGGAGTATCTCGAGGTTTAAGGACCCAAGAAATTCTTCTCCGTATGCCGTCGAAGCTGTTAAAGATAGAAGATCTTAACACACGTGAAATAATTTTTGCAAATAAAAAAATATTTTTATAATTCTCTGTACTTAATAAAAATGTTAGCTACCACTAAGTATTTTCAAAGGATCATTTTATTTATTTGTTGTTTCTTTAAACAAAAAACACACTTTTTACCATGCAGGTATATATTGCGGATGGGACCATACTTTAAGGCGTGAGTTACCAAAACTAAATAAAAAAGTTTTGCAGAAAAAAATTGCCATCATGTTTGCAAAGAAAATCTCTTGCGAAGAAAAATTTGCAAACCATTTTTATGCAAAATCGGATGTACCTAAAATTGATAATTTTTAATATTTTTTATACAATTAGGACTTAGGTTCACCTTTTTGAAATTACCTAGGTAGGTAGGTAGGTACCTACTTACTTATGTCATTTTGAAAATGAACTAGGATATCTATTAGTAAGTACAACTAGGTATATGTAATTTTAGGTAGGTATACTTAGGTAGGTATACCTAATATAGAGCGAAGTAAAAATGTTTTCCGTTTTTAAAAAATATCTAACTATAACTTAAATTTATATTTTTCCTTTTTCCTTTTTCTAAATTTATATTTTTCGTTTTTCTTCTACATACTAAGTACTACAAATTGCGTAAATTTAAATTTTTAAATTAAATCTCACAATGAATACCTTTACGTGAAAATATTTTAAACGATTTACATTTAGAAGATTTCAACGGTGGAACAAGAAACGAACCTGTTTTAATAACCTTAAAATTTTTATTACCGGCACCGGCCAATTTTTAAAATACCTATGGTTAAATTTAAGTAGTTTCTTTCAGCATGACTGTGTTAATAATTGTTTCCATGGAACTTATATATCAGTGGTGGACGGTATGGCATTTATAACCTAGATATATTATTGCGAATGGGACCCCAAGCCATACTTTAAGGCATGAGTATCAAAACTAGAAGTTTTACAGAAAAAATTTCCATCGAGTTTGCAAAGAAAATCTGAAAAAAAATTTTTTTCAAAATATTTACAAATAATTTTTGTGCAAAATCCGAAACAAAATTGGTATAATTTTTAAGTTTGAATTATAAAATTGCTTACTTTCACCTTTTTGAAATAATTATATATAGGTACCTACCTACTTATAGGTAGGTACCTAAATCAAAATCAAGAAATCAATATTTCGTATCTACCTACTTAATAAAACTTGAAAAAAATTACAAATCTTATTTTGCAGACGTTTAAAAAAATATACTACCTATTTTGTAAATTGTTTTCGCGAGTTTTAACAGCAATTTTTACGCAAAATGAATGTATAGGTATATCTACCGATAGTACCTAACAAATAAGTAGGTATTTTAAAAGTTCACAGGTCGACTAAAATCATAGCAATATAGGTATTTCGATAAGTGTAAGTAAGTAAGCAGAATTATTTTATTTGAATTGAAAGGGTTCTCAAAGAAAATCCAAAGGTGTTAAATCTGGTGATTGAGGGTAAGGTACTAATAAATTATTAATTTTTAAATGATATCTTACGCAATTAAAACCTTAACGTTAAATTTTAAATAATTACATTATACGGAGATTTTAACGATGGAACAAGAAATGAACCTTATTTTACTAATCTTAAAATTTTCTTTCGGTATCGGCCAATTTTTGTAATCTCTTGGTAAACTTAAGTACATGCTTTCCCTGATGATTGTGTTAGATAATAATTGTTTCCATGGAAGTTATCAGTGGCAGACGGTAACATTTAGCTTTATTAGCCATGGTAAATCCGGGATAGATGGCCATACTAGGTGAGATGGCCATGCTTAGTATTTCATACATCTGACGATAGATAGCAGCGCTTGTACCTACCATAATATAATCAGTTTATACGTCCACACTTGTGCAATAGAACATACTTACATTGAAATGGATTGTTTTTAACTGTAATACCGCGCGAAAACGAAATCAAGGTAAGTGAAGTAGTTTTGAGATGTTACATGATCAATTCATATTTTGGTTTTTAGCATCAACTATTTAGCTGAAATTAAATATAGGTACAAGGTACAAGTATAAAACACGCACTTTGAATATTATTCCTAATCTCAAAATAGTCTCATTCCCATACGTCTTTCTATGAATAGGTGGGATGGCCATCTCTCCCTGGCAAATCGGGTGAGACAGCCATACAGTAAACTATATTCTTTTTTCATATATGCCAAACAAGTATACATTACAAAAACCTGAAGTAACTACAGGTTTAAGGACTCAAGAAATTCTTCTCCGTGCTGTCGAAGCTGTTAAAGAAAGAAGATCTTAACACACGTGAAATAATTTTTGCAAATAAAAAAATATTTTTATTATAATTCTGTACTTAATAAAAATGTTAGCTATACCTACTACTATTTTCAAAGGATCATTTTATTTATTTGTTGTTTCTTTAAACAAAAAACACACGTTTTACCATTGCCAGCTATCCCATAGTGTTGTGGCCATCTCCCCCACCGTATGTGGGAGTGATGGCCAATTGTTATATAGGGTAAGTCCGGGGGAGATGGCCATAGTTTTATTTATGATAAAATAAAATAATATAAAAAGCTCAAAATAATATATTTCCGTAAAAATTTAAACTTTAGACATAAACAGACTTAATGATACTAAACACTTAACGAAAATTAATTCTAAGTGGTAACCAAAAAATTAACAAAAAAACGAACCATTGGCCATCTCTCCCCAAGCATACAGGAGAGATGGCCATACGAATGCTCTTCTTCATTAACTTTTCCAAACACACAACTAGGACCCACGTTATCTTTCTCACTATTATTAGTTTTTATTCTTCGCACCATTGTTTTCCCCGGGATATTAAACTCAAGCGCAGCTTGTCTAACAGACATATTTTGACACTTAACTGTATCTACAGCCTGTATCAAATCTTTTTGTTGCCAATTACCGCGACTTGTGACCATTTTTCTTTTATATTTGTTAGGCAGCCACAAAAGAATTGTTAATTATTATCTACAAAAAGTAAGTGATCAAATTGACAATTTACCCATATATGGTCATCTCTCCCAATTTTCTGGGAGAGATGGCCCACCTAATATTTTAGTTAAAAGAAGGTTTTGACTTTACACTTTTAGGTTAGAAAACGTTGACGTTAATTCTGAAACCGGCTCCAATGGAAATATTCGATAAAAAGCCTATATCAATTATATGGCAACACAACGAACAAGAACTAGCTAAAATTATTGGTATATTAATTATAATTATTCAAATTTTTCTTACCTTTTATAGCAATAAAAACATAACCGTTGGTATAAATCTAGTATTTCACCACAACTAAATACGCCGAGCGAACTGGCATTGATATCTGCCGCTATTATTAGAAACTACCTGACATGACAATCTCTAATTTTAAATTTTGCCAAATTTTCGTAACACTTTTACTTGTACACTAATTATATTTGGTTTATTTTGTAGGCAAGATATCAGGTAAAAAAATGTACCTAAACATATTTCTCGTTAGGTGATATTTAAACCCGAACTACATATTAATTCTATAAACAACTTTTCTTATATTTGCAGTTTTTCATATCGTTAAAATTGCACGTACCTACTTAGTTTACTTTTACATAATTTTCAGATTTTTTAATTATCACATAATAGGATGTTAACTTGCTCCAGGCAATCATATTTTTAACAAAAGCAGAACTTTTTATAAAGAATAAGTTTTCCGCGAACAATGAGAAATAAACAAGTTTTCCCTCTGGTCTGCACTCTAACTGGCACCTACCTACTCGGGTAGACATACTGCGTATAAATTTATATTTTTCGTTTTTCTAAAATCTTAAAATATATTATCTCTATCTACATATACCTACCTATACCTACTTATAAAATGCACAAATTAAAATTTTTGAATGATTTACAATTATGAACAACTTGAAAATATTTTAAATTGAGAGATTTCAACGATGAAACAAGAAACGAACCTTTATAGACTTAAAATTTTCTTTCGTCACTGGCCATTGGTCAAGGGGCTTTCATGTTTCTTCAAGTGCTAACTTATATAGTATTATACTTATACATATTATATAAAAATTATCCCAGCTAAGTTGACAAACTAGTTCTCCTCAGAATTTTTTTTGTTTATCAACTCGATTCCTTAACGCGTGGTGTTAATAAATTATTTATTTCATTCAACCGGATTATCAAACATTCTCAACATGTCCGCTACTAAACTCATTAGCCAGGCGCAAAAACTACTGGACCCGACTTATATATTATGTGAACCAATGAATTAATGACGCAATCATAATTTAGTTTCATCGAACTATCTGGTATGTCGCGTCTTGCTCTGTTAAGTTGTCGACCACAATATCATTTTCTACTATAATCGCCTATAGATTGTTTACCCAGTCAGTATTCGAATTGTGCTCGCAGTATTGTCAGGATGGACGATTCTGGATATTGTAAATTGTTGAAAATGTTACGCACGATAAATTCGCTTTGTCCTACTGTGCAATATTGTAAACCGTTAACCGAGAGCTTGTAAGTATAAAAAAATCCAGGAAGAAATTCGAGCATACTATACTTAAGTATTTATCAGCAAATTTTTACGCAGGTCACCTTTACAGTTCATTTCGTAAATCTCACTTGACGTTTTGAGTACAGCATGGGAAATATTACCTATAACTACTTACAGTCATTTTTACTAAGACAATTACTTACTTATATATTTTATGCTGTCATTATCCTTTACAGGCAATGTGAAGAGAAACAATTTTTTTCCCGGTCGGCACTTAGTATTCATTCGCCTCGAACACTAGTGGGTCAATGCTCACGATTTCGTCACCTCGCTACATGACATCTTGTGCTTGCCTAAGCGTACCATTATATCGTTAAGTAGTGTATAAAATACACAGAGTTGCGCCTGCGATTATCAGCTGAAACGCAAGAACTATGGGAACAATTATATTAATACTGCAACAATAGAAAGCTCAATTATTTCTGGGACAATTGCATTCGATTGTAGGTAAGATGGAAGTTAAATATACTTGCAAGAAGTAGGGGACGCGATTTTTCCCAGCAGCTCTGCGCCGGATTTATCATTTCATTTTTTTAATCAGATGAAACAAACGCTTCAACAAGAACATCATCTACACCTAAAAAAGTTTTGATAATTTTTACCTTTTCTTTAGGTCAAGGCTTCTAAAGTGATTTTATTGCCGATTACACCCTGGTTTACTAATCGTACCTATTTACATTTGGCAAAAAGCCGTTTCGCAAGTTTATTGGCTATTATGCAGAAAGGCCGCTATACTTAGTGTGGTCATTGCGTTGCTTAACTGATGCACCGGTATGTAAATAGCAACAAAAGTAGGCGATAGACCTTGAAGACGTATATGCATACGCACACTAGGTATAGCTAATAACCCAACAAAAATAGGTTTTACAAGTTTGTTGAAAGATACAATACATAAATGGGACAATATGGGAAAGATATGAAGAGTTCCAAGCAGATATATTCTAGGAATTTGACAAGTACCTCTTAAACAAGTTATTACATGTTAGCTCAGTTGGATGGCGAGTTTTCTTTCCGATTATTAACCTCTCAATGTAATCAACAAGGAGAGGAGCCCTCTACCAATTCTGGTGTTCCACAGGGATGCGCCTTACGCCCTCTTTGTGGGATGCGCCTTACGCCCTCTATCATTGTGTACTTATTTATATGTTGTTATGTAAGGGGGAATTTATTTTTTTAATATTATTATTGATTTGTTAAATTTATATTTGTTTATTTATTTTATTTTAGAATTTTATGATGGTTTTTGTTTCTTTTGGGCCCCACGTTGGGCGCCAATAAGTTTGTTATGTAATAGGGGATTTTTATGTAAAATATATATAATTATTTTATTTTTTGACTCTACTAAATATTAATTGATGGTGTTTGTTTCTTTTGGGGCCCCACGTTGGGCGCTAATAATTATTGAATAATAGGGGGATTTGGTTTTTTTTAATATTATTATTTTCGATTTGTTAATTTTAATATTTATTTTATTACTAGTATAGGTATTTTATTTTAAGGTAAGTTTAGATTTTTAAATACCTATTTTTTGCATGCTCTAGTAGTTAGTTTTGAAGTTTATTTTAATTTGCCTATAGTAGTTGTATATAGTTTTTCTATCTTGTATATAAATTTGAATTATCGACTTTATGGTATACGATCAGTCCGTCACTGGCCTGGATTATTTCAGATTTTTTTTAATAAACGACAGTGCGTATGATTTTATGATAATTTTACGTGATACTTACTGTAGGTTTGCTACAATCACTCTATTTCTTTTCAGGGCCTATAGGGGGTTCCCTTCTACCACTGAAGAAATATCTTACCTATAAATTTGCTGTTATGATATTTTTAAATAAAGGTTGTTTGAATTTCGTGCTGATTTAATTTATTAGACTTGTATGGACTTAGAAAATTAGAAATCGTTTTATAATGAATGTCACTTGCCTAATCGACAGCTAGATGTCGCTGAAACTGCTGTTTGTTTGATATGCAACTGAGATGAATATAAATGCTTTGTTTGATACAATTAAACAAAGATGTCACTCAAAACATAACGTTTATTACACATATCAGATGATCAAAAAGAAATAACGTTTCTTAATCTGAATCCCTGCGATAATTAAAACTAATTAAATCTATAACAAATTAAGGACTGTGTCCTGTTGGATGTTTACAAAATTAAAGAAACTTAGTGTTTTAAAAATTTAGTTCAGAGTAAGTTCTACACTTTTTTAACTGCATTTAAATTGGCAGTCCTGTTTCTGACACTTGCGGTGCAGTTATGATGGCGGATTGTTCTAGAATTTCTTGCACAGTTTACTGGATGTGATTAAACCAAATAGGCCTTGGATGCAATTTTGGATTTCCACCAATCAGGTGAGTGCTTATTAATTAGGCTAATTATTACCTTTATTTCTGGTACGTTGGAGTTGCTTTTCCGTTACTTTTTCGTATTTGTCCTTAATTTACCCTTGGAATGTCGTGGGTATTTAAATTTCCACTTTTTCCAGTAATTTTACAAATAATTTTCAGGAGCGATCTGGACGAGGGTTTGCTGCATTCACTACCCAATAACAACTCAATTTTGTTTCCGTTTCTAAGGAACATGCAGAAAACTTGCAAATCATGAATTTCTAGATTGCTATCTGTCATTTATGGCGTGTAATTTTACCTATTTTTACTTTATTCTATACTTTTCCTATGAAATTATGTTATTTTCAGCATCCTCATTTCATGACGAATCTGTGGATACCCATTTGTATATATTCCGTTGAATAAAATTTTGTCCTGCCGTTGACTTCGACGAAGCATCACTGAACTTTTTGAATCCCACTTCACAATCACTTCTTAAGATCTAATTTACATTGTGTCTCGTCATTAGACTAGACTGGTGGTTTTACAAGTAAGTCTTCCACTATTTACTTACATTTTTATATTATTTTGCAGAAATGAAGTGCATCTTAGTTTAACTGTTGTGTTGAAAGTCACTTAAACTTTGTTCAAAGCATGTAACCAACAGCTGTTCTATTATTGATTATTTTAAAAGAAACATTCTACAATGCATTTACTTTATTTACGCTTTTAATTTGTTTACGTTGGTTTTATTTTAGCGTAGATGACCCTTTGTTTACGTGTGGCCCGTTGACCTCCATTGCTGCAACAGGTGTTCTACAGCTGATCTAGGAAGATTATTCTCCAATATGATCCAGATTTTGAGAAGAAATGCAGACATGTTCAAAAGAAAATTGTAGAATTTCAATCCAAAATCCAGCGTTGGCGATACTATATTCTTGCAAGTTCACTTAGATACTTGTTAGAGCATCGTCGTACCGTTGGTACTCACACCTTTTTCTACTGTTAACTGGATCCATAAAAAACTACTGGACGTCACTTTACCAGGCATCCCTTTCTACCACGAACAACAAAGTTATAGATTTCATTGCCTAGTAATTTTTTTTCTATTTCCTATTCATCTCTGGTCTATATATTCTCTTTTTTACGTATTTGATGATTCTCTTCCTTGAGGAAAACTTATTTACAGTGCACAATAAAACTTTCTTTCCATTTCCCTATCTGCTGCTCCAACTGTGTAAAGAACTTGGACATTTCTCCAGTTTATATTTCCCACAACTTTCACCCTTATTTTTACCGTATATTGTGCTCCAGCGGAAGCATAATGAACGCCGGCGCCGTTGAAAATTAACAATTAAAAACAAATTTAAAATACATATTTAAAAAACCAGAGCCTCGTCTAATAAAATCTGGTAGTCCAAAACTACAATTAGGTATAAAATGCAGCAGGCCGCGAGCAAGAACTCGATTGGCAATAATTATTTAGAAATTTCATAGAAAACCACAATTACATATTACAATGCAATAACCACGCCTGTATCATATTATAATAATGGTATAAATATTTATAGATTAAAGTACAGTTACAGCTGTCAGACTCCCATATAACAAAGTAAATAAAGTAGGTACGTAGGAATATAGATATTTACGAGCACCATTTTTCAATATATGCGAAAGCAATGGGTCATTCAACTAGCCGCATGCCAAGTTTCTGCTCTTCAGACGTAATACCTTGGCAATTTCAGCGGAGGAGACCCATTTCGCCAGTGGTCGACCGTACCTAACAATAGATCACTGATCAGCTAAGTATAACAAAAATGCATCGTTGGTAGACTGGTTGGGAATTTTTGTCACGTCTGAACTGAAGTTGGTTGACAATTCGGGCATTGTTTTGGGAAGCTAGAAGTGCTTGGGTAAGGCGCTATCGTGACCTGTACAAATGCAAAATCTGTGTTTAACGATCATTTTCATACTCTAGTATTTCTTCTGAAATTCTTTAAGTGTCATTTCTGTCGACATAATCGTAGATTTTACCATGTCTATAAATCAAACACCTACGCTAAAGATAAGGAGAGCTGAAGTATTCTATCTGATACAAGCAGCAAGGTTATGGAATTCATCGTTATTCCTGGCTCGACTCTTCTCCGGTCTTTGAAGTCAGAATGAATATTTACTAGGGATAGAAAGTACTGACGCATCCTATCAAGCAGCACAGTTACGAAATTCATCATTACTCCTGAGTGCCACTCTTCTGGGGTCCTTGAAGTCAGAGTGAATATTGTTATGATAGGAGACTTTGGGGATTTTTGATTTTGAATTTATATTTTAATTCATGTAATTTGTTTCAAGGTAAATTTAGATTTTAAAAATATATATTTTATTGCACGTTTAGGTATTGATTTTTATATTTTAATGCATGCTATAATATTTAAGCATGTAGGTACTAGTTATTTATATATTTGATTTTGAAATTTGAAATTTTATTTTATTTTTCTAAAGTAGTTGTAAATAGTTTTTTAAAAGAAATATTTTTTTGTTCATGTTTATAGTTTTTGAATTATCGACTTTATGGCATACGATCAGTCCGCCACTGGGCAGAATTATTTCAATGTTTTGTTAATAAGTGACAGTGCGTATGATTTTATGATAATTTAACGTGACACTTACTGTAGGTTTGCTACAATTACTCTTTTACCTTTCAGGGCCTTTGGGGGTTCCCTTCTACCATCGAAGAAATATCTTACCTATAAATCTGCTGTTATGCTATTTTTAAATAAAGGTTATTTGAAATTCAAGCTAGTTTATT
The DNA here is from genome assembly GCA_963680705.1 of Rhagium mordax. NCBI lineage: Eukaryota > Metazoa > Arthropoda > Insecta > Coleoptera > Cerambycidae > Rhagium > Rhagium mordax. Next base: position 40,685,563 of record OY796663.1, read on the forward strand.
TATTTAGACCTCTATGGACTTGGAAAAGTTAGAGATCTTTATCAGAATGAATATCACTTTACTATTTGACAGCTAGATGTCTCTGAGTCTGCTGTATTTTAGATATCCAGCTGAGATGAATTTAAACGCGTTGGTCATTACAATTAAACATAGATGGCACTCAAAATATCAGGTTTTATTGCAAATATCAATTGATCAAAAAGAATTAACGTTTCTTAATCTATATCCCTACGCTAATTAAAACTATTTAGGACGGTGTCCTCTTGGATATTAACAAAATTAAATAAACTTAAGGTGTAAGAATTCAGTTCAGAGTAAGTTCTGCACTTTCGGGTTACCGAGTAGTTTTAAACGCACTTGAATTGGCAGACCTGTTTTAAGTTTTTGACTCTAAGGGTATGGTCCGATAATCACCAAAGTGGAACCAGCAGAAACCACGGATTTTGACAGCGGTTAGTGATGGTAACCTGAAGTCTTGGTTCAATTCGGACCAGACAGATAGATACCTTCAACAAATTATTAATTTAACATTTTTATTTACCATTTTTATGCGTTTACAGATAATTGCTATATTATATAAATATTTTATCTATGGATAATAATACACTCCGAGTCCGTTCACGACAAACAACAATAGCTGCGTTCGGGTTACTCACTCCTTTAACTCTTTTCACTCCAAGTCTACTTTTGACTTTTGACGTCTTTTGATTGGATAATAGTAGACTTGGAGTGAAAAGAGTTAAAGGAGTGAGAATAGCCGAACTTACTTAATGAATGTTTGACGTTTGCATGCGTTTGACATATACAAACCACTAGTTACCGGTAAAAATAGATCGGTAGATTGGTTGACAGATAAATCACCGTTTTTTCAGGAACCGCGTTCCTAAAGTAACCGGTTTTTTCAGATATCAGACAGTAACCGCTAATTTCGGAACGCGAAACCAAATTTGTGGTGAATATCGGACCATACCCTTATTGTCCAGATATGATGGCTGACTGTTCTAGAATTTATTGCACCGTTTACTGGATTTGTTTAAACCAAATAGGCCTTGGATGCAATTTTGGATTTCGACCAATCAGGTGGCTGCTTATTTATTAGGATAATTTTTACCTTTATTCCTGGTAAGTTGAAGTTGCTTTTCTGTTACTTTTTCGTATTTGGCCTTGACTCATCATTGGAAAGTCCAGGGAATTTAAATTTCCAATTTATATAATAATTTTACCAAATAATTTCAGGAGCGATCTGGACGAGGGTTTGCTTCTTTCACAGCCCAATAACAACTCTCTTTTTGTTTCGTTTCTAAGGAACATGCAGCAAATTTGCCAATCATGGGTTTCTGGATGGCTATCTGTCGTATATGGTTCGTATTTTTGCCTTTTCTATCTTTATCCTATAATTTTCCTATGAAATTATGTTATCTTTAGCATCCTTATTTGAAGACGAATCTGTGGATACCCATTTGTTTATATTGCGTGAGATAAAATTTTGACCTGCCGTTGACTTCGACGATGGATCACTGAACTTTTCGAAAATCACTACACAACACTTTTTAGGATCTAATTTACATTGTGTCTCGTCATTTGACTAGACTGGAGGTTTTACAGGTAAGTCTTGCACTATTTATTTACATTGTTAATAGAAATTTTTACAAATAAAGTCCATCTTTTACCATATAAAAATCTTAGATAGATGTACCGGGTGTTAATAAATTAAGAAAACATGAAAATGCCTCAAGAGAGAAGTACCATTATTTATTATTTTAGACAAAATGTTTATAAAATAAAGTTGTTTATAATCCAAAATAAAGCCTAAATACAAATTTTGAAGTCTAAATTTTGAATTGTATGTTCTTATTGTGTTTATCTTTTTAAGTAGAATTTGTGAAAATTCAAATTAAAAAACAGAGTTTGCTGTCGACAATATTGAACTGACAAACGTCATTGTTTCATTGTCATTGTGTAGAATATTTCACGTCAATATTAAAATAAATAAAAAAAAAAAAAAAAAAAATGTAAGTTGAGATAAATTTAAAATTCAAAATTTACACTTCAAAATTTGTATGTAGGCTTTATTTTGGATTATAAACAACTTTGTTTTATAAACATTTTGTCTAAAATAATAAATAATGGTACTTCTCTCTTGAGGCATTTTCATGTTTTCTTAATTTATTAACACCCGGTACATCTTATCTAAGATTTTTATATGGTAAACTCATTTTTTCGATAAGCAGAATTTTTTATAAAGAGTGACTTTTCGTTGTACAATCAATAATAAAGATTTTTTTCCTTTTGTCAACTCCATCCGGGGACACACTGTATTTAAAATAATTGTAGTTTCGTGTTCCTATAGGTAAAAAAGTGTCACCTCTAATAAATATGACCCCCACTTAAAGATTCACCCTGTACATTTTCGAATATTTGAATTTTCCATGAAATCTTTTATTTTTCTATTTATGGATATTATAGTCTAAAACTATAGTTCTAGCTCTTTCTAGAAAAAAAATTAAATTGTCAGCATTTTTAAATTAAACAAGAAACCTTTCATTTCGGACTAGAAGCCTGTATAGAAACCAAAAAAATATGACCGATCATTTAGACTGTAAATCGTACCTTGACCAGATCAAAAACGACCTTTGGTGCAAACGTGCAAACCTTGCAGGCAATTACTTGCTCACGTAAATCGAAATCGTTGGGACACCCACTTTTTGTTGTCGATTCCTTGTGTTTTCTTTGACCTACATCAATATTCATTAGTGAATTTTACTGGCCCATCTGTTTTATACGTACAAACGTAACGGTATAGTTATTACTATGAAAGTTATGGCGTAGGCTTAAGCGCCTCTCTCTTTATGGGTATAGTTATTATTGTTGATTCAGTACCGATTTTCATTCAACTAAATTGATCGAGAAACAGAGCACTGGACTCTCACTTCGGAGGTTCCGGGTTCGACTCCCGGTGATGGCATAAAAAATTTTCGAGAGAAATTCATACAAATGGCTTGTTATAATTGTTGTGTACCATTTATTCGAATGTACGGAATTCGTTACAAATAGAAGGTCGCAAAATTTTGGGAAAGGTCGATAGCCAGAAACTCTGACAGTTTCAAGTTGCTTTACGGGACACCTTGAAACAATTAATTACAATATAGTTAATATTGCTAGAAGCGCGCAAATACGTTTTATAATTTTAAGCATACCTTAACCTCGGTATTACCTAAGCGGTTAATACTAAAAACGAAATGTTATCCTTAAAAATATTTAAATTCTGTCACAATTGCTATTCAGTGTTTGATATTTGCGTTGAGATAAGAATTTTAATTTAATTTATGAAATACTACTAGCAAAGTCGCAGACAATTCAGTTCACTGGGACTGGGTGTAATTTTAAGTAATAAAACCATAATATAACTCTTATAAACCATAAATAATAATAAAACCATAATATAACTCTTAGAAACGTTCACCCCACATTAGACCAATTTTTTACAATACTTCTTAGGGATTCCCGTATGAGTATAAATGGTTTTCTAATTTTTACAAGCATACCGGTCGGTCGTGTAAGTACATAGCGAACCTGGCATCATTTACAACCCCACACCTCGGCGGCTCCCAACCAAAAGGGGAAATCTCCGGGGTGTTCACCTCTTAGGAAAACGATTACGCCTTATGTCAATCAAAACAGGCAACAATTCGAAATCTTTGAAGTTTTATAATAAAACCCTTATAACACTATCTCCCTACAAAGCGTCGCGTTCGAATGCCACGCACATTATTAGATATTACAAATTGTTATCTTAGAAACGATACCAACAAAAAAATATTCATCATTCCTTGGTAAGAATTCTGTTAGATTAAAATCAAATGTGTTTCTCTACAGTAGTATCGTAACAGCATTTATAAGATTACCGTTAGATATTAGATAGAACGAAGTAATTTCACTTTACGTATTACAATAAATTTGCAATTCTAACTCGGTCACGCAATAAGGAGTTGGAATTGATTACGTTACTTTTCCTGCTAGACCAGTGACTTATGCTATAATAATAGTAATTATAACATATTTTTATTAATGTGTTTAGCCCATCTTGTACAGGCTGAATCACGGAACTGTAACTGGCGTAAATACATAGAAATTTTCTAAAAATAGAGATTTTTTTAAAGTCGCGGGCCAAGATGAATGACAAAAATTTCATCAAAGAAACAACAAACTAGTGGCGTCAAGAGAATTTGAATATAAAAGGATTGGACGCCCACTCCTCTTGATTTATACCTGTGGTAAGAGTAAAGTTTATTGTACTTCCGTTAATGTTTACTTTGTTTTGAACAAAATGAACAATATAAAAATGTGTACCCTGATGCTTAAGTTTATTTTACTCCATTAGATCAGGCCCTCCTTAAGAGACGAGTAGATGAGAGCTCTCTCATAAAATGTGGAAAGGGATTTCGTTCTCTTCACCACACATTCGATATCTGCTTAACTGTAACAATCCGTTGATCTGCTTTGAATGGTCTACCGAACATACGTGACTGCCTCATTCCGGGAACCGCGCCCAGTGCAATTGGTGGTCTTGTTTTGCTTAATATTTCCTTTACCGACCTTTCTGGTCCATCAAGACTGTTATTACCCCTTCTTTACCGTTTTAGAACGTACGTCTGCTTCCTGCACAACTCTGAAAACTGCTTGGTTGTCTTTGAATATGCGATTTCTCCTATTATTTTATGACCTTAGTACCATTTTTTATGCGCAATCATCTAAAGCAACACCTTCCGATTGGAACTGCTCGATTGCGGTACTATCAAAGTCCATGTTAAAATCTAAAGTTCCTGCTCGAGGCTACTTGACAAGTTTGATCCATTAGTTATACCATTTGGTATGGTTTAGATGTCTTCGCGACTGGTTTGATATATTTCGGTATGATATCGTTTCCTTCGGATGCTCCCAAATCCGATTATTTTCAGCAAATATCAGTACCTCATTTTCCACCATTAAGTCTAGTGTAGATAGGCGAGCAGTACTTCTATGGTTGAGATCATTGCTCTCGTTGTCCCTAGGCATGCAAGTCTTTCTAATGCAAACTTTTATACCGCTCTCCTTTTTCAACTTTGTGCCATCAGGCCAGTAAGGCGTAGGGTATTATTGGTACCACAACCCTTTGGTGCAGTTAGTACCATTGAAATCTCCATTCTCACCTATCATACTTCAGCCGATTCATGGTTGGACACTTCAGCTAGATGGATTATGGTAACCCCAATATTTGTATTTATTGCTCATCTGAAGATACAATTTCTTGGGGTTGTACGATTTCCTTCCCCTTGTGAATATTACCAAAGTTATGTCTCCTATATTCACGGATAGCCCCTCTTGAGCGCATCATTCTTCTACGCATTTGACCATAATTAATGATGGAATGCACCCAAATTTTTATATTATTAGGATGTGACTCCTCGCTGCTCCAGTTACGCTGGGAGTTCATTCATGAGCAGTCGCCACAGAAGGGCTGATAAGAACTTTCCCTTATATAGACATTATTTGGTTGCAGATATTTATCTGATTGAATTCCAACATGGATTGAATTTTTATATCTCGAGTCTCTTCACTTTTTAGCTTATAGAATTAAATGAGATGTTATCAAGAACTCTCTCTATGAAGCGCATGTGGTAGTTTTGTGACGACGCTTAATTACGTAAGCCGTACTGTTTGCAACTTACTTCCACAAAGAGTATTTCTTTTATTTCTAAACGGAATCTCGGGCGCCAGTTTCTTTGTTTATAGTGCAAGAAACAGCACTTTATTTCTTGGCGGTTTCCAAGAAAACCCTAGGTAACTTCAGTGAAGAACGGAGTGATACAACAGGGGTCATGAAATGAATTGCTTATCTTACTAGACTTGAGCATTTGATAATACCTGCTTAATTAAATATTTCCTACTTGAAATAACAACACGGAGTGTTCAGAGACCTATATACAACATTTATTCAATTACCAATATTGTGTACAAAATAACCGTGAAATTCTTAAGCTAGCAATATTTTACAACGGAGTATTATAGAAGGGAGCATATAAGGTAAACAAGAATATATTAGCGACGGATATCTCGTATTTACAGCGTCGTGACGGTAAAACGCGGATAGCGGGTTTCAGGTATTTTATTTCCCTTCGACGGGCAGTCAAAGATACTAGCGAGATTTTATTAATTAATAATGATAGACTCTTACGGGGCCTGTGGCTTCAAACTAGAGTGATACTATGAAAAAGACGTATTTAATTTATTTCTACCCTCGGACGGATCGGTGACGCTCCAATCGTTTTCACGCAATGAAGGGTCAGCTCTCCTGTTATATAATGTCGGCTGGATCGTTGAGACTCCAATCGTTTTCACGCAATGAAGTGTCAATTCTACTAATATGTACTGTCAGCTGGATCGTTGACAGTCCAATCGTTTTCACGCAATGAAGTGTCAATTCTCCTATTATATAACGCGGCGACCAATGAGATAACAACTGTCTTCACTAATTTGATATCTCACAGGTATCTCCTTAATTAGGGTTACGCGACTACCGGTTGACTCAACTCTATGTTTGATTTAGCAGGTCTATTATTTAAAACACGGATAAATTTTATTACAATAATTAAATTTACTATTTAATTCTATTAGTAAGGGATCCAAAGCTTTCAAAAACGGAATGACCCATTCCAACAAGGTAAATAATTTTTGGGAACAAATTTGGAAAGAGGGTCCCTAGGGGCATCAGACATTGCTTGTTGGACTTTTGTTGGCTCTTGCACAACTTCTCAAAAAGAAAAAAAAGATGGCGTAATGGTATTTCCTGAATACGTGTTTTTAAACGTTCGCCTTCCGCTAAAAAATTGACTATTTGCAATATTGATCTAATTTTTTTCATTTATATAGTAGAATCATGAGCCCTTCAATCTGTAGCAATGAAATTTAAAAATCACTTGCAGTTTTTTTTTTAATAAATCCTAAAGTTACAGCAACGAAATTTGTGTATTGAAAATTTCGACATATAGAAAACTATATTAAATGTTAAAAATTTGTACACACTATGTGAACAAAATGTGGTCCGAAGATCGAAAAAGTTAAAAAAAAAAAATCAGGTAGGTATCTTACACTGTTTGAGAGTTATAGATTTTTTAAAGAGACAGTTATTTACGTTTGCGGTACTCCTAGTAGTATTCAGTCAGCTGTTTTCTGGCGCGTTCTTTCTCAGAATTAACAAGAATTTGTAAAATTAAACAGAGATGCGAGAACAGTGGCCGCTTGAGAAAGTTTCTAAATTATAACCCAACTTTCGTGTTGCCGTAAACGTCAAAGTTCCACTTTTTGGTTCGCTCCTCCTGCCCTGAAAAACGCAGCGGGGCCGTACAATTTATGATGTGGTTCTCAGTTGGACCTTCGAGCTTCAATTTCTTACCAAAAAGGCTTCCCGGCAGTGTTTGTTCGTTTGGAAATAGTATTTGAAGTTTTGACGATTTGTCCAATTTCATCAATTTTTCAAGACACGTCTCCCTTCCGAGCTTAATAATTCGCGGCTCCTTCAAGGTGGAATGGCGGAACATTTTTTTTTGAAAACTAGGTGAAATTTAGAAAATCCCAAGGCCAATCGTTTTCTCGATTTTGTTTCCTACGAAATTTATAATTTTTTGAAAAGAGGCGATTTTGTCGGATTTTAGCGATTTCTCCGACATATAGGGTAAGTCCGGGGGAGATGGCCATACGGTAGAGATTGCCATGTCAGGTAGTTTCTAATAATAGAGGCAGATAGCAATGCCAGTTCGCTCGGCGTATTTAGTTGTGGTGAAATACTAGATTTATACCAACGGTTATGTTTTTATTGCTATAAAATGTAAGAAAAATTTGAATAATTATAATTAATATACCAATAATTTTAGCTAGTTTTTGTTCGTTGTGTTGCCATATAATTGATATAGGCTTTTTATCGAATATTTCCATTGGAGCCGGTTTCAGAATTAACGTCAACGTTTTCTAACCTAAAAGTGGAAACTCAAAACCTTCTTTTAACTAAAATATTAGGTGGGCCATCTCTCCCAGAAAATTGGGAGAGATGACCATATATGGGTAAATTGTCAATTTGATCACCTACTTTTTGTAGAAAATAATTAACAATTCTTTTGTGGCTGCCTAACAAATATAAAAGAAAAGTGGTCACAAGGCGCGGTAATTGGCAACAAAAAGATTTGATACAGGCTGTAGATACAGTTAAGTGTCAAAATATGTCTGTTAGACAAGCTGCGCTTGAGTTTAATATCCCGGGGAAAACAATGGAGCGAAGAATAAACTAATAATAGTGAGAAAGATAACATGGGTCCTAGTTGTGTGTTCGGAAAAGTTAATGAAGAAGAGCATTCGTATGGCCATCTCTCCTGTATGCTTGGGGAGAGATGGCCAATGGTTCGTTTTTTTGTTAATTTTTTGGTTACCACTTAGAATTAATTTTCGTTAAGTGTTTAGTATCATTAAGTCTGTTTATGTCTAAAGTTTAAATTTTTACGGAAATAAATTATTTTGAGCTTTTTATAATATTTTATTTTATCAAAAATAAAAACTATGGCCATCTCCCCCGGACTTACCCTAGCACTTAGAAACGCGCCACAGCCTTTCCCTTTGAATTTGGAGGACCTGGTCGGCGGGCAAGAAGAAGGATAAATGAAAAACAAAATTTTTTGCGTCCATCTCCGATATTAGCCGAGATACAATTTTTTTAAAAAGGTCAATTTTGTCGAAAAACCCTTTCCCCAGAGGATTTTTTCGACCGGACTTTCAGGAGAGCTAGAACCAACCTTCCTCTCGGATAAATGAAAATTTCATTGCTTAAAACTCAACCGCGGCGGAGCTGTGAATTTTTTAAACACATTGTTATTAGGAATAAATATGAATAAAGGGCGGAATATTATGTATTTAAATTCAATCAAATTAAGCGCGCATGTGTATGCATTTACGGTAAAAGTGGGCCAAATTATTTTTTTTTATTTTCGATCCCAGGAGGGAACATTTTCGGACTCGGAGCGACTCCAGGATCCCAAAACTGTTTTTAGATTTTCGATCGGACCTTTCCTTCTGAAAAATTTGACAGTTGAAATTGGAAACTGGAAAATGGACCAATGGGAAGCTTTTTGCTAAAATGGCCATAAATCAATTTTTTTGGATAGGAATTTGCAGAAATGTGGCAATAAATCCCAAATAGAAAATGAGAGAAAAAATTACTGAACTGCCACAAATAACAACATTCAAACAATAATTAACATACTTCTATAGGAGAAGATATTGAAATTGAAAATTCGAGTTCCTATACAACCGGAAGTAGTAGAAGTTAACAGTCCACAAGGTCCACCAAAAAAATCTATACCTCAGACAAACTTCTAATGCGCGGTTTTCGTGAATCATTCTGTATAGTGTATACTAGTGTCCCAGTTCCCTGACGGTTATTGCAGTTCGATATTAATATTACTTACGATCGAATTTATTGGCTAACATCCTTTGGGTGACGTCACCTGGCCATTGTTTATTTCTCGCCAGGACTATGAAAAAGATATTCGGTATCTTCACGGTTAATTCGAACATTATGAAATACCAATCGATATCCTCATCATTTTTATGGCTATTGCAATAAGCGTCTAAAAATAAAACCGTGAAAATTTCGTCAGTCGCAGAACGTGTAATGTAAAAATTAAACGGCGTTCTTTTTGCATCCGCGTTTTCAATTTTCCTTAACCACGGTGATGTTTAATAGGCAATAAACTTGATGGTCGGATGATAAAACGTGCCGTTTTCGGATAGATACAAGTTAATCGCTTATAATTATAGACAAATTTAATTAAAAATAATATTTAAACGGGCTTTTAAATAAAATCTCAACCTATTAAAATTTATTATATTAGTAATTATTAATTAATTTGCCTGGTTATATTTTTTTATGACTCCAATTAGTCTTATGTTAAATATATTATGTTGGAGTGTGTGCTACACCAAGAAAAAGCAGGTATGAAATAAAAATTCGCCAACGTTCTAATTTCGTTGACTTAAAACCGATTTTGATCTTTTTTTTGAAATTTCGCAAAAAATGTATAGAAAAGTTTCACATGGGTGAGAAGGTGTGCTTTTTATTTTTTCAATTGTTATTAACAAATCATGTTTTTTTAATACACTCTTAATTAAAAAATGTATAACTCTTTTATTTATTTTCTGAAATTTTAAAAAAAGATGATCAAAATCGGTTTTGAGCCAACTAAGTTAGAACTTTTTTCTTTGGTAAATGGACTACTTATTTACAAATACAATACTTTCCAAAACTATGCTGGTTCAATTACGGATTTATCGGGAACGAATATCGATTAAGCGCGTAATGTAGCGCGGAACAATAACTAATAGCAATACTTACACCACTTTCTCAAAAACGCGCTAGACAATTTCGCACACAGTTTCTCTCTTCCTTTCATTTTGATTGTGTACTGTTTAATCCTTAGTCGTAACGAGTATTCACACTTTGTTCACTAACAATAATTTAAATCACTAGAAACGATCACTTCACATTAAAATCCAACAGTGTGCTCGCGAGGAATCAGGCCCCTTGGTCGGCTCGGTTCTGTTCTGGAACATTAACGTAACAAATAAATATAAGAAATTGAAAGCTGTGAGAAAACTGCTGTGGCTAGAATAGTAGTCTCTTTAGCTAATAACGAAGTCAAATAAATAATGAAGAAGCATCTTTCGAACACCATGTTGTTATCTTTAGGAGCTAAATTTTAATTTTGAAGCACAGTGCCGGCTTTCTGTATTTTTGCGAGTGCATCAAAATACAGGGTGATTCACGAGGAAAGGAACAAAATGTTATGGTAGATAGAGTTCACTTAGGTGAATTAGAAATGACTATTGAAAAAGGCCTGAGCCTTTTTTTTGTTGATCTACAGGGTGATTTATGAGTTTTGCCCAATACTTCTTAAGGTAATATCTTTTAAACTAATCATTAGAATCAGCTCGTATTGTGGGTATATAATATACTATTAATTGTCAATTTACATGCATAATCAAAGACAGAAAATTCCAGGGCCGGCTCAACTAATTTTTATTTTTAGGGCTCCTATGAAAAAATTCACCCTGTGTACGTGATTTTTAAATTCTAATACTGAATTATGAAACTACATACAAAAGTGATCGAAAACATGTATTTTGTTGTTTTGTCACACTTTGGGCGAAATTTAAATAAACGATCAATTTTTGCCAAAATCTAAGGTCTGCATAAAATAAATTTATAATATTTCATTTTCCTCTCTTATTTAAACTAAAATATTTGTTATAGGTACAAAATTTTCTGATTTCATGGTTGTTTAATATGAAATAAATAATCGAAAATAAATAATTTCAACATCAGATTAAGTAATTTTTATTTCTTTTTTTCTGTGAAAAAAATCAGTCTGTATACATTTTTCTCAAATTCTGATAATAAATTACGGAACTACCTACATTAAAAAAAACCGCTTCCAATTATAAATAAATAAATAAATAAATACACATTTATTGCAAGAATTTTTAGACAAAAATTACAAACAAAGGTGAAAGATTCCGCAGAGCGTGTTCTCACTTACACCTAATTTTTTTAAAATATTGTATAGAATATAGATTGAAAAATGAATATAAAAATATAAGTAATAAACATCAAGTGAAGTCATAATATATAAAAGGTACATATGGTGCCAGGTAATACGAAAAAAGAATATACATATATTTAATACACATAAAGTGACAAACATTACTTAAAACTACAGAAATTATCACATGTGGCTTATAAAATCTTTGGCTTGTTTTTTAAATGTTGTGGTGCCATTGATGCTGCTATTACTTAATAATGGCATTTTATTAAAAATATGGGCTGCCTGATAACTAAAACAACTTTTATAAAATTCGGTTCTATGTCGAGGAATAGTGAGTAAATTATTATTTCTAATTTCAACATTATGTAAGTCATTGCGACGTATCATTAATTCCCGTAGGTAATCGGGAGTATTGGTAGTAATTGTTTTGTATATCAGGCAGCATACATGTAAAAGCCTTCGCTGGCACATTGTAAGCCAACCTAACTCTCTGAGATGCGGACTGATATGTACGCTTCTTGGTAAAGATAAAACGAATCTTATACATGAGTTTTGTATCTTTTGTAATCTGTATTTATCCATAGCTGTTAGATATGGTCCATAAACGACGTCCATGTAATTTGTAGAGGATAATACAATCATGTCGGCTAATATTTTCTTAGTGGATATAGGTAAACTTTCCCGGAATTCATAAATACTTTTTAGTTTGAAAAAACATGTTTGACAAATTTTACTAACATGTTTATTAAAGTTTAATTTAGTATCCATAATGAGACCCAGATTTGAGACAGATTCTTTCCATGAAATCTCACTGTCATTTAACCTGATAATAAAATTATTGGTATTGAAATCATAACGACTAAACATAATGGCTTGGGATTTGATAGGATTTATCAGTAGTGAATTATCTGTAGCCCATTGATGCACACGTTGTAGATCTTCATTTAAATAAGAGTTTGCTTGGCTAATAGATTCTGATGAGTCAACAGCGAAGTTTAGATAGACTTGCAGGTCGTCCGCATACATATGTATTGAACATTTCTGAATTACTTTACATATATCTGCGGTAAAAGTTGAAAATAGTAATGGCCCCAGAATAGATCCTTGGGGGACACCCGTTTGTGTTGTTTGAAATTCAGATAATAATATTCCTCCGTCTTTACAAAGTTTTACAGCTTGATGTCTGTCAAGGAGGTAGTTAGAAAACCAGTCTAATGTAATATTCCTGAATTTATAAAAAAGTAGTTTCGCTAGTAACAGCTCTATGTTAATTGAGTCAAATGCTTTCGACATGTCAATTAGAACCAATGGTGTGCATTTACCTTGGTCAAAACCTATTGTTATGTCATTAGTGATTTTTAGGAGTGCTGTGGTGCAACTATAGTGTTTTCTAAATCCCGACTGACAGGGCGGCAAAATTTTATTTTCATTAAGATACTCAACAACTTGATGATTTACAATTTTTTCCAGGATTTTAGAGGGTGCAGGTAATACGCTGATAGGTCTTAAATCATTTAGGGTTGGATTTTCTTTTTTAGGAATAGGTGTTACCAGTGCAGTTTTCCATAATTGGGGTACAAGGCCAGTTTCTAATGAACAATTAATGATATTGGTTAAAGGATCTAAACAATATGGTACTAAAAGCTTTAACATTTTTGAAGAGATATTATCTGCTCCCACAGCATTACTTTTCAAATTGTTTATACAGGATAAAACATCTGATGGCAAAATTAGGTGAAACGTAAAAGGTTCGTTAATGTCTGCAGTATTTTGTAAGAAATTGTTTAGGGTATTTGGATTGACCGTTATTTTTGGTATACTATTTAGGAAATGATCATTGACTAAGTTAGGGTTACTAATGTCATCCGGTATCTCTGTGTGACTTTTGTTTATAATTTTATGTTTTCCTAATTTACTCCAAATTTGTTTAGTATTTGTACCGCACTGTTGCATTTCAAAAGTGTAGTATGCATTCTTTTCGTTCTTGACCGCTGTGCATACAATACTCTTCAAGTCTAAATAATATTGTTTGTGATGAACTGAGTGAGTTTTTTTATATTTTTGGAATGCTTTGTTTTTTAGTTTGATCATCTGTCTCAAATTTGGGGTGAGCCATGGAGTATAGTGTTTTTTCGTTTTAATCATTTTACATGGGCAGTGTTTGTTAAATATCTCTAAGACAATATTGTTAAAAATATTTACTTTTTCATTAACATCAGTGGAGCGATAGAGTGCATTCCAGTCCACAGATGAGATATCTTGGTTAAATTGTATTGAATCAATGTTGTTAAAGTTTCTAATACATAGCATTTTTGTAGGTTCTCTTACTTTAGGACAAATGATTTTACAGAACACTGCTTCGTGATCAGTATTAATTGGTTCACAGCACATAACACCACAATCATTTATACATTCTATGTCACTTGTGATCACCAAGTCAATAAGCGTTGCGGAATTTTCGGTGACTCTTGTTGGATCCAAGATCATTTGCTGTAGGCTAAAAGTTTCTAAGATATCCTGAAGAAACTTACTTTCGGCAGAGTTTTTATTCAAAAGATTAATATTTAAGTCCCCAGTCATAATAATTATATCACCGTCTTGAATAATATCTGGTAGTACGTCATATAGGCATTGTAGACTTGCAAATGGTGTTGAAGGGGGTCGATAGACTACTCCTGTTTTGAAGGATAATTTATCATACTTGAATTTAATCCATAGTTGATCAATATCACTATCTATATTGCCAATATTGAGGTTTTGTGGTTTAAGTATACTTTCTAGGTATATAGCGACCCCTCCACCCCTTGTCTTTCTGTCAGACCGGAAGAGTGTATATCCCTCTACATTATAAAACGAAGATGGCATTTCCGGGTCAAGCCAGCTTTCAGATATTGCTAAGATATTGGGATTTTTAACTTCAATAAATTGCCTAACATCTGAAAATTTGTTGCATAGTGATCTACAGTTAATGTGTACTACTGTTAGAAAATTAGAAGGATCCGTTGGTAGTGGTTTATCTATAAAAAACTGGTAGCCCTTTTGGTTTGTGGTGCTTCTCCTATTTGGCGTGTGGTTCTTCTTGGTTAGTCTTTTATTCAGCCCTCCAGAAAATCCAAGTTTTCATCAGTGGTAAACGAACTCTCTTTCACTCCAGTATTTCTTTGACGGGGGTTGTCAAGGAAATGTTGTCCTCTTCTATGGGATCAAAACTTCCTCACCGTGTGGTGGAGTTTATAACAAAAGCAATTTTTGACGTATTTTGTTTTTTGACGCATTTTGTTTTTTTTGTACGTATTTTGTTTTTCTGGCGTATTTTGTGTTTTTCAACATTTGGACGCAATATTATAATGAGTTGTATATCAGATCCTATTTATAATCTTTCATCACGAATAAATTTTCTTGTAAAGTTAGAAATAGAAATGTTGGGGTCCGGTAGACCCCATTCCAGTGGACCGATTTTGCTCATCAACGAACTCAATCTTTTCCTTGGCCTCTAGAACGTGTGTAGGTACCAAATTTGAAAGCTTTATTTCAAAAAAACAAAATTTTTGTGTATCGTCATAATTCGTCGAGAATCGTCCAGAAGTGTAATAAAAATTTTCTAAAATTTTTTCACTAATACATATCTTTCTCACTTTTGGTGAGGAAGTAATTAACGAAATTGTTTTTTTTTTTTTTATCACAGTACATCAATAAACAGAACATTAATAATCCTGTCGTTATTAGGAAAGACGTAGGAAATTTAATTTTACGACAAAGAAAATGTAGGGAGACAGAAGGTTTTTATTTTGAAAATAAGTTATAAGGTTTTATGTTCTGTGAATTTGTTATTTACAATGTTCTGTTTATTGATGTATTATTGTGATGAAAAATAAATAATTTCGTTAATTTTTAAATGTAGTTCCACAATTTATTATCAGAATTTGAGAAAAATGTATACAGACTGATTTTTCACAAAAACCTCAGAAATAAAAATTACTTAAGTAATCTGATGTTGAAATTATTTATTTTTGATTATTTATTTCATATTAATCATGCATGAAATCACAAAATTTTGTATAACAAATATTTTAGTTTGAATAAGAGAGAAAAATGTAATTTTATAAATTTATTTTGTGCAGACCTTCGATATTGGCGAAAATTGATCGTTTATTTAAAATTCGCCTAAAGTGTGGCAAAACAACAAAATACATGTTTTCGATCACTTTTGTATGTAGTTTCAAAATTCAGTATTAGAAATTAAAAATCACGTACACAGGGTGAATTTTTTCATAGGAGCCCTAAAAATAAAAATTAGTTGAGCCGGCCCTGGAATTTCCTGTCTTTGATTATGCATGTAAATTGACAATTAATAGTATACTATATACCCACAATACGAGCTGATTTTAGTGATTAGTTTAAAAGATATTACCTTAAGAAGTATTAGGCAAAACTCATAAATCACCCTGTAGATCAATAAAAAAAAAAGGCTCAGGCTTTTTTCAATAGTCATTTCTAATTCACCTAAGTGAACTCTATCTACCATAACATTTTGTCCCTTTTGTACTGAATCACCCTGTATACAAGATGAGAGAGTTTAAGGTTTAAGCTAAAGTAGATTACTGTTCTAATTATTCCTCTCCAGGGAGCAAATCTCTTTTGTTTACCCGCGTGTAATCAAATTGTATCGTAATAAATCGACACAATGAAATGCAAACGATCTTTTCACGCTCGTTGACTTCCAAGTTTCCTGGTTAGGAGCTAAAACACAGGAACTGCGTATGCATTTAATTTTAACTAGATATATTTCAGTTTAATTTGCAGTGTATTAAATAGAATGCAATGGGATTATTATATTTTACCTGGTGACCCAAATATCGTTTCCTACCCAATACGTTTCCTCTTTGCTTGCGATGAGTGTAATTTGGTAAATTAACCGTTAAAGTGTACATGAAGTGGAATATTTCGTGATTGACATATAATTCTAATAATAAATTGTCTGTATTACTTTAATTTATGGTTTAAATATGAGAGCAGCGTGAGGAGAAAACTAGTTATGTTCAATTGGACGGCGATTTACCAATTACCAGGTAATGAAATATAAGAATGCATGAATTAATCTAAGAACTTGTGAGAGGGAAAGTAAGGATCATAAATACAGGGTGTATCACCATGACCTTAAACTATCTGTATTTTCGAAACTATTTATAGTATAGCTATGAAATTTGTTATACTTAGGTTTTCCATGGTTCTCTATCTAACCAAAATATTGTCATTTTTCTGCCACGTTTATACCGGAAGTAGCGACTTACTTCGCTATGTCAAAAATGTACAATTTTCGAAATACTTATTTCTCTAATTAAAATAACATGTGAAATCGTTTGAAAAGTAAATTTTACATTAATATTTCCAAATTTCTTTTAAAAACGTTTCTATGCTAATTTTTATTGTAATCATTTATATTTAAAACAGTATATGTATGATTAAGAAAATGTGTTTGAAATAAAAATAAAATTTGAAAATAAGTGGAAAATGTTTGACGTCTGATTTAAATACTGAACAAATCTAGTAAGCTAGGATATCTGAAGTATGGGAAACAATTGATATTTAGTTGTCAAATTGTTGATAATTTATAAGGTACCTATTATAGGTAGTTGAATATAAATTTTTAAAATATTTCACATGCAATTTTTGTTATACTTACTTAACAGTAAATATCTCGAAAAGAGTACATTTTTGCCATAGGGAAGTTGTCACAGTTTTGCATTATTTTTTAATGAAGAATCATGATTTCAAAGAGAATTTGAGGGTTGCCATTTAAAAGAGTAAAGTTTTGTCATATTTTTAAACGCAAGTTTAGTGGTATTTTTTTACCACCCCGTATAATTATTTTACATTAATCTACAGCGTTCTAGCAACGGGCACCTCTTTGCAATTTGACTAATTAAATTCCTTCTAATATTTGTTATTCGTTTTTGAAAGGTCTGCATCTGTCAAGGAAGTGGTAGAAAAATGACAATATTTTAGTTGGATGGAGAACCATGGAAAACTTATGTATAAGAAATTTCACAGCAGTAAGGTCGTGGTGGGCGTGTATACCTTGTATTTTTTGGAAATATCAAGAACTTAGTTCAGGTGCTAGCATATTCGGATTTTGGCATAAAATTTTTCTTCAATCTTTATTAGATTTTATAACTTTACTTCATTTTCAACAAGCTGTAATGAATTTAAATAATTGTTGCTTAAACTTTAAGAGAAATGTGATTTTTGTGAACTTTATCATTACTGGGTATGTGTACAATAGCGGTGATCTCACTTCAGATTAATTCTATAGCATTTTTAAATTCAAATATTTTTGGATAGTTTGATTCAAAATAGGTCAAACACGAATAGGTCAAAGAAGAAATGAATAAGGTTGCTTCTTCGCTGAGGGGATTCGCCCCAACTCAGGGTTTTCGAAGAAAAGAAGTAACTATTGCAACGTGTAGATCGTCAAATTCTGCCCCAAAAAAAAACCTATAACGTTATTTTTGCTTTAATACCCACCGAGTTACAGGGGGTTGAAAGCAAAGAACTCTGATTTTTCAAAGGTTTTAAGCAAATTATTCAAAGAGGATCACATTTTCGAAAACGTCTGTCATAACAAAAAAGTTAGCTTATGAAATAACAAAAATCTCGACAAAAATAATCCATGAAATAAAAATTTGTTTAGGCTCATCGTTGCCATAACTCTGGTTTGAAAAAACCTTTTGACATTTACAGGGTGATTATTTATATTTTTACACTCCCCTTAACTTTGTTATCTTTGGAAAAAGAAAAAAAGTGTAAAGATATTAGTTTTAGTTATTTTAACGTAGATTTTAAATACGATATCAGAAAAACAATTGAGTAACGCCAAAAGAAGTTATAATACAAACTTGTGCTTTTCGTTTGATTACAGGCTATATGTTTTTGCGGAATATGAAAGAGCAAGCAAATAGTTTTTCAAAAATATATAACACTGTATATTTATCTTTTGTGGTTTTTGAACTACATATATACTTTTTCATAAGGCGTGTTACTATACAAAAAAATACAAGTTTGTATTATAAGTGTTTTTAGCGTTACTCAATTGTTTTTCTGATATCGTATTTAAAATATACGCAAAAATAACTAAAACTTCTGTGTTTACACTTTTTTTCTTTTTCCAAAAATAACAAAATTAAGGGGGGGGTGTAAAAATATAAATGATCACCCTGTACCTTGAACCAAATTAAAGATTATTGCAGTAGCTTAAAGTTGTCTTTTGGCAAATTTTGGTATCTGCTAAATCAAAAACGATACAAGGAAAATAAAGGCCAAATTTTGATTTTTTACATAAAGTGCCCATTCTTTACTAAGGTAGTGGCGGCATATATGGCCCACTTAAAGAAAATATTTTTTTTCTCGAAAACTTCATTAAAAAAAATAACAATGCTTACAGGAACTTAAGCGTAAACACCTTCGCTTTCAGGAAAAAAATTAAACTTTGTAAAAATCAAACGTAAAACAAACAAAAAAAATTTTTTTTTAAATGCAGTCAATGGGCCATATTCCCAACCAGGGTTGGAGTTATGGCCCTAGAAAAATTTATTTTAATTGAACGGTTCATTAAGAAAATTGAGCTTAGACATAATAGACAAATAGACTGACAACAAAAAAAAATAAAAAAGATTGCAAATTTAAAAATAAAAAATAAAATTGTAGAAAAAGTCAATGGGCCATATCATCAAACCCATCTGAAAATATGGCACTTACAGAATTAACATAAATCTGAGCCCTTTAAAAAAATGCAAAATAATTTTTTCCACTAATGTAAAGTAAGTATTTTCTATCAAGATAAAATACTTAAACAATGTGACGAAAAATACATGGGCCATATGACCAGTTGTGTAGTGCACATTATGAGCAACAAGAAAAAACTCTTTCACAAAATTTTTAAGTAAAATAAATATGTCACTATGTAACACGTAACTTAGAGTGTCGATCCTCCAAAATTTAGGTTTGTTTTTCAATGTTTCCCGATGATTTCACCAAAACACTTTCATTAAACTTTATTATTCAAACACCTGTTGTGACGCCATAATGTAAACTAGCCGGTATTGCCGATATTGCCGGAAGTTCGGCTTGTTATTTACAGAGGACGCTTAAACGTATTGAAAGAAACTGTGAACGTCAAGAAGTTGGGTTTGAGGCGGTTAGTTTAAAATTTAAGGGCATTGGGCCATATGACCGTCCGGGCCATATCTACCGCCACTACCTTACTAGAGACAAAGAATTATGAAAATAAAGGAAAATGTTGCTTTTTTTATTTTTTTGACAAAGCTAATAGCTTAGGAGATAGAAGTGTTTGAAGTTAACGTTTTTTTTTAAATGACGATTTTAAGATATAGAGAAAAACTGATAATCTCTGCACTGTTTTGATCTACCTGCCCTTAAAGAGAATTAAAAGACTTTCAAAATGCTTTTTTTGATATCCATAAAGTTAGCAGAGGGCAAACAAAAATTAAAGTGTCAAGAAACAAATAACTGACATGTTAAATTGAAAAAGGTTTCGCGATTGATTATCCCGTTATTAAATGAACAAAGTACATGGAGAAAATTTTGTTAGGAAAATTTTTTTTTTTCCAGTAAAACAACGTCAGAATGCCAATTTTGATTAATTTATAATTTTATTAAATAGATTGTTACAAAGAAAAATAGTAAAAATCCCAAACAAATTAAGAAATTATCACAGAAATATCAGTAATAAATTCTTGAAATGTAATTTTCAAAAAAAAATTCGGTAAGTATGCATTATCGTGACACACGGGGGTTTGGGGGGGGGGTGGATCCTACCTAATTCGACCCTCGAGAACACGAATCCGAAAAGATTCGTGTTCTCGATTACGGTTTACGAGATAATTGCATTAGAAAATCATAATTTTGACTCCTGACGGTTACAAATATTTTGCAATAAAATTGTAATACGGAACTGAAGAAATTAAAATTATAAAAATGCTAAATCGTAGTATATTTCGCAAAAGGTTTCATTTTGACAGAGAAAATGCTACTTTTTCGTATTTTTTTTTCTCTCCGTGTAGCAAGGCACCCACTCAATCGCTCAGTTACAGATATTCTCAAAACTATTTTCGTCTTAGAATTTGTCGCTGGGCTCCTTTTAATTAGTTGCTACGAAAAAAAATTTTTCGCGAATGATTCATTTCCGTTGTTAAAGAAACATTTCCTGCGAAAAGATAGCAGGGCACCCACTGAATTTGTCAGTTATTAGTTTAAACAAAGTTTTTTGGTCTTAAAATTTGTCGCTAGGCTCCTTTTAATTAGTCGCTACGGAAAAATTTTTCGCGATTGATTCTTTCCCGTTTTTAAAGAAATATAGTCCTGCAAAAAGATAGCAGGGCACCCACTGAATTTGTCAGTTATGAATTTAATCAAAATATTTTGGTCTTAAAATTTGTCGCTAGACTCCTTTTAATTATTTGCTACGGAAAAAGATTTGTCGCGATTGATTCATTCCCGCATATCTTCGGTCTTTGTCTCATCGCAACTAATTAGCGACAAAATAACTATACGTATTTTAAGATAATCCATTAATTTTTTAATAAATTTTGTAACATTGTTGCTTCGCTAAGTTGATATAAACTTAGCAGGGCAACTTGTTATTAAAAAAGAAAATCGCAACTGATTAGCAACTAGAAAAATAGGTGACTTTGGGCGGTTTATCAATATTAAATAATTTTTTTAATTATAGTTGCCCTGCTGACTTTATATCAATTTGGCAAGGCATACCGGAGTAGAAAAACAACAATAGCGACAAAATCAGATGACTCGCGAGTAATTAGCTACTAATAAGCGAAAAATTTTCGACTTTTCGATTTTTTTTGTTCTGCTGACTTTGTTCTGCTAACTTTAGAGACATCGTTTGATAGGCTTAGTTACCCAGCATTATCAATTCAACATTTTCAAGCCCTCGTTTTTTTTCAAAATAATATCTTCGGCCTTTGTCTCATCGCAACTAATTAGCGACAAAAAAACTAAGTACTTTAAGATAATCCATTAAATTTTTAATAAATTTTGTAACATTGTTGACTTGCTAAGTTGATATAAACTTAGCAGGGCAACTTATAAAAAAATAAAAATTGTATCGACGTTATTCGATCGCAACTAATTAGTTCAATCGCCTTCCTTTAAGACTAATCAGATCCTCACAAATGCGTCACAAAATATTTATTTGTGGCGTCCATATAAATCACTGAGGGATTAATCGTCCAAAAATATTTTCCATGGTATTTTAATTAAGCTACACGTACTACTTGTCATTGTTTATGACTGTTGCGCCACAGCCCTGCGATATAATCAAGACGTTATTCTTGATTTCGTTGCATAACAAAATATAATCATAAAACAATACCCCAGAGTTATAATCCGTGGGAATTTTTTCGGAGTCGGTTTCTCATTGCTTATTGCAAAGTACTGAAATCGAGATTTGCTTGCTGCGACACTGAACAGATATAATTTGCATTTCATTTGTCGGTTTTACAGTAAAACGAAACACCTGGAGACAAAGTGAATGTCTTGAGCGCAATATTTCAGCTTCTTTCAGGTGTTTCAAGGTGAAAAATATTTAGCATCTGAAGAATAATTTCAACCTATTTCGAGCAGCGTAACTCGAAAAATATTTGCTCGATTTTTCGTCAATAACCATTTTCAGATGTTAAGCAGCAGATTTAAAAGGAAAAAAGAGATCTGGTCCCTAAAGCTAATCGAATTACAACTGGGACACTCTATTTATCGTTCAACAACGTACAACATGGAAGATTGCAACCCTTAAATAGGGCAACCACAAATTTAGCACAAGGTACATATTTAAATATTTGCATGGTAAAAAACAATAATAATCAAATACAGTACTTACCGTTGTTTGCCCTAAGATTGTGTTTTGTTTGTAAATGTTTATAAAGCAAATTAGCTGGCCATTTGTATTCCGTCAGAGTAGCAAGAGGAAAAATTAAGTAAGCCGAACTATAAAATTGTTTTCGCCATAACGCAACACGCCCGTGATTTAGCGTAGATTAAGATTGTTTCAGTTTCAAGCAAACTAATTTGTTTTTCTCACACAAATCATATTTCAAAAATGTTTCCTTGCACGCGTATAAACAAACAGATAACATCTTCCCTTGACGACCTGCCTTGTAAAGTTTTGCAAGTCACTCATACCCGAACCCATGTGTTCAGCATTCGTAATTCTTTTATTTATATATATTATTTATTAGCTTTATAAACATAAGTAGCAAAATAAATCTAAAAGCGTTTGCGTTACAAGCTGCACAGTCGAATGCCTCAAATACTGGGTGTGGCGGAAATTACCATACAATGAATTCAGGGTTGGATAGAAAAAAATTGAGCGAGGTAACTTTTGCAAGTGAATATTTAATAAACGCTGTAAATAATTCATGAATGACATTTTTGCAAATTGAATGCAGATTGAAGAACTAGCCAATGCTAGAAGGTAATTAGATGCGCAACCCACAAACCTCAAAATTGCAACAATGAGTTGGTTTTTAAATGATATATGAATTGTTAATAGTTCCAGCAGGGATTGCTTACTAAAAGAGCCACCGAAAAGCTCAGGCATGTCCTAATTTAACAATTAGGGGCATATTACGAGTGAGTTAGGGGCACAGGTTAGTATTTTTAAGAATGTTTTATGAATTGTCAATTGTTCCTGGGATTTGTTGCTAAAAAGAATGACCACCTAATAGCTCAAGTGTATACAATAATTTAACAATTAGGGGCACATTACAAGCGTGTTAGGGGTACAGGCCTTAAATGTACAACACTGAATGGCCTTTTAAAATATATTGTATGATTTGTGAGTTTTTCACTGGAGAGAGTGGCCACCTAATAGCAGAGATCTATATTGAATTTATTTAACAATTAGGGGCACTTCATATTTTTAATCTTTAAAGCAACATTGCACAAAACTCAAACTTACTGCAGTGAATGCATTTTAAATGAAGTATAAATTATAGATAGATTGCTTACTAAAGAAAATCACCTCCTAATAGCTCCAATATGTATTCTGATTTAACAATAAGGGGCCCACTCTAACCGTGTTAGGGGCACAGGCATTAAAACCCACAACACTGAGCAGCGTTTTAAAAAGTGTTGTATAAATTATGAGCAGTTCCAGAATATTTATTCTGGAAAAAGTGGCCACCAAATAGCAGAGATCTATATCGAATGTATTTAACAATTAGGGGCACTTAATATTATTAAACCATTAGAGCCGTTTTGCACGTGAATTATTAATAACAAATTGTGAGTAGTTCCAGGATTTTTTACTGGAGAAAGTTGCCACCTAATAACAGAGGTCTATTTCAAATTTATTTAACAATTAGGGGCATTTAATATTATCAAATCATTAGAGCCATTTTGCAAGTGAATTATTAGTAAGGAATTGTGAATAGTTCTAGGATTTTTTACTGAAGAGTGGCCACCTAATAACAGAGATATATAGCAAATTTATTTAACAATTAGGGGCACATAATATTATCGAACCATTAGAGCCATCTTGCACGTGAATTATTAATAACAATTGTGAACAGTTCCAGGAATTTTTACTGCAGAGAGTGGGCAGATATCTATATCGAATTAATTTAACAATTAGGGGCACTTAATATTATTAAACCATTAGAGCCGTTTTGCACGTGAATTATTAATAACAAATTGTGAGTATTTCCAGGATTTTTTACTGGAGAAAGTTGCCACCTAATAACAGAGGTCTATTTCAAATTTATTTAACAATTAGGGGCATTTAATATTATCAAATCATTAGAGCCATTTTGCAAGTGAATTATTAGTAAGGAATTGTGAATAGTTCTAGGATTTTTTACTGAAGAGTGGCCACCTAATAACAGAGATATATAGCAAATTTATTTAACAATTAGGGGCACATAATATTATCGAACCATTAGAGCCATCTTGCACGTGAATTATTAATAACAATTGTGAACAGTTCCAGGAATTTTTACTGCAGAGAGTGGCTACTTAATAGCAGATATCTATATCGAATTAATTTAACAATTAGGGGCACTTAATATTATTAAACCATTAGAGCCATTTTGCAAGTGAATTATTAATAACGAGTTTTGGATAGTTCCAGGATATTAGCGGAAATCTACATCCAATTTATTTAACAATTAGGGGCTCATAATATTATCGAACCATTTGCACGTAAACTATTAATAACGAATTGTGAATAGTTCCAGAATTTTTTACTGGAGAGAGTAGCCACTTAATAACAGAGATCTATTTCATATTTATTTAACAATTAGGGGCACTTAATATTATCAAACCGTTAGAGCCATTTTGTACGTGAATATTTGTAAGGAATTGTGAATAGTTCTAGGATTTTTTACTGAAAAGTGGCCACAAAGATACATTTTAAATTTATTTAACAATTAGGGGCATTTAATATTATCAATCCATTAGAGCCATCTTGCACGCAAACTATTAATAAGAATTGTGAACTATTCCAGGATTTTTTACTGCAGAGAGTGGCCACCTAATAACGGAGATCTATTTCAAATTTATTTAACAATTAGGGGCACTTAATATCAAATCATTAGAGCCATTTTGCAAGTGAGTTATTAGTAAGGAATTGTGAATAGTTCTAGAATTTTTTACTGAAGAGTGGCCACCTATTAACAGAGATATATTTCAAATTTATTTAACAATTAGGGGCATTAAATATTATCAAACCATTAGAGCCATCTTGCACGTGAATTATTAATAACAATTATGAATAGTTCCAGTATTTTTTACTGCAGAGAGTGGCTACTTAATGGCAGACATCTATATCGAATTAATTTAACAATTAGGGGCACTTTATATTATTAAATCATTAGAGCCATTTTGCAAGTGAATTATTAATAAAGACTTTTGGATAGTTCCAGGATATTAGCAGAAATTTACATCCAATTTATTTAACAATTAGGGGCACTTAATATTATCGAACCATTTGCACGTAAATTATTAATAACGAATTGTGAAGCCACCTAATAACAGAGATCTATTTCATATTTATTTAACAATTAGGGGCATTTATTATTATCAAACCACTAGAGCCATTTTACTTGTAAACTATTGGTAACGAATTGTGAATAGTTTCAGAATTTTTTACTGGTGAGAGTGGCCACCTAATAGCCGAGATATACGTCGAAGTTATTTAACAATTAGGGGCATTTCATATCATCAAACCATTAGAGCCATCTTGCACGTGAATTGTTAGTAACGAATTATGAATAGTTCCAGGATTTTTTACTGCAAAGAGTGGCCACCTAATAGAGAACTATTTCAAATTTATTTAACAATTAGGGGCACTTAATATTATCGAACCATTAGAGCCACCTTGCACGTGAATTATTAATAACGAATTGTGAATAGTTCCAGGATTTCCAGGAAGAGTGGCCACCTAATCACAGAGACACAATTTTATTTAACAATTAGGGGCATTTAATATTATCAAACCTTTAAAGCCATCTTGCAAGTGAATTATTAATAACGAATTGTGAATAGTTCCAGGATTTTTTACTGGAGAGAGTGGCCACCTAATAACAGATCAATTTTATATGTATTTAACAATTAGGGGCACTTAATATTGTCAAACCATTAGAGCCATTTTGCAAGTGAATTATTAATAACGAATTATGAATAGTTTCAGGATTTTTTTATTGGAGAGAGTGGCCAGCTAACAACCGAGATCTATATCGAATTTATTTAACAATTAGGGGCACCTAGTTATATCAATACTTTAGAACAAAATTACAGGTAAATATTTAATAACGACTTTAAATAATTCCTGACAGCTGTAAGAAATTTGCAGATGTTTTAATATTGGTGGACGTTTCGTGAATGACATTGCCCCTAATTGTTAAATAGTTCGATATATCTGCCATTAGGTGGCCACTCTCTCCAATGCTATTATATGGAGCTCCAATATATATTCTGATTTAACATTAGGGGCACATTACAAGTGTGTTAGGGGTACAAGCCCTAAACCTACAACAGTGAATAGTATTACAAACCATAAAAGAGTTATATGAAGAGGAACCAGCAATTCGTATTGACTGTTATTCGTAATATAAATAAAAAGGCAAACTGTAGTTTTGAAAAGTAACCTAATTCTTGCCTATAAATTTCACATGGGTGAGTGGAATAAATAAGTCAAAAACTTCTGTGCTTGTTACACGTTTGTTAACAATTAATTTACGTAGAAATACTACTATTTCAAACGTCTTCGTGGTTAACAACAACCTGTTAGTTTAATTATATAAAAAAAAGTTGGACATTGACATAATTTCCATACACGACTTACAAGTAGTTTACAATTATATTGTAGGATGAATTATGTATTTGCGTACACAAAAAGTCTTGTTTTATAAGAGATATCGCGAGTATTAAGCGAAATAGAATACACGATAAAAATTATATGTTTATGGCGACTTAGTTAATTATAATGTTGAATCGAGCATGAGTGCAAGAGTGCCTCTATACAGATCACTGTGGGACACCATATTCATAGCTAATGTCTAGCTTGAAAGCCGAAAGGTTCTATCAGGGTAGCGATATTTCTTTGTAATAAATATAACCATGGTTCTCATATATAGAGACAACCTGTATAATACCTTTACATACACTATGACTTACACAATTAAAAATTACATTGGGTATAAGTACTTGTTCACATAATTAAGATTGTTGACTCATTTGCATAATTACTGTGACAATGACCGGCATATAGTTTTTCGAAAGTGAACATTAATGTTAGATAAATTACATTCGAATCTACTTTTGCCTGGCTCGTGATTAACAAATGGATATTTAAGGAGAAAACTGCAGACGTTACGCCACTTTCTTATCGTAAAATGTAAAACGAAAATGAAAACGATAGATGAGTTATGAAAATCCGACAATATTTTGCATAATCTACAGTGAGATGGAAATAAAACACATTGACTATTGAGTAGATTGGTTGGTGTTAATTGGCTCTGCTGCAAAACAAACGAAAACCAGAGAAATAAGGTAACGTAAACTAAGATATTTACTAAACAAAATAATAGAGCACTAATGAAAGCACAATTGAACATTAGTGCCTTTGGGGGTGGCTTTGAGGAGGGAGAGCACTAACGGGCAAAATCTAAAGGCACTAAATAACTGACGAAACACTAACTTGTACCACAAGTTAGACGTTAGTGCTCCCAAAGTGTTCGCAAAGTGCTCGCCAATTGGACATTTACGATTTTCGATTTTCTCGAATTATTATATTACAAATAGAGCATTGATAATTACTAAGAAGGCACCGGTTCATATCAATATCTAGACATTAGCGCTTTTGAGATGGTCGGCAAATTAATTCACGTTTATGATTTTCTCGAAAAACTACAATTACTAATAGAGCACTAACGTTTATCAAAATCTGGACATTAGTGCTCGCTAACATTATTATATTCAACAAAGTATTTAATAGAGCACTGATAATTACCAAGAAAGTGCCGGTTTCCGTTAATATTTGGACATTAGTGCTTTTGAGGTGACTTTGAGGAGGAAGAGCACTAACGTTTGTCAAAATCTGGACATTAGAGCTTCCAACTTCACGCTTATCATTTTTTTGAGAACCGGAACTCGTATGAGAGAAATCTAAGAGCTCTAAAAAGCACTGACGAAACACTAACTTGCACTAAAAGTTAGACGTTAGTGCTTTTGAAGTACTCGCCAAGTAGGAAAGCACTAATTTTTGTCAAAATCCGGACGCCAGGGTGCTCAAGATGCTCCCCAACCACACGCTAATCGATTACTTTTAACAATTTAATTCACTAACGTTTGTCATAATTTTGTACATTAGTGCTTTCGAAGTCCTCGCCAATATCACGGTTATCAATCACTTGTTTTTTTTATGGTAAACTATAAGACATATTCAACAAAGTAACTTCTTCAAAATCTGGACATTAGTGTTTTTAAAGCGCTCGCCAACTTGATTTTTATGATTTTCTCAACACGAAAAAAACCTTTTTTTTTATTTTTCCTCACAAAGAAATAAGCCTCATTGGACAGACTAAAAACAGTTACTAAGAAAGCACTAATATTTGTAGTAATCTGGACATTAGTGCTTTCGAAGTGCTCACCAACTTCATACATCAATCACTTTTAATTTTTTTCCATAAGAATATGACACTTATCGAACAAAGCGATAACAATTACTAAGAAAGCACTAATGTTTGTAATAATCTGGACATTAGTGCTTTCGAAGTGCTCACCAACTTCATACATCAATCACTTTTAATTTTTTCCCATAAGAATATGACACTTATCGAACAAAGCGATAACAATTATTAAGAAAGCACTAATGTGTGTAATAATCTGGACATTAGTGCTTTCGAAGTGCTCACCAACTTCATACTTCATACATCAATCACTTTTAATTTTTTCCCATAAGAATATGACACTTATCGAACAAAGCGATAACAATTACTAAGAAAGCACTAATGTTTGTAATAATCTGGACATTAGTGCTTTCGAAGTGCTCACCAACTTCATACATCAATCACTTTTAATTTTTTCCCATAAGAATATGACACTTATCGAACAAAGCGATAACAATTATTAAGAAAGCACTAATGTGTGTAATAATCTGGACATTAGTGCTTTCGAAGTGCTCACCAACTTCATACTTCATACATCAATCACTTTTAATTTTTTCCCATAAGAATATGACACTTATCGAACAAAGCGATAACAATTATTAAGAAAGCACTAATGTGTGTAATAATCTGGACATTAGTGCTTTCGAAGTGCTCACCAACTTCATACTTCATACATCAATCACTTTTAATTTTTTCCCATAAGAATATGACACTTATCGAACAAAGCGATAACAATTACTAACAAAGCACTAATGTTTGTAATAATCTGGACATTAGTGCTTTCGAAGTGCTCACCAACTTCATACTTCATACATCAATCACTTTTAATTTTTTCCCATAAGAATATGACACTTATCGAACAAAGCGATAACAATTATTAAGAAAGCACTAATGTGTGTAATAATCTGGACATTAGTGCTTTCGAAGTGCTCACCAACTTCATACTTCATACATCAATCACTTTTAATTTTTTCCCATAAGAATATGACACTTATCGAACAAAGCGATAACAATTACTAAGAAAGCACTAATGTTTGTAATAATCTGGACATTAGTGCTTTCGAAGTGCTCACCAACTTCATACATCAATCACTTTTAATTTTTTCCCATAAGAATATGACACTTATCGAACAAAGCGATAACAATTATTAAGAAAGCACTAATGTGTGTAATAATCTGGACATTAGTGCTTTCGAAGTGCTCACCAACTTCATACTTCATACATCAATCACTTTTAATTTTTTCCCATAAGAATATGACACTTATCGAACAAAGCGATAACAATTATTAAGAAAGCACTAATGTGTGTAATAATCTGGACATTAGTGCTTTCGAAGTGCTCATCAACTTCATACTTCATACATCAATCACTTTTAATTTTTTCCCATAAGAATATGACACTTATCGAACAAAGCGATAACAATTACTAAGAAAGCACTAATGTTTGTAACAATCTGGACATTAGTGCTTTTGAAGTGCTCACCAACTTCATACTTCATACATCAATCACTTTTAATTTTTTTCCATAAGAATATGACACTTATCGAACAAAGCGATAACAATTACTAACAAAGTACTAATGTTTGTAATAATCTGGACATTAGTGCTTTCGAAGTGCTCCCCAACTTTATGTTTATCAATTATTTTTAACTCTTCCCCCATATCCCCATAAATCAAATTCAGTGAACAATCTAAAAATACTTGCTAAGAAAGCACTAATATTTGTAATAATTTGGACATTAGTGCTTTCGATGTGCTCACCAACTTCATATTTATCAATCACTTTTAACTTTTTCTCGTAAAAATATGACACTTATCTAACAAAGTAATAACAATTACTAACAAAGCACTAATGTTTGTAATAATCTGGACATTAGTGCTTTCGAAGTGCTCACAAACTTCACGCTTAGCAATGCACTCTTAACTTCTTCCCCGTAAAAAATAGGATTCGTTGAACAAACTAAAAACGATTACAAGAAAGCACTAATGTTTGTCATAATCTGGACATTAGTGCTTTCTAGGTGCTCACCAATGTCATACTTATCAATCACTTTTAACTTTTTCTCGTAAAAAATTATAGTTGTCTAACAAAATAATAACAATTACTAAGAAAGCACTAACGTTTGCCATAAGCTGGACTTTTTCTCATAAAAAATTATGCCGTAAAGTAGTTACAATTACTAAGAAGGCGCTAGCTTTTGTCAAAATCTAGACGATGGTTTATTCAAAGTCGCCAACCAAATGCTTATAGTTCTCTGGAGGAGCACTAACGAGACATTTGGACGTTAGAGCTTCCATAGTGCTAGCCAACTTCATAGCACCTGATACGAGGATGTACCGCCCGCCACTTGTTTATTAATTCACGCTCGTAGATATTAACTAACATAACATACGAATAGGAACAATAACCAATTAACTAGTGTATTTGTGCGAACGATAAGAAATAATTACAAATTACTTTGCCGAATCTCTCTCCTTTATGTAATAGAACCAAATGCTAACGCACGAGATTTAATTGCATTTTTCTATAAGTTTTTAAAAAACTGTGTGGATTGTATTTTATATGGACTAATGAAATCGTTATTACGTTCAGAGAAACATAACTATGTTGACATAATATAAATTAAGCAATGACAAGATTTGCAATACCAAAAAGTTACAGCTTTTTACATAATTTAAATTTATACGAAATTTGTAAAATACTGTTCTTCATTGACATGTTTGTTGTTTGTCTAGAGTTCGTGGTCACTTCTGTCTGAATATTGCGCCAGGTGCGACCACGAAAAAAATTTGCATAGAAAACGTATGACTTAGCGGTCGCCGGCCGTCAGAAATAAACTGCAACAATATGTTTGTTCAACATTAAAAAGTCCTTCGCTGATACTGTTAATTATCATGTTTTATTCATTTGTATCAACTGCATCAACAATGCATTTTATTTATGTTTATGGAAATATACTCGGCGCCCTTGAGGATGCATCAAACTTTGAACGTTGACATCTGGGTACAGGGTTATCATCGTGAATTCGCATCGACAACACTGAGTTAAAGAATTGTTGCGAAAAATCTACACAAATGCATTTATTTTTAAAAATTCCTTCCTTCTGAAGTAATAAAGTACAGGGGTGTTCATTTTTTTTTGACACAGATCTATAGAATGAAAATTACAATACCGTTTTGTTTTTAATAAAATGTTACGACGTAACACGACAAAATTATTAATTATTAATTGAGGATATTTTCAACACAGTGTTTGGAGAAAGTTTGGAATTGCATTATAGAGATTGTACGTCGCAAACTTAAAAATATGATAGCTATGGTAATTGTGTGTAATCCAAGATTTCGGATAAGGTATCAAAAAATTATAATTGCTTATTTGTCGATATTGGAACCAAATTTAATATACAGAGTGGTCCAAAAAAATTAAAACACCAAATGTTTGAAAAATAATGTGTTTATTATTCATGTTGGCGGCATTTCGAAACCGCCATTTTGTTTATCAAAATTTCGATGAAAGATTTGAAATCAGTGACCTCGAAAACCTCGATATACAAAATGTCATTGCAATGCGACTAATTTTCTTCATTTTTGGCGGCCAATTCGAAGCCACCAATTTGTTTATCAAAATTTCGTGGAAAGATTTGGAATCAGCGACCTCGAAAACCCTTATTTACAAAATCTCATTGCAATACGACTAATTTTCATCATTATTGGCGACCATTTTGAAGCCGCCATTTTGTTTTTCAAAATTTCGTTGAAAGATTTGAAATCAGTGACCTCGAAAACCTCGATGTACAAAATGTCATTGCAATGCGACTAATTTTCTTTATTTTTGGCGGCTATTTCTAATCCGCCATTTTGTTTATCAAAATTTCGTTGAAAGATTTGAAATCAGCGACCTCGAAAACCCCTATACACAAAATCTCATTGCAATACGACTAATTTTCATCATTATTGGCGACCATTTTGAAGCCGCCATTTTGTTTCTCAAAATTTCGTTGATAGATTTGAAATTAGCCACCTTGAAAACCCCTATATACAAAACTTGAGACGGAAATAATTACTTTAAAGACTTTTGGCCAGCTTTTTGGCGTTTTTGACCACTGCAACATCACCAGTCACTACCACCAAACTTGGGGCAGTGACTCTTTTTCCTACCAGAACTTCTGCGCCACTGATATTATTCGTACGAAACGTCTCTCTTGTAACTTGTATACTTTATATTCAACATTTCAAAAAGCAAAAAAGTGTGACCCACCTTTTAATTGCATTTAAACAAAAATTGACAAACGTCAAAGAGCCTTCATCCATCTTGTAAAATTAAATTAATCAAGAGAGCCCTCATTGTTTTGGGGTACCTACAATTAGGTATCCCAATTTTGTAAGAGGATATTTCATCTTGATATTCATCTGAAGCAAATTAAAAAATATATTAGAAAACCGCTTGATATGAAGCAAAAAGTGATATGTATATATAAATGGTGCTTTTCCAAGAAAGCCTTCGTGTTCGTAAAATATAACATTGGCCAATAGACCAGCATACTGACGATAAATAGCTTGAGAGAGTGCAAAATATTGGTATCTTGACAAAACCTACAAATCTCCAAGAGAGCCTTCATCGTTCTTGCAAAATTTTATATTAACTAAGACAGCCTTCATTCTTTTGATGTGCAATAAATTTCGCAAGAGAATATTTCATCTTGATATTTATGTGAAACAAATTACAAAATATATTAGAGAATCTCTTGATATGGAACAAAGAGTGAATAAGTTTGGTGTTTTTCCAAGAGAGCCTTCATCATGTTTGTAAAATTTGATATTAACCAAGAGAGCCTTCATCTTTTTGATGTGCAATAAAAGCATCCCAATTTCGCAAGAGAATATTTCATCTTGATGTTTGTGAAGCAAATTACAAAATATTAGAGAACCTCTCTGGATATGGAACAAGAAGTGAATAAGTTTGATGTGTATATAAATGGTGTTTTTCCAACAAGAGAGCCTTCATCGTGTTAGTAAAATATAATATTGGTCAAGAGATCCGCATACTGTTGATAAATAGTTTGAAACAGTGAAAAATATTGATATCTTGACAACAACTACAAATATACGAGAGAACCTTCATCATCCCTGTAAAATTTGATATTAACCAAGAGAGCTTTCAGTTCTTTTGATGTGCAATAAAGCATTTCAATTTCGCAAGGGAATATTTCATCTTGATATTTACGTGCAGCAAATTACAAAATATATTAGAGAATCAACTTGATATGGAACAAGAAGTAAATAAGTTTGATGTGTATATAAATAGCTCTTTTCCAACTCCAAGAGAGCCTTCATCGTGTTCATAAAATATAATATTGACTAAGATCATACTGTTGATAAATAAAATAGCTTGAATATCTTCACAGAACCTACAAATCTCCAAGAGATCCTTTATCGTTCTCGTCAAATTTGATATTAACCAAGAGAGCCTTCATTCTTTTGATGTGCAATAAAGCATCCCAATTGCGCAAGGGAATATTGCATCTTAATATTTATGTGAAGCAAATTGTAAAATATATTAGAGAACCTCATGATATGAAACAAATTAGCGAATAAGTCTAGTATGTGTATTGAATGGTGCTCTTCCAAGAGAGCCTTCATCGTATTCGTAAAATATAATATTCGCCAAGAGACTCGCATACTGTTGATAAATAGTTTGAAAGAGTGAAAAATATTGAGATCTTGACGAAACCTACAAATTTCCAAGAGAGCCTTTATCGTTCTCGTAAAATTTGGTATTAACCAAGAGAGCCTTCATTCTTTTGATGTGCAATAACGCATCCCAATTGTGCAACGGAATATTGTATCTTAATATTTATGTGAAGCAAATTGTAAAATATATTAGAGAACCTCATGATATGAAACAAATTAGCGAATAAGTCTAGTATGTGTATTGAATGGTGCTCTTCTAAGAGAGCCTTCATCGTATTCGTAAAATATAATATTGGCCAAGAGACTCGCATACTGTTAATAAATAGGTAGCTTGAAAGAGTGAAAAATAATGATATCTTGACGAAACCTACAAATCTCCAAGAGAGCCTTTATCGTTCTCATAAAATTTGGTATTAACCAAGAGAGCCTTCATTCTTTTGATGTGCAATAAAGCATCCCAATTGTGCAAGGTAATATTGTATCTTAATATTTATGTGAAGCAAATTGTAAAATATATTAGAGAACCTCATGATATGAAACAAATTAGCGAATAAGTCTAGTATGTGTATTGAATGGTGCTCTTCTAAGAGAGCCTTCATCGTATTCGTAAAATATAATATTGGCCAAGAGACTCGCATACTGTTGATACATAGCTTGAAAGAGTGAAAAATATTGAGATCTTGACGAAACCTACAAATCTCCAAGAGAGCCTTTATCGTTCTCGTAAAATTTGATATTAACCAAGGGAACCTTCATTCTTTTGATGTGCAATAACGCATCCCAATTGTGCAAGGGAATATTGTATCTTAATATTTATGTGAAGCAAATTGTAAAATATATTAGAGAACCCCATGATATGAAACAAATTAGCGAATAAGTCTAGTATGTGTATGAATGGTGCTCTTCTAAGAGAGCCTTCATCGTATTCGTAAAATATAATATTCGCCAAGAGACTCGCATACTGTTGATAAATAGTTTGAAAGAGTGAAAAATATTGAGATCTTGACGAAACCTACAAATCTCCAAGAGAGCCTTTATCGTTCTCGTAAAATTTGGTATTAACCAAGAGAGCCTTCATTCTTTTGATGTGCAATAACGCATCCCAATTGTGCAAGGGAATATTGTATCTTAATATTTATGTGAAGCAAATTGTAAAATATATTAGAGAACCCCATGATATGAAACAAATTAGCGAATAAGTCTAGTATGTGTATGAATGGTGCTCTTCTAAGAGAGCCTTCATCGTATTCGTAAAATATAATGTTGGCCAAGAGACTCGCATACTGTTGATAAATAGGTAGCTTGAAAGAGTGGAAAATAATGATATCTTGACAAAACCTACAAATCTCCAAGAGAACCTTTATCGTTCTCGTATAATTTGATATTAACCAAGAGAGCCTTCATTCCTTTGATGTGCAATAAAGCATCCCAATTGTGCAAGGGAATATTGTATCTTAATATTTATGTGAAGCAAATTGTAAAATATATTAGATAACCTCATGATATGAAACAAATTAGCGAATAAGTCTAGTATGTGTACGAATTGTGCTCTTCTAAGAGAGCCTTCGTCATATTCGTAAAATATAATATTGGCCAAGTGACTCGCATACTGTTGATAAATAGGTAGCTTGAAAGAGTGAAAAATAATGATATCTTGACAAAACCTACAAATCTCCAAGAGAGCCTTTACCATTCTCGTATAATTTGATATTAACCAAGAGTGCCTTTATTCTTTTGATGTGCAATAAAGCATCCCAATTGCGCAAGGGAATATTGCATCTTAATATTTATGTGAAGCAAATTGTAAAATATATTAGAGAACCTCATGATATGAAACAAATTAGCGAATAAGTCTAGTATGTGTATAAATGGTGCTCTTCCAAGAGAGCCTTCATCGTAATTGTAAAATATAATATTGGCCAAGTGACTCGCATACTGTTAATAAATAGGTAGCTTGAAAGAGTGAAAAATAATGATATCTTGACAAAACCTACAAATCTCCAAGAGAGCCTTCATCGTTCTCCTAAAATTTGATATTAACCAAGAGAGCCTTCATTCCTTTGATGTGCAATAAAGCATCCCAATTGTGCAATGGAATATTGTATCTTAATAATAATGTGAAGCAAGTTGTAAAATATATTAGAGAACCTCATGATATGAAACAAATTAGCGAATAGTCTAGTATGTGTATTGAATGGTGTTCTTCTAAGAGAGCCTTCATCGTATTCGTAAAATATAATATTGGCCAAGAGACTCGCATACTGTTAATAAATAGGTAGCTTGAAAGAGTGAAAAATAATGATATCTTGACAAAACCTACAAATCTCCAAGAGAGCCTTCATCGTTCCCCTAAAATTTGATATTAACCAAGAGAGCCTTCATTCCTTTGATGTGAAAGTGACTCGCATACTGTTGATAAATAGGTAGCTTGAAAGAATGAAAAATAATGATATCTTGACAAAACCTACAAATCTCCAAGAGAGCCTTTACCATTCTCGTATAATTTGATATTAACCAAGAGTGCCTTTATTCTTTTGATGTGCAATAAAGCATCCCAATTGTGCAAGAGAATATTGTATCTTAATATTTATGTGAAGCAAATTGTAAAATATATTAGAGAACCTCATGATATGAAACAAATTAGCGAATAGTCTAGTATGTGTATTGAATGGTGTTCTTCTAAGAGAGCCTTCATCGTATTCGTAAAATATAATATTGGCCAAGAGACTCGGATACTGTTGATAAATAGCTTGAAAGAGTGAAAAATATTGAGATCTTGACAAAACCTACAAATCTCCAAGAGAGCCTTTATCGTTCTCGTAAAATTTGGTATCAACCAAGAGAGCCTTCATTCTTTTGATGTGCAATAACGCATCAAGCCCTGATTAAGTCCGTTTGAGCAAAAAATAGGTATCTATAAAAGTTATTAACACTGACAAGCACTTTTTAATCATTTTTATTTACGTTTAATACGTAGTGTTTTAGACTGGCGAAAAATAGTTTTGTAGACACAACACCTAGATAAAGCCTGGCGTCTTATTCGAAGCGTTCAACATCTCTATTCCGTATTTTACTATCACAATCAATACTGACGAAAAATTATAATAGGATATACACAATTTAGCAATCCTTACATAAGACTTCAAACGAGAAATCTCGAATCGCGGATCAGAGCAACCTAACACGGAATTAGTATAATACTTACGTAAGGATATCTTATAAAAAAATCTTTTCGCACCGACTTGCTAATTAAATAACAAAGCAATAAGTATATTGTGGGCTCCGTGGTGTACGACCGGTAATGGCGGGGTGACCGCTGAAAATAGGCTTGAAGGTAATTCAGATTTTATTACAGAGAAACGCAGAAAGAAAGTTCTCAGCTATTACCACGGAATACTTGTCGGATACTCTGAAGACCAAACCAAACACTTCGCTAGACCTCGTTTGTTGTTAACATATTTTATACATAGTAGTTGAGTTAAGAAATATATAAACGGGTATAATAGGAAGAGAAAACAAGCAGTCTAATATCGAACGTAACTAATTCTTAAGAAATTTCACAGTAAATTTTCTGTTTCTCATTGCTTGCGACACAAATATTGGATTGTTTAATAAAGTCCTAAGAACTTTCTTGTTTATATTCACATTCCTTTGCAAAATTCTCGAAGGGAACTAGTCAAGTAGGTTCAAATCTGCACTTCTTGAAGGTCGTTTAGAAAGATTGGGTACACCCTGGGTATTCTATAGACGAAAACTGTCCTGATTTTTTTATTTATGTGATTCTTTCCTAATGCCAAAAATCGACCAATGGTTAGTTTTTGCCGTAATTTTTAAGGCTCACCATTCAATTTTTACTTTCAATAAATTGCTCGACCTCCAAAAATTCCCGAGGTTTAGGTAGTCAAATTGGGTGTCAGAAATGCTGAGATGCAAAACTTTCGAATAACATGTGCATACAAATGAATTGTTAATACCCAATTGTTGCATAAACTATTTTTCCGCAATACTTTTGATATAAAGTCTCACTACATGATAATGTAATTGAATGCAAATTTTTAAAACAAATGGAAATTAAATTCCTATTATTAAGTTACAGAAGTAATTATTTGTTTAGTGTGTGATACAGAACGAACACTTCATTGGTCCATTTATCCCTTTCCAAGCCATAAACGCAGAAAGGTCTTGGGGTTTCTTTTAGACTTTCGAGTGGCCACCTAGATCGCCCGATTTGGCTCCAAGGAAATTTTTTATATACTGTGTACTTAACCAGTTTTAGCGAAGAATCAGAACGAAGGAAGTATAGAATACGTAAAATCGCGCAAGGGATGACATTTTTATACGATAGTAAGGTTTCATATCTCCTAAATTATTTTAGATTTTAACAGGATTTTCGAATTTTGAAAACTTCGGCTTTTAACAAGAAGGGAATGCAAATTTCTAATTAGTTTCAGTGGCGCGGAACGTTCTTTAAACACTAAAAGTTAAATCCTAAAAAACTGTGACGGGGGCTACTCCTTTTCCGCCTGGTATATTTATTTAATTTCAGTTCATTTACATAACATACAAATTACCCATAAGTTAATTAAAATTCCTATTTACCGCAAGCGCACGATATACGCTAATAATTTAATTAATCACTCAAAATTATCCATTTCCTTATGGCATACGTAATTTTCCGCATACCTCCTAATCAAAGGAACAATTTACGAAATAATAACTAACAATAGTCGTATAGAGCGTGTACATCAAGCAGTTAGGCAAATACCAAAAAATAAAGACGAAATCAAACAGATCCTCATCTATATCCACATGACCCAGTCAGGCCATGAATTAAACATGAAACAAAACACAACCAGAGACAAACAACTGCAAGCAGAACACACAATTTCACTGCACTCGTCGACTTACTTTGCTTTCTTTTCTCGGGCACTCGCGGCGCGTTTTTTTCTCCCGTGACTGTCGCTTGACCGAATTTTGACGCTTTCCTCGGCGAGTACTACCCGCGAATGAAGACTGAAGAACGTCACACCTGATCGGGTACTCAGGTATGCGGGCTTCTCCCACCCTCTGGTCGTTTGTCTTGGGTAGGAGTCGGTGCAAGTCCTGGCGTAAGTACCAATATGCACCGGCTCCGGATTTCTGCATTTGCACGATGACACCTCGTGCGGCCTTCCTCTGCCGTGAATTCATTAGCCCTAGTTTGCATGACAGAAATAAGTCTTTGTCGCACTGTTACGTCAACGAATGTCTTGCCTTTTAAATCTCGTCAATCGTTATAGCAGGAGAGCCCTCGACCAGGATATTTGACCTCATCGCGACACGAGGATTCTATTTTTTTTCAACAGTTCATGTCAATATGAAAAAAAAATTCTATTGCGACTGACGTCTATCTCGTTTAAGCAAAGAAATTTTCAGGGATCCGAGAGGAAGGTTGGTTCTAGCTCTCCCGAAAGTTCGGTCGAAAAAATCCTCCGGGGAGAGGAGCAAGGGCCCACGGAAAAGTGCAGTTCTTCGGCAAAATCGACCTTTTTAAAAAATTCATATCTCGGCTAATATCGGAGATGGACCAAAAAAAAAAGATTTCTTCATTTTTCCTTCTTCTTGCCCGCCGTTCGGGTTCGGTGCCTTTGGATCCAAAGGGGAAGACTGGTGGCGCGTTTCTAATGGGTACATGTTTGAAAAATCGCTAAAATCCGACAAAATCGCCTCTTTTCAAAAATTCATAACTTTCTTAGGAGGCAAAATCGAGAAAAACGATCAAACCGCGGGATTTTCTAAATTACATCTAGTTTTCAAAAAAAAATATGCCGCCGATCCATCTCGAAGGAGGCGCGAGTTATTAAGTCCTGTCAGAGTTAATGAATTTCTGTCGATAAATTCAATAAAGTATAGGAGGCTATTTAGGTTCACAATCCGGCTCGAAGGACTAACCCTAACCCTCTTGCAGTAGTTTCCTCTAACCTCTTGATTATCATATTAAACAAATTGACACGCACATTAAAACTGATTATTATGAGCGCTAGTTAAAGGTTATGACTGATTAATTAATGAATCACTTATTAAGTACTCTATTTTATCTATAAAATTCCTTTCTATTGAGCAAACCAATCACCTGCCTGACTACGAATCGAAGAACAACAATGCTTATAATAGGAAGTGCGAACGCATCGATTCGGTATGTGAAAATTGCGATAACAACGTTAATACAACTGCATGGTTAGTTTTTTCCCATTTGGAATAA
Organism: Rhagium mordax; assembly: GCA_963680705.1. Lineage (NCBI taxonomy): Eukaryota > Metazoa > Arthropoda > Insecta > Coleoptera > Cerambycidae > Rhagium > Rhagium mordax. The sequence continues at coordinate 40,726,323 of OY796663.1, forward strand.
GTGACCACTTAATTTATTACCATAATTATGCCTACATGCAATGTATGATTGTCAATTAAATTGCGCCGAAACAAGAGACAAAACAAATGGTTAACTTTTTCTCATTTGGAATAAGTGATCACTTAATTTATTACCACATGCAATGTAACTGTCGATTAAATTCCGCAACTAGATATAGTATTGGTCTCCCTCAAGGATCTGCTCTCGGCCCCTTATGATTTTAACGCATATAAATATTCTATTCTATGTGAATTGTTCCCCAAATTTTTCCGACATATTAACATATGCAGTACTAACTGCAATAAGCAAACACTACGTTTAACCTTAGCATACTTCGTATCTAAAGAAGATTGGAATCGATAGCATCTAAATCTTCTGCGTCGTTTATATTCTCGATAATTTTATCCATGTATGAATTTAGACACTGTACTCCGTGACAATTTCCGCAATTTTGTGAGCATCTTAAACCTATTTTTCTGTTGCGGTTGCAGGAGATAAGCTGCAATGTTGATTCTGCTGTTGGTACAGCTTGTCACAGGTTGTAAGGAGCCGTTAATTTTCCTCTATGCCCACTGTTGTGGATTTTTTTCATTGCCAAGCCTTTTCAGAATTTTGTAGAATACTCGTAATGAATGTTGAGCGACTGCCTCTGAAGTTGGTGGTAATAATTCCAACTTTGATTTTTGTTTCTGCGGCGAATTTTTAAATTGATCAAATCTGTATACTTAAGTTGAGTGAGAGATTTGTGATTTCATAATATGCAACATGAAACTGATTTTCCACCCCCTACTAGGAAATCCAAAACATTTCCAATGTTAAAACTTTTGTATTTATATGGTCTCTTCGATTTACCGGCCGTCAGACGGAAACCCTTCATCGTCGAATTTGCACGCCATTTCCCTTACTAAGAGCAAAGTTTAAATATTAATTTAATTATAAAAATAAACTGTAGGTACATAAAATATATCTACTTCACATAAACAAAAATAATCTATTGGTTTCCAACTATCTCTTGATAAACCATTCTTTTCTCCTTGCTGGGCCTCCTGGGAAGCGTTTCATTAAAAAGCCCTTTTTTGCAGAGTTACTACAATTTACTGCTACACAACCAGGCATTTCGCCCCTAACTCTAAGAAGCAATAAAATTCATTTGCATGGTATTTCTCACAAATCCATTAGGTACGACAGGTAGCAAAAATGACTAGTTTTCAATTAGATTTAAATTGAATATAATTAAATTATTGTCGCTTTTCCAAATTTCAAACATTGTCTGCATGTAATTACCTGTCAAATGACGTTTTCACTAAATGAGCGTATAGTCCTTATAAAATTTTGAAGCACAGGCAAGAAATCCAAGCTCGAAAGTCCAACCTGAAAGCATATTGTGAATTGTGCGGTCCTGCTGCGATTTTGAGGTCAGTAGATCAGAATTAAAAAGTGGCATTTGTGACGTTAACAAAGTCCTGCGCGCGCATAGAATTTGGATAATTCTGCGCGCGCTACCGGCGACCATTAGTCTCGTATCTCTTTTTAATTTCGCAAATTTTGCAAAACTCTTCGACATGCGGGTATTGAAACGCTAATAACTTTTTAAATACTCAAAGGATCGCAACGAAATATAGCCGTTGGTATTTTCCCGACACGAAGACGCCTATAAAAAATAATAATAACATGACTGCCGGTATCACGTGATTTAGACAACCAATCAAAAATTGGTTACTCTATTGTCGCCACTGTTTCCATAAGTTATGCTTCATAATATGCAACACTAAATTGAATTTCGACCACATACTAGGAAACCAAAAACATTTCCAATGTTAAAATTTCCTCCTTGTGATGCATGCAATTAACACAAGTATGTAGTATTATCGGTATACAAAGAAACAGTTAAAATAATTGACGCGGTTGGTTTAATGAGTCAAGTCCACAGTTCTCTCGTCCTTCTTCACTGATAACTGCTTATTCACACTTAAAATGTTTCCTGCATTAATTGATATGAATAAATATAAAATTATGAACAATTTTTTTCAGCTAATCGAATGTGGTTATCCTTCGTCAAAGCGTACCAGTGGTGTAACATAAGTTATAAAGCTTGGTCGATATTCTACCCACAGTGGTGTGCCCTTCAGTACTTTTGCTTTTGTCGTATTCGCTATAGGTATTCTCCATTTATACCCCAAACTAATTTACCATCACAGAAGTCACTAATAAAGGAGGTTGTTGTCAATTTCCATACTGGTGTCGACGAGCAGCCGCTGCGCTGGTATGGGTTAATCTCGTTCTCAGCTTATGGTGTTATTTCACCGACCTCGTACTCTGGTTGGCCCCCATATGGTGTTAATTTGGAAATTAAACTTTGGGAGAATTCCTTCATTTGAATGTATATCTGCTTTATTGTTTTCAATCTGGTATACAATCTGAGTTGTTTACTTGTGGGAAGATATAATGACGTAATAATGCGCTTCTAGAAATTATTATTTATTTAGTTACAGTAAAAATAATATATGTGGATCAATAAGTTTTTACAAGAACTTAGTTGAAATTAATGAAGCATTCCTCGATAAGAAACTGGCCATAATTGTTTTTGATAAATTCAAAATTGTTTTTTGACCTTCCACTTAATGTGCCATCTTTAAATAATGTTGTTATGTGTAGTTTATTTTATACTCATTTGCAACATAATTTCCATTATATACATGCAGGTATTTCTTGAGGATTACATTGCCCCAGCCAAACAAATTTGGTAAAAGTATATATCTAAAAAGATATATTCGATATTTAGCTATCACTGTGCATTTCTTACACTTTTACCAACAACAGACAATTGTTTCGACCTGTTAGGTCTCATCAGTGTTGTACAGGTTTGGTACGGGTATATCAGAGATATCCCAAGTGAAGACAATTCCAGCGTAGTAAATATCGAATGTATCTCAGTTTGGATCCGATGAGAATCGGACACTTATAACTTGCGCCATCTAGAAGATGAGTAAGGAAGACATATATTCCAGCATTTTTACGGTGAGAGCACTGTTACATGCAAACTCTCCAACTGCATAGCAGAAAAAAGCTTAGGTATATGCAACCCGTTACGCACAGCTACAAGTCGTTGCCTAACCATACAGGTATTTCTAGAGGATTACATTGCCTCAGCCAAACAAATATATGTAATCCTCAAGAAATACCTGTATGGTTAGGCAACGACTTGTAGCTGTGCGTAACGGGTTGCATATACCTAAGCTTTTTTCTGCTATGCAGTTGGAGAGTTTGCATGTAACAGTGCTCTCACCGTAAAAATGCTGGAATATATGCCTTCCTTACTCATCTTCTAGATGGCGCAAGTTATAAGTGTCCGATTCTCATCGGATCCAAACTGAGATACATTCGATATTTACTACGCTGGAATTGTCTTCACTTGGGATATCTCTGATATACCCGTACCAAACCTGTACAACACTGATGAGACCTAACAGGTCGAAACAATTGTCTGTTGTTGGTAAAAGTGTAAGAAATGCACAGTGATAGCTAAATATCGAATATATCTTTTTAGATATATTATATACATGGATATTGGGTGTGTGTCCCTTGTCTTTAAATGTGTAGCCCCCTCCCACGCAAGGCTCTTCTAGAGCCTTCCGGGATAAAGGGGGTCGTAATTACATGTGGTGTTTATTTAAGTAAATATACTTTTAAGTAATTATACGCACCTTGATAAATCTTAACAAAAGCTCAGAAGAAAGCAGTGTCGACAGTGAAAGGAATAAATTAAGTTGTGTTTTAGCGTTTCATTGGTAAAGTCGGGCTCACCAATGTTTGCGGCTGCAAAGAAGATATTTAGTATTACAGCGTGCATGTCTGTAATATCTTCTGTAAGTAATAAGTCAGCCGCAAACATTGGTGAGCCCGACTTTATAAGCATTACTAATTAATTGAACTAAATTAAATTTGTGTAAAGGAAACTTTTGTATTGGAATCTACTTATTTAATTTACCTATTGTTAAATTTTACGGAAAATAACAATTTATTTTCATATACTTAACTTAAAATATATTTAACTAAAATAAATAAAAGTGTCATATATCCGCAAGAAAATATATATATTCAAATACCTAGAATAGATATTTACTTTGCTTATTAACATAAATGTTGTTTTTAGTCAACAAGGGCTTATTTATCTTAACAATATTCATTTGCTAACTCAGAAAAATATTAGAGTTTAAATCTAATTGAAATATTTCTTTAAAGAGTTTTTATTAATTATTTTGTTGATTTAAATAACAGCCCCTATTATATACAGGGTGTCCCACTTAAGATGTATCCACCCTCCTAAAATCTTTATTTGTAAACCGATTTTCGAAATCTTTTTTTTGCTAGATAGGGCTTGGAAAACTGCATTTAAGCTATACCTTATATTTCTTAAAAAGGTATATCATGACCTACTGAGACGTATTTTTTTAAGCGAAATTTCGAGAAAAACTATTAGCGATTTTTTTAGAGAAAAACTAATACCAGAATTAGAATCAGAACCTTTTAAAACCTACGTGGTGTGAATTTTGCGACATTAGGATACAGTTCCTGAAGAGGGGTTGGAACCTTTGGTGTAGAACTTACACTTGGAGTAGTTTTCCACACACACCAAAACACTTTTGCACACACTCGACGCGCGTTTCGCCAACCAAGTTGGCATCATCGGGAGATGATTAAATTAATCATCTCCCGATGATGATTAATTTAATCATCTCCCGATGATGCCAACTTGGTTGGCGAAACGCGCGTCGAGTGTGTGCAAAAGTGTTTTGGTGTGTGTGGAAAACTACTCCAAGTGTAAATTAGGATACAGGGTGTTAAAGAAAATGGAGAGGAATTTTTAACAACGGCAAACTTTTTTTTGTAAACAAAATCGGAACTATTTTAAAATTATCAGTAATTTAACATTTTTCACAATTCTCTGGTTTATTTGAAGACGTATTAAAAAAAAAACGACAGTGCGGTAACGACTAAAAATGATATCTAATTTCTGTTGATACGGTTATTGAAAACAAATAAAACATTACATTAGTTATTAAAGCTAATTAAACAATTCACAGGAAAAAATATTGTAATAATCCTTTGAAAAAACAAATGGTAAAAATAAAAACAACAAATAAACAAATAAAAAATTATTAAGATTTACTGGTAACAAAACCACGACAAAATTATTAAAAGAGCAAGGTTCCTAAAAATAATCAAATTAATCAACTAATAATTAAATTGAACTATTCTCAATGAGTTCACCATTCACCTTATGCATTTTTCAATACCGTTTGGTTCATTTATATCTAATTTTTAATTACTTTGTTCGTGTGGAACTGTAAGCCTTAAACTCAAAACTAAATTTCTGTGCAATCAGAAATATGGCCCACAACAAATAACTGGTGGGAGATCCTGTAAAATTCCTGACTTTGCAAGTCTAAAACAGCCCAAAACTACCAGAAGAAAGGCAATAAATTATAAAGCACAGCTTTTAAAAAGACACGTTTTTGGCAAAGAAAAAACTCACGTGGCAAATGAAATTGCCCCAACGGATAGCTGGTATTGTTTTTTATGCAAAAAGAACTTGCGCTGGACTTATTGTCGAGGATACGGATGACTTTGCGTATCCAAACTGTTCTTAAAACAAATTTTTCTATTAATGAACTCGTGTAGACTTAATGGGCCGTATTTCAGCGAAGGTCTGAAATATGGCCTGATTGCAAACTCTTAGTTTTTTCTTTATATCTCTGAATATTGTTTATATCTTTTTGTTCTTTATGCAGAATTCGGCTTTATATAGGTATGTTGTTTGAAATAAATATGTTTTTTATATTTTTTCTATTATTTTAAAGTGAAAATGGGCCTTATTACCCGAACACACCTTAGAGCTTTCTGAATATCTGGGTGGCCCATATCATAATATTTAAAAAAAAAAGTTATTTTGAAAAATGTGATTTTAATGAGTTTAGAGCACCCTGTATGATGTATTATTGACCATATTGACGTTTTCGTATTTTTTATATGAATTAGGTTGGAACAAAAATAATTTTAATAGGATAGGTATTCGCAGCCATCTAGATTGACAACTAAAATTCGAATTATTTTTCGTTCAACACTGTATAAATTGTTCAAATTAGCATAAATGTATCCAAAATGTGATCTTTATTTAAAAAATGTAAAAACATACAGGGTGGTCCATTGAGAAAAGACTATTGGGGTAATTTCCGGTGAAACCGGAAGTGACATATATGGCGGAAAGATCTCAAAAAGTTGGAAATCTTACCTAATTTCACCATACAAAATTTTATCCCGATATCTTTAAAAACGAGGAAGTTTTGGTGGCCCACTATTCGTTTACACCCGGTATATAAAAAAAAATTCAACTACCCGATTACATCACTTTTCATCAATAATTATTTAGACTAATTTCCCTTCACTATTATCGTGAACATATTTCAAATTATTGCATTATTTCGAAGATTTCAACGATGGAACAAGAAACGAACCCTGCAATAATCTTAAAATTTTCTTTCGTTAACGGTCAATTTTTTTAATATACTTATTGTTAAATTTGAATAGTAATACTTAGCTACGATTGTGTTAATAATTGTTTCCAGGAGTTACCAGTGGCGGATGGTGACATAGATATACCAATATTAATAGGACCCCATGCAAGCAATAGGAAGGCGTGAACCGCAAAATTAAAAAAAGAAGTTTTGCTGGAAAAAGTGCTATTGAATTTGCAGAAAAATCTCCCAAATAATTTTTTTAATATTTGCAAACCATTTTTGTCCAAAATCAGAAGTAAAATTGAAATTGTATCATTATTTTTTGTTTCTTACACTTTTTGAAATTTTATAAATAAAAAATCATCAACCTAAAATGGAATTTCAAATTAATGTTCTAAAAATGTTTTTATCATCTTCAGACAAATTTTAACTTGACGAAAGATTTTTGGCAGAAGACTCAACATGTAGGCCTACAAGCCCTCTACTATATTGACTTAATGCTTTAGGTTTTCTATAGGTAAGTAGGTATTCTGAAAAGTCATGGTAAAAATCTTAATTATATAAGAATTAATGTCTAGAAGTTGCCACTAATTAACATACAGATAATTTATGATAAAACACGTTCCAACTACCTATTTAATGTTCATAATTTTTTCCAATTAACAACTTATAATATGTATCCAAAGTCCTGATAAAAATACATCCAAATGTTATTCAAATACTGCTAAGGTCATATACTTTGGAAAGGTCACATCAAGTACTGGCATTCGTAAAGCTACAGACAACGTGATACAATTTAAAAAAATTACCAACTGTCGATAAATAAATTAGTGGACATCAACTTTAACTTAATTATATTTTGAGGACTGTTAATGGGTTAAGGATACTTATAAAAAGTTGTTCAAGTTTAAATGCACCAAGGTTGGCGTCTTTATTAGTTGGTTTTACTGATTATTATGCGAAGCCAATTTTTCGCTCGATTCAGTCCAAAGTGTCAAAATTAATTTGCATGGGTTACTATAATATCCAGTTTGTGGCACATCCTAGGAAAATTCCATGTGGCATACGTTTCTTCTTTGTTATGCGTCTTTGCGTCTTTAAGTAAACCCAAAATAAACCGTACAGGGTGTCCCACGCAAGAGGGACTCGATTTCCTGACTTTATTATTGGAATAAAATGAAAAAATAAAATCAATTCTCATGTATATTTTTATGAAAAATCTGATTAGAAGGTCGCTTGATATTTAGTCAATTTAGAGAATAACTTTTTCCCACTCAATTTAAGGCAGTTTGTAATCTATCTTCTATCTTTTCTCCACATGGAGGCGTATCAACTTTACATCATCTAATCCATTTGGCAGTATCGCATGTAATTGAGTCGTGCAAAGTTTCATCTAAGCATGCAATAAATTAGTTATTGTTCATTTCTGAATTATTAAATATTTTCAAATACTTACTGGTTTTACTTTAAATATAACCAAAACAAATAAGCAACAAAGCATTATTTATTACAGCAAATTTCCCTAATTTTCAATAATATAAAAAGTACAGAAATATAAAAGATAACTAATTCTTAAATATCAAGATTACATCATTATACTTATAGATATTCTTTCTCTTTCTTTTGATATACCTAATACTTTATGCACTTATACCTATATTCCGCATATATGCGATTTACATATTTTAAAAACAGGAAACCTATGATTTTTTATTTTATATGAAAAAAATGAGTTGGCTTTACATCAATTCTGCCAAAACAAAGCAACAGCATTATTGGCATATAGCCAATTTTGTAACATGAAGGTTATAATATTAGGTAAGTTTCGTTTTCTTCTATTTTCTCTTTTTATTTTTCTCATATGAAAACAGCGAATTGGCTTTACATAAATTTTGCTAAAGCAAACAATACATTATTTGGCAGATAACCAATTTTGAAACATGAAGATTATAATATTAAATAAGTGTCTTTTTCTTTTAATACAACGCGCTATGTACTTTTATTTCACATATTACTTACAAATTATTCTACTTACAAATTTAACAAATCTAGAAACTACTTTATATTTTGATTTCATATGAAAACAGCAAATTGGCTTTACATCAATTTTGTTAAAACAAAGCATTAGCATTATTTGGCAAATAACCAATTTTGAAACAGATTATACTAAGGTAGTGGCGGCATATATGGCCCACTTAAAAAAAATATTTTTTTTCTCGAAAACTTTATTAAAAAAAATAACAATGCTTACAGGAACTTAAGCGTAAACACCTTCGCTTTCAGGAAAAAAATTAAACTTTGTAAAAATCAAACGTAAAACAAACAAAAAAATTTTTTTTTAAATGCAGTCAATGGGCCATATTCCCAACCAGGGTTGGAGTTATGGCCCTAGAAAAATTTATTTTAATTGAACGGTTCATTAAGAAAATTGAGCTTAGACATAACAGACAAATAGACTGACAACAAAAAAAAATAAAAAAGATTGCAAATTTAAAAATAAAAAATAAAATTGTAGAAAAAGTCAATGGGCCATATCATCAAACCCATCTGAAAATATGGCACTTACAGAATTAACATAAATCTGAGCCCTTTAAAAAAATGCAAAATAATTTTTTCCACTAATTAAAGTAAGTATTTTCTATCAAGATAAAATACTTAAACAATGTGACGAAATAAATACATGGGCCATATGACCAGTTGAGTAGTGCACATTATGAGCAACAAGAAAAAACTCTTTCACAAAATTTTTTAAGTAAAATAAATATGTCACTATGTAACACGTAACTTAGAGTGTCGATCCTCCAAAATTTAGGTTTGTTTTTCAATGTTTCCCGATGATTTCACCAAAACACTTTCATTAAACTTTATTATTCGAACACCTGTTGTGACGCCATAATGCAAACTAGCCCGTATTGCCGATATTGCCGGAAGTTCGGCTTGTTATTTACAGAGGACGCTTAAACGTATTGAAAGAAACTGTGAACGTCAAGAGTTTGAGGCGGTTAGTTTAAAATTTAAGGGCATTGGGCCATATGACCGTCCGGGCCATATCTACCGCCACTACCTTATTAGATAAGTATTTTTTTTCTTTTTCCTTCACCTAGTACAACACTCTAAGTACTTCCATTCGATATATTACTTACAAATAATTTTTCTGCTTACAAATTTAACAAAACTAGAAACTACTTTAAATTTTGATATCATAAGAACATAGGGAATTGGCTTTACATCAATTCTGCCGAAACAAAACATTACCATTATTTGGCAAATAACCAATTTTGAAACATGAGAATTATAATATTAGATAAGTATCTTTTTCGTTTTCCTTTAATACTACGCATCGTGTACAACGAAGGCTTCAAATTCTTGATTTTATATAAGAATTATAGTAATAAATTTTCTTAAAAATAATATTGGTAAGAATACACCGTGGTCCGCTACTATATACCGCCTTCAGTTAAGTATAGATATTCAGAGATCTTATTGTTCGTGAGTACCACTGTATTATACTACTAAATCAAACTAGAGCTAATTAGTAATTCCTCCATTGGTCTTTTGTTTCATAAAATATGCATCGGCTGGTTAGATTTGCTCGCTAGGGCAATCTTTAAGGCCTCAGTGCATAAAGTTTTACCGGAAAACTTACGAAAAATAGTCCTTGTTAAATAGCTCTACGTTTGTGGCAGTAGTTCGTCGTATTGTAAAACCGTCTGTGTAGACAAGAATATCTATAGCTAACCGACTGCCCGCCGTTCACACTATATCCTGTTGGAAATTCCGTTTGCTTGCCGTCCGAAATCGTTTCAGGCCGCGAAAACAGACACCGGTTATCAAAACTCACCGTCTTCCGAAATAACATCATATTCACGCGTATATACTCTTGATTGTCAGCCCGCATATTTCTTGTCGCTATCAAATTTGTACACACTCGACTGCAAAGTCGCTGAAATATCCTGTTTATTGATTTATTCATTACTGTTTTAATAAATAAATACGTTGGTGTACATAAGTAAAATTCACGATTATTTCCGTTATTTATTTCTAATTAACCCGTTTGAGAAATTGTCCCAAGTCCAGTTGACAAGACAATCATCTTAAGACCCCTGGACAAATAACCGTATCTCCATCTGTTAGCTACCCCTAAACGTTCTCACTACCGGAGAACCAAACAAGTGCTGTTCCTTGCACTTAAAAACTAGGGAACTGGCGCCTGAGTTTCCGTCTAAAAAGTGTTACAAAGCCAGAGAGTTCTGTTTGTAAGTAGCCGCAGTTACAAATAGTACAGGTTACGTAAGTAGACGTCGTCATAATACTTATATGCGATTACAGTCCTGGACAATTGAACTGCATATTTGGATTTTTTCGTCAAAAATCTCTACAATCTCTTGTCTGTTGGAATGAGCATTTGCAATAAATATTGTATACAGCGCCTAATGCAAGACCCGTCCAAAAATGGAAAATTTCAAAGACACTGAAAATTTACAATAGCGATTTTAAATTGGATTTTGCAAAAAAATAGTAAATCCGAATATATTCCATAATTTTAATATTTTATAAACGCCCTGTAAGATTACATGAATATTGGCATATGTCTATAGTTAACAATACCTAATGCGTAAGAAAATGACGAATAAAAATATCTCATTAAGCACCTGAGTGGAAAGTTAAAGGTCAGTAAGGATAACAATGTGATTTTTTCAAAAAAATCGCTGTATTTTTTTGCAAATTGCAGATTTTGGAAAAGTGATCAAATTAGTTTTTACAAATAGTCAGTATATAACAAAATCAATGGAAAAAAAGTTGTATTTTTAATTACTCAATCTATATTATAATATCAAATTTATAAATAAACAGTGACGTGTGCTCAAATTTTGCTTTAATATATCTAGTTAGGATGCCCCATCGCCGCTCCTGGAATAATTAAATTAACTCTAATTACATCAAATTAAGCTCCTTATTTATTGCTATAAACGTGCCAAGTTTTTTCAAAATCGGTCAAGTAGTCATATTTGAAGAAATGTTTTTTTTTAATAACTTCCTATATCTCGAAAACGAAGCTTTAAAACATACAAGTTTACACACCATGCACACAGGGTGTCCAGTTTTTCAATGGGATTGTATGGGTAACTCCTAAACCGTATATGAGATAGGTGGTCGGTTAATTTAGAGAAAAGTTGTGCATTTTAAAGCTTGTTAAGGTGCGTTTTTCAGACTTGAAAAATGTTCAATAGTTTCATAGATATCCTGAAAATAGTGCAAATCGCCATTTTTTATTATTGCCAATAACACATAAATGATAAGGTTTAGAAAAAAAATTTTTACATAAAAGTTGAATGGTATTCAGTTGCCTATTTAAAATTCTCAAATTTGTATTTTTATTGTTTCAACTGTAGACGCCGCGACGCCCAATTTTTGTTTTTCTTATGGACGCCTGACTTTTTTTAAGGAAATTGGTTAGCATCATCTTATTACAAAGTCTAACCATATTTTTTGGTAGATGTAGATAGTATGCAATAGTGTTATTATAATCAATTTTAATGTGCATGTCGATTTGAATGTTTAATATGTTAACCAGGAAGATATAAGAAACTACTGCAACAGGGCTAACCCGTGTACTGGATTCTGGAAGTTGTTTTGAAGTTTATAGAATTTTAATATGTGGTCCTTAGAATTATTTCATCGGGAAGGTACATGTGGTCCTTTGAGCCGGATTGTGAACCTAAATTGTTATTATATTATTGTTATTATTTTAATTTAATAATAGAAATTCGTCAACTCTGAAAAGACTTAAAGAACGTAATAAGCAACAAACATAAAGGCAGAAGAAACTAAACATTATCTCCCTTTAAAGAATAAATCCCAATTACAGGGAGTTTTAAAAAACTTAAGTGATGCACAAAGTGACAACTCATGACAAGGCCCGGATGAATTTCGGTTACTCTACCCCTATACCACTGAAGACAATGCAATAAAATCAGCTTTATTAAGTACCAAGATACCAGAATAATATATTATTTCAACGCTTACGCTGACCGTAAAGAAAATTACATTGGCCTGGTCTTCCCTATTGGTAATTTTAGGCACGCTTTGGGAATTTTTATGTTGCAAATGTATATAAAATAAACTACATATAACAACATAATTTTAAGGATGACACATTAAGTAAAGGTCAAAAAACAATTATGAATTTATCAAAAACAATTATGGCGAGTTTCTTATCTAGGAATTCCTCATTAATTTATAATGATATAAACAATATTTACAGAACAAACAAAAACAACATTATAGTAGGATTTACCTCGTTGTTAAAAAAAATAATGGTCACAAAAAATACCAAAAAACTTCAAGGATCAAATATATTCATAAAACACGATCTTAGCCCAGAAGATTGAAGGAACAATAAAATTTTGTATCAAAATTTAAAGGTAGCTAAATTAAATATTTATGAAACTTATATTAAGAATCATAAATTATATGTTGATAGCACACTAGCACAGTATACAATCCAGATCAGTTAGAACTTCTGGACTTTCAAAACCTGCAAGAAGCTAGCGTACAACCGCAGATTAAGACAAATTGTGCTCCACCTACTCCAACATCCTCTCAACAAAAACAAGGAAATGATGCTGTTTTTGCCATAGGTACCATTTCTTGGACCATTGAACATTTCGATGCGATGGACTATTTATAAATAACTATGTTTTTTCCAAACAATTTCTAGTTGCTAATATTTACCCAGCATACTTTATTTTTATCATGTTTTATCATATTTATCATGTTATTTTTAAATGAATAATAATTAAACTATTTTAGTAAGAAGAGAACTGTATTATTACCGAACGTCGACAGACTTCAGGTGGATCAATGAATCAGCTGTGAGGTACGTTCCGCACCTCAACTAGCGGTCAGTTACGTTCAGTGAAAATCTTCCACAGATATTTTAACTATTTTTAAGCCGTAATAAAATATAAGAATGACATAAAAAAACAATGGAAGATAGTGAAGGGCTTAACTAATGCTGACCAGAAAACAAACAACATTGAAAACGGAAAGAAACATATAGCAAACAAAAAAGAAATAGCAGGTAAGTTCAATGACTTCTTTATAAATAATGTACAAACTCTCATAAATGGAATTGAAAATAATTACAGTAGAAATAATAATACTTACTAGGAAAGGAGAAATTAATAATAATTCGTTTGGAATGTTCCATATAGAAGATGTGGAAATAAGAAATATTATTAATTCACTGAAGGATAATAAAGCTCCAGGTCACGATAATATAACTCCATCACTGTTAAAAGGAATCAGCGAAGAAATTACTCCAATATTGAGAAAACTTATAATTTTTCTATAAGACAAGGTATTTTCCCTCAGTTATTAAAAAAAGCTATTATTATACCAATACACAAAGGAGGAACAAGAATACAAATGAATAACTACCGACCTGTAGCGCTATTATCAATAATATCAAAAATATTCGAAAAATTAGTTGCAGAGGGATTGAGAAATTATTTGACCAAAATCAAGTTTTTTTCTAAGAATCAGTATGGTTTTATCAAAGGGAGGGGTACCGAGCTAGCATTAGTTAATTTTTCATTAAATATTAACAAAGCGTTAGATGATAATAGCTATGTTACCGGTGTGTTTATAGATATCTCAAAAGCTTTTGACACGATATCACATCATAAATACTGTGGTGGATAATATGTACAGCGAGGTAGCTACTGTAAAATTTGGAGTGCCACAGGGATCTGCACTCGGTCCACTGTTGTTTCTTATATACATTAATGATCTTTGTGATACTACAATGAAGGGGAAACTGTTTACATTCGCTGATGACACCGCTTTACTTTATCGCATGATAAATGTAAAAATATTGTGTGGGAGTATATTAATCACGATTTAAAAATAATTAGGAATTGGTTTAATGAAAATATAATGAGTTTAAATGTACAAAAAACTCAGTATGTAAATTTTTCCATCCGCAACACCTTTATCTTTGGAAACCCTCTCCAGTACCACTCAATAGCTTGCCAGGAAAATATACAAGAATGGGATTGCAACGTCATTAAACAAAAAGATACCAGTAAGTATTTGGGATTATTTTTTGACCAAAATATGACCTGGAAATCTCGCATTCAAACTATTAATACAAAAATAAGAAAAACAGTGCCAAAATTTTACTTTCTGAAGAAACTGGTTCCATCGTCTACAATAAGAGTCATTTATTTTGCACTTGTTCATTCAGTACTAAATTATGGAATTTCGGTGTGGGGTGGTGTGTATAAGAGTAACAAAAAATGCCTTGTTATCTCTCAAAAATTATTAGTTCGTTTAATAAACAAGGTAAGTAGATATACTAAGCTGTTACGGGACCACTTTCAAGGCCATCGCTCAAGATGGCGCCTAAGACCGAGGCTGGAGGGTTATACTTGTAGATACACTCTGGGGGATTACGTAAGAGGTCTTAAGACAAAGACCAGAAGCGTTGGATGGTACAAGTAACAGCTTTTTGCATAGATCCATAGAAGTCCATGAACGGCCATGACTTGGTCATGCTTTGGTCATAACATGGTCATGACATGGTCATGGCCGTTCATGGACTTCTATGGATCTATGCAAAAAGCTGTTACTTGTACCATCCAACGCTTCTGGTCTTTGTCTTCAGCTCTTAAGAGCTCTTACGTAACCCCCCAGAGTGTAGCTACAAGTATAACCCTCCAGCTGCGGTCTTAGGTGCCATCCTGAGCGATGGCCTTGAAAGTGGTCCCGTAATAGTTTAGTATATCTACTAAGGTAAACCGTTATACTCCTTCCACACCACTCTTTGAGTGAAGGAACATATTAAATTTCTCTTTCTTTTCTTTTTTGGGATTTATTACCACATTTCTGAAGATTCCTATCCAAAAAGTTGATTTATCTAAAAATTATTCAAATTAACCAGTTTAAAACTGGGAAATAATCTCTACGCCTTTGACGTAATGTCAGAGGATCAGTTAGAGGGTGTTTTTTGACAACTAATAGGAATTAAATTAATACAAAAATACTGTGCAGACGTTTCGGAAACTATATCCGTTTCCTTTTTCAAAGTTTAGGCTTTAGATTTTTATGTAACGTGTAGAATAACACGGCATAAAATAAAAATTGTTTATATCATTTCCATAGATACTTACCATAGAAATGTTGAAAAATATACTAAATAGCATTAATTTTATTGAGTTCTTCTCTCAACATTGGTAACCAAGTTGAACAAAACTCTACCGAACAATTTGATACGCATTTATCTGCATTAAGTAAAATTATTGCAGATTCTTTGATTTTTCTTTTTTTGTTGTCTGCTTCTTTGGTCAAAATTTTTGCTGAATCCCATTTTATCTTGTGATCGTTTTCCCAAGCATGTTCACAAATTATAGATTTTTCAATATCACCTTTTCTAATATAACTTTTAATCGTACATTAAGTGGTCTAGATGATTCACCCACATAATGTTTATTACACTCGCACGGGATACTGTATTACAATTTTTTGAATTTTGTTCAGGATTTAATGGTTTCATTTTTGTCAATATGGATCTTAAAATATTATTTGTTTGAAAAATTGTCCTAACGCCAAATTTTTTACCGACACGACGTAATTTCTCAGAAAAACCTTTTATATATGGAATTAATGTCGAATAATGATATTCTGGTTTTGGTTGCACCGGATTGTTAACTCTATTTTCAATGTTCATGAAAGTCTTATCAACAAATTCTTTCGGGTATTCATTATTAATTAAAATTTCCCTGACAAGTTGCCTTTCATGTTTGAATATTTCATCATTAGAAGAAATTATTTTTGCCCTATCATACAATCATTTTATAACACCTCTTTTAACGTCCAAAGACTGGTTTGAGTTAAAATTTAAATATCTGTTAGTGCGAGTCTTTTTTCGGTAAACGCTATTTTGAAAATTATTATTATTGACTTTTTTAATTAAAAGATCTAAAAATGGTAATTCATTATTATTTTCTATCTCTAGAGTGAATTTGATAGATGGCTCTTTATTATTAATATTTTCCAAAAAATTGTTTAATAAATCTATTCCATGAGGCCAAATTGCAAAAATATCGTCAACATATCTCCACCAAGTTACCGGTTTATGAATATTATTTTCAACATATCTGTTTTCAAAATCCTCCATAAATATATTACTTAGTATTGGTGACAAAGGGGAACCCATTGCCATCCCGAAGTCTTGTTGATAAAAATCATTGATTGATATTGAAAAATCTATAATTTGTGAACATGCTTGGGAAAACGATCACAAGATAAAATGGGATTCAGCAAAAATTTTGACCAAAGAAGCAGACAACAAAAAAAGAAAAATCAAAGAATCTGCAATAATTTTAATTAATGAAGATAAATGCGTATCAAATTGTTCGGTAGAGTTTTGTTCAACTTGGTTACCAATGTTGAGAGAAGAAATCAATAAAATTAATACTATTTAGTATATTTTTCAACATTTCTATGGTAGGTATCTATGGAAATGATATAAACAATTTTTATTTTATGCCGTGTTATTCTACACGTTACATAAAAATCTAAAGCCTAAACTTTGAAAAAGGAAACGGATATAGTTTCCAAAACGTCAGCGCAGTATTTTTGTATTAATTTAATGCCTATTAGTTGTCAAAAAACACCCTCTAACTGATCCGCTGACATTACGTCAAAGGCGTAGTGGTTATTTCCCAGTTTTAAACTGGTTAATTGGAATATTTTTTAGATAAATCGAATTTTTGGGATAGGAATCTCAAGGAATGTGGTAGTAAATCCCAAAAAAGAAAAGGAAGAGAAATAATTTATGAAATGCCACAATTAAAATTTAAACAATATTTAACATATTTAATATTGAGGAAATGTATTGCAGTTCATTAGGTAGGCCAATGTATAAATACGCCACATTTTTAAAAATAGGAAAACGTTTAAATATCAGAGAAAACTTGCTACACAATATACCATCTGTTAAAAAAACATTAACCCAAAAATCGTTTGTATACGTACCCACGAAGGAAAAATAAATTTAATAATAGTTAGTACAGTTATATGTACGGTGATATTACTTTGTAGTGAATTATCCACGCACAAGTATACCTAAACCTTGTGGATTTTTTGTTATTTATGGTATTCCTAAATGTTATTTTTCAGATTGTATAGCAGATTGAAAACAATATAGATATACAATAAAATTAAGGGATTCTCCCAAAGTTTAATTTCCAAATTAACACCATACGAGGGTCAACCAGAGTACGAGGTCGGTGAAAATAAATAACACCAAGCTGAAAACAGGACTAACCCATACCGACGCAGCGGCTGCTCGTGAACACGAGTATGAAAATCAACAAACAACTCTTGCCTTAGTGACTTCTATGCTAGTAAATTCGTTTGGGGTATAAATGAGAATATAGTGAATATGACAAAAGCAAAAGTACTGAAGGGCACACCACTGTGGGTAGAATATCAACCAAGCTTTATAACTTATGTTACACCACTGGATCTATTGGTACGCTTTGACGAAGGATAACCACATTCAATTAGTTAAAAAAATTGTTCATAATTTTATATTTATTCATATCAATTAATGCAGCATACATTGTAAGCGTTAATAAGCAGTCATAAGTGAAGAAGGACGAACGAACTGTGGACTTGACTCATTAAACCAATTGCATCAATTTCTTTAAGTGTTTCTTTGTATACCAATATCACATCACAAGAAGGAATTTTTTCGCAGGCTCTAGGAAATCCGTCGTGAAGTAACCCTAAGAGTCAGTTGTATAAAAGTGATTCAGCGAAAGTTCAGCTGATTTGGTTCAAAATCCAAGGATACCGATTGTTGCAAGAATGGTATCCTTGGATTTTGAACCAAGTTCAGCTGAACCACTTTTATACAACTGGCCCTTAATAATTAAATCTATACGTAGAAAGAACCGCTCCTTCGCTCAACGATCTAAACTAACACAATTAATGTCGTGCTCGGGCAATATTCGACTTCCTCCCTTTGCGATTTGGAAGTATAAAAAAAAATTATGGTCCAAATGTTCCTAGATATAGAGTAAAGTTAAAAGTATTGTTTGCTTATTGTAGTTAGTACTTCCTACCATCTCGACCTGTGTTAATATGTCAATAAAAGTTGAGGAAAAATCCACGTAGAACAGCATATTTATATACATTAAAATCGTAAGGGATCGAGAGCAGATCCTTAAGGAAGACAAATGGTAGGTATATCTAATTGCGCAATTTAACTGATAATCAAGCATTGCATGTAGGAATGATTATGGTAATAAATTAAGTGGGCACTTATTCCAAATGGGGAAGAACTAATCATGCAGTAGTATTAACATTGTTATCGTAATTGTCGCATACCGAATCGATGTGTTCGCACTTACTAAGCATTATTGTTCTTCGATTCGTTAGGCAGGTCAGTAGAAAGGAATTTTATAGATAAAATCGGCTACCTAATAGATGATTAATCTTTTGTGATTTAATTCTGTACAATTTAATTTCCGGAATTATTTTTACGAGCAAGTAGTTTTTGATCAGAGACGTTTAAGAAAAATTTGACCTTTTTAAATTTTGGCTAAATTAGAATTTCGTCGAAAGTAAATTACACAAATTATTCCAATATTAAGGCACCAATACCATCTAATAAAATATTAAGCTAGACATAAGGTTTCCAAAGTACTAATTGCAATAGCTGTTACAATATTTTCCATAAACAAAAGAAAGTTACTGGTAGACGAGTTCTATAACAAATAGCTTCTTGAAATAAAGGAGGACCTGCATGAAGCGTTTAGAAACGTTTACTCGCACGAATATATGTATATATACTTCAAGCAAAAATTATAAAAATTATTAATTTAATATTTATTAGGTACGTATAAATTATACAATTTTTTTTTATTACCAACATGATTAGTTTATATTATTATATAGTTCATTAGGTAATAAGTAAAATTTATTATAAAGTTTAACTTGTAACATATAGGCGAGGAAAAATACTTATTTATAGCAACAAAATCAGTTTTGTTTAAATACCCTGTATCTCTTTAGGAAGCCTTTTTTGGGAAAAACATTAGTAACAATTTTTCTCTTATTTTAAATTTAACCTATTGAAATCAATCTTGTAATCAATAAACATATTACGTGTTACACAGAAATGTTTATTAAAGCTTTTATGTAACCAGTTACGAAAGATTTTATTTTGTGTAACGAGTGGATGTTTGCGGAACGAGCGAAGGGAGTTCCCGAAAAATGATACGAGTTACACAAAATGGTCTCTCGCAACGTGTTACTACATACAAGATTTTTTCTAATTTTAAACATCTAAAAATAAAATAAAATTTTAAATAAAATGTTTAAAATTCATAAAATATTAAGTATTCATGTAATCATATTACGTATTTAATTTCAATGTCAAAAGTGACAAATGACAAATGTTATTAATTTAGTCCATAATGCAGCACATAGTTATCATGCAAATTCAACAAATAAAGCTTCTTCAGGAGTTAATTTGACAAATTTCACAAATTGTATAGTTAATATTTATAATTAAAAAATAATAATTCCTATAAACTTGTATTATGTTTTGAATATACGTTGTTTCTATTGCTTCTTGAGAGTTCTTTATTTTTCTTAACTGGTAATGTAACGAACTTTGCCTCACCAGTTAGAAAAAGTTTAACTTTTCTTAAATGAAAAATTAGATGAAAAGTAGAACGTTTTGACACTTACGTCAGTTTTGAAAAGTTTAATTTTATATGTCAAAATTAGAAAAAAACAATTTATTGCGTTGAAAATAGTGTATTATTTGACGAGTGGTAATATAGTAAATAAGTCACGCTGATGAAGTTTTCAGCACGAGCCGAAGGCGAGTGCTGTAATTCATCAAGTGAGTTATTTACCATTACCACAAGTTGGCTACTATATTGCCACTTCAGACTCTAGTTCACTGTGCTATCAATATGCTATTGTCCATATTTTAGAGGAGTTTATTTATGTTCATTAAAAGTTTCCAATCGTTTCCAATGGAGTCCTATCTCCCGAATGAGAGTGCTAGGGTTAGGTTCCACTACTAATCGAAGTTATATAATCAGACCAAATTCTATCTCCCGAACGAGAGGGCTAGATTATCATCGGCGTATAATAACTGCCACAGTAATTTGCCGGATTCCGGATTCCACGAATAGATGGTGCAATTCGGTGTTCACTCACAATGACAATAGAAATCAATAGAAAGAAATTTTCTTCAAAATTCGATGATTAAAGCTTTCACATTTTATTTTACATTCTTTTTTAACGCTAGGAAAACTCAACCCCAAATTGATCAGTTAATTTCCTCTAGTTTTCTACCAGTTTTTACTCACTCGATTTCCTGGCCTTATTATTAGGCTAAAATGAAAAACCAAAATCAATTCTTATGTATTTTTTATGAGGAATCCAATTATAAAGTCGAATAAGCGCTAGAACCTCAAATATACGAGGTATTCTCAAAAATACAATTTTCTAAAATTTTTTCACCCTGTATATTATTACGGAAATCGATATGGTACATTATTGTGGTTATAAAGGCACATGCCATTCATACATCTAACTTTAGCCGGAAATAGCTAACATCCAACAAAATTTTGGTGACAACCTGTATATTATGAAATAATTAAAAAGTAGACAATCTCCTGATTTAAAAAATATATTGCACATGTCCATTAACTTTAGTAGTTTTCGAGAAACAAAATGCGATAAAGTAATAAAATATGCTAATTCTAATACTTTTCTAAAAATTCACGCATAGCTTGAAACTAAAGAAATAGAAAATAATAAAATTATAGGTACTCCCCTTTATCTCATTAATTATTAACATATTCTAGAGATTTAAAAACAGATTTTGTATAATTTTTAGCGTAGATTACGAATCTGCTGTCAAATCTTTAAATACTCTTCAGATGTATACAGGGGTAACAAGAAGTATTTTTTTTAATGGAACACCCTGTATATTTTTTAATATTTAGATTCTACTACTCATTCTGAGTACAATGATATAGGTACCATACTTAGCTTTGCTTTAAAATGAAAGAGATATTCAAAAAATTAATTTAATAAAGAAATTTATTAATAATGTGATGAAATATTCTATCAACTAATTCAACGTAACTGATTCTATCATAATTAATTTTCAGTTATTCCTCCATTTTTCTCCACACAAATGTTGCATCGTTTAATGAAATTGTATTCAGAATGATGAGTAGAATATAAATATTCAAAAATATATTAAATTAATAATATTAATATTCAATAATTCCATTTAAAAAAAAAACTTCTTTTTACTCCCCCTGTATACATTTGAAGAGTAAGTATTTAAAAATTTGTCGACTGATTCGTAAAAAGTATACAAAATTCGTTCTTAAATCTCTAGAATAAGTTAAAAATTAATGAAATAAAGGAGAGTATAATTTAATAGGAACCACCCTGTATATTCCTCATATATTAACACCGCACTTGGCAGTTATCTGAAAAAATTGTAAACACAAAGGATTTATGTTTTACTCTATATTTTTAGAATTCGTTGTTAGAAAAAACAAATGAACATCGCAAATATAGTATTTCTGCATAGCCTTCATTTTTTTAAATGAAACACCCTATATATGGATTCACGTTTTTAAAGAGCACATTTCTCTGATTTCAAAAATATATTATCTATAGTTTGCCTATGTTTGGATAATAGCTATAAGCAGTTTTTGAGATATTTAATCCTAGTTTTAAAAACAGTATTAAATAAATAAAACATATAGTAGCCATGAATCATCATGGCCGCGGCGTCTAGATTTTAAAAACAAATGAACTCGTTGACGTTTGTAAATATTTTTGGCAAAGTCAAAAAAATGCCTTACACGGATGATGAAAAGTCTGACAGTCTTCGTTTATTGCATAAAAATTATAATAATGCACCCGCTAAGAGCAGTACCAGCGTCAAATAAGTACTTTTAAAACATTGAAAGGAGATTCAGGCAACGGAAAGTTCTTGAAAGAAAGAAGCGAACTGTGAATATTAATGAAGAGGATATTCTGCTCTCGCTGCGGATCCATTATTATTTGTATACAATAAACGAAGAATACCTCGCTTTTCATCATTCGTGTAAGCCATTTTTTTTGACTTTAACAAAAATATTCACAAACGTCAATCAATTCATTTGTTTTTAAAATCTACACGACGCGGCCATGATGATTCATGGCTACTGTGCTTTATTTATTTAATATTGTTTTTAAAACTTTAGGATCCAATATCTCAAAAACGGCTTATCCAATCATAATATTTTTGGAATCAGGTAAATGTGCTCTTTAAACACGTGGATCCATATACAAAGTGTTTCATTTAAAAAAATGAAGGTTATGCAGAAATGTTACATTTCCAATATTCATTTGTTTTTTCTGGACAACGAAATTTTATAACCTTATCATTCTCGCCAGCATTCACTCTATTGCCTAGTTCCTTTTTGACATTTTTAAAATAGTCTATTTGGCGAGGAGTGCTGTCAAGAGAAATTGAGGTCATATACTCACGGTAAGTAGATTAATCAAACTAAATAGGCCTGCAGAAATAGAAAAAACGGTGTAACTAATTCGTTTCAGATAGCCGTAGGTAAAAACAGGTGTATTTAGTTATAAGGAATATACCTCTGCGATACCTCCCAAATCAAATAAACAGAACATTGTTTATAAGTCACTTTTATGTGAAAAAATCATGAAATTTGGAGTTTTTTAAAAATTGCAGTAAGACTGCAGTAGATTAATTTTTTTGAATGTTTCTGTTTACTAGGTAATTCTAAACCGGTTAATTTAAGCCCCGGTTGATTTCATTTCATTAATTATTTATTTAAATAATTGCCGAAAACCATCGAAATTTTCGAAAATTTCAAGCATTTTTTACTCTGAAAGGAAAAATGCTAGACTCTTGAAACTTTGGTGGAATATGTGTCTCATTACCCTCAACTTACAAAAAAAATTTCGTTTCAAAATGTTTATTAGTTTTCGAGAAATTCTATTTGTTTATTAAAAACGTCCCAAATGTTTAATGAAAAATTGACCTATTAACGTTATCAAAAATAATTCAACCACAGCTCATTTTTTTCGTCAAGACGTCAATTTTACGAATCTGTTACGGGCGTATCGATTTTCAATAATTTTGACCGTCAAAATGGCGTTAACAACATTGCTACTTTTCGGAGCAGCGTTTTTTGCAAATAACTTTACAACAAATGAACGTATCTGCACAAATCTTTCATATTTGAGTTACTGGTATTTTTCTACAAATTTATAAAAAAAAATTGTTGCTCTGGGACATGTAGGAGCCGAGATAATTTTTTTAATTTTTTAATGCGCCAAACGTTTATTTATTAATATTTATGGCCAAAATTGAAACTGGTTGTTAATAAGATCTTGAATTTTGTGAATTCATCAAGTCCTATTTTGAGGTCAAAATATAATTTTTAATAATTAGTGATTTTAGAGCGTCTTCAATTTGTTTGGCTCAAGGGACAGGTGAATTTTTTATCAAACGAGTTTCAAATTGGGGTAGCGAGAAAAATTCGTCATATCTCCGTTATTTTCCGGCCAATTTCGACGTTTTTTTTTTTTTTATTTGGGGTAGCTCACGAAAATAATAACAATGGGCACATTTGAAATATCCAAATAATAAACATATAATTGTTATAAACAATTTTTTTTTTTTTAATTTTTCCTTTTTTGGGCTTATGCAACTTATAATGTGCTAATGTATTAAATATAAATTTATAAAGATTATATAATGGTAACAATGCTGTAAAATCGTATATTGTTTGATGGAGAAATAGTTTGTGCATACATTGTTAGCATTATATAATCTTTATAAATTTATAGCACATTATAAGTTGCATAAGCCCAAAAAAGAAAAAATTAAAAAAAAGAAAATTGTTTATAACAATTATATGTTTATTATTTGGATATTGCAAATGTACCCATTATTATTATTTTCGTGAGCTACCCCAAATTAAAAAAAAAAACGTCGAAATTGGCCGGAAAATAACGGAGATATGACGAATTTTTCTCGCTACCCCAATTTGAAACTCATTTGATCAAAAATTCACCTGTCCCATGAGCCAAACAAATTGAAGACGCTCTAAAATCACTAATTATTAAAAATTATATTTTGACCTCAAAAAGGGCCCGTTTTCAATAGGACTTGATGAATTCACAAAATTCAAGATCTTTTTAACAACCAGTTTCAATTTTGGCCATAAATATTAATAAATAAACGTTTGGCGCATTAAACAATTTAAAAAATTATCTCGGCTCCTACATGTCCCAGAGCAACTTTTATAAATTTGTAGAAAAATACCAGCAACTCAAATATGAAAGATTTGTGCAGATACGTTCATTTGTTGTAAAGTTATTTGCAAAAAACGCTGCTCCGAAAAGTAGCAATGTTGTTAGCGCCATTTTGACGGTCAAAATTATTGAAAATCGATACGCCCATAACAGATTCGTAAAATTGACGTCTTGACGAAAAAAATGAGCTGTGGTTGAATTATTTTTGATAACGTTAATAGGTCAATTTTTCATTAAACATTTGGGACGTTTTTAATAAACAAATAGAATTTCTCGAAAACTAATAAACATTTTGAAACGAAATTTTTTTTGTAAGTTGAGGGTAATGAGACACATATTCCACCAAAGTTTCAAGAGTCTAGCATTTTTCCTTTTAGAGTAAAAAATGCTTGAAATTTTCGAAAATTTCGTTTTTTTCGGCAATTATTTAAATAAATAATCAATGAAATGAAATCAACCGGGGCATAAATTAACCGGTTTGGAATTACCTAGTAAACAGAAACATTCAAAAAAATTAATCTACTGCAGTCTTACTGCAATTTTTAGAAAACTCCAAATTTCATGATTTTTTCACATAAAAGTGACTGTTAAACAATGTTCTGTTTATTTGATTTGGGAGGTATCGCAGAGGTATATTCCTTATAACTAAATACACCTGTTTTTACCTACGGCTATCTGAAACGAATTAGTTACAGATTCCCGTTCACATCGTCTAATTCTACAGGCCTAAAATTAGTCTGCAGAAGTTGGCTCCATACCCGAGGAGTTAGTGCTGCTTCCGCTACATGTGGATCAAGCCTAAGCAAAATTAGGCATGCCCGTCATTTTCCAAACCGCTCGCTAATTACGCTCAAATCCAGCCGGTCAGCACTCTGGTAATTTAACGTCCGTCTCGGCGGCGATTAGTCAACCGTACATTTCGTAACGTATTAATAATTCTAGTTTCTCTAGCCGCCAACAAGACTCAAGAGGTGAAAGTATACGCCTTGCCATTGCTGTGTTGTGATATGGAAATTCTTCTTATACGTCCAGAGTCTGGTGGAGCAATGCGGACACAATGATATAACAATCGCCATCGGACCAGGTGGTGATATAATACGCGTATCGCAACTGATATTTGTAATTTCATTTTTAACGTTGCTGGGGCATAAGCGTAATAAAAAGCCCGTCTTGAAACGCCGACTATATTCATTTCTACACTAGTTGCTTAACTGTTCAATGTAATGCTCACATCGAAAATGATTTTGTTTCACTTTTACGTTGTCAGAAATTAGGTTGGAAAGAACAACATTAAAGTTCTCTTGGCCAGCAAAAGGGCCTGATTTAAACCCATTAGAAAATAATTGGTATCTTTTAAATCACTGGAACATGCGTAAAATGATTGCCTTCATGCCTAGAAGATTGCAATAGGTTTTGGATTGCTGCAGAGATTCTGCAAAATATTAAGTTCGTTCACAAATATTTAACTATCCGCGTTTTTTCAAAAGATTCAGACTTTATCTACCCATAGCTTTGTCCTTGAAGATATGTTCCTGTTTTTGACCATACGATTTCCAATTTCCTCTTTATATAGAATACAAAATATTGACGTGATGAATATACTTTATATTCAACATTTCCAACAGCAAGAAAGTATGACCCACCTTCTAATTGCGTTTAAACAAAAATTCTCACAACTGTATAAATATTAACGAACGTTTATATAATATTGACGTAGGTATTATTTAAATATAACTTGTTGTTGACAGGATGAAGCGAGTTGTTATATTGCTGTACTAGTGGACTTGGGTCCTTTTTGATAACCTCAAGCTACATACTGTGTTGGCAAAAAAAGATGCGTAAGATTTAGGGAGTGTTTCTCTCAGTTTCAAAAATGATAATCAAAATTCTGCAATGGCAAATCAAACGAAAAATTTTAACCAACCCTTTCGACCAGCAAAATTTTCTCGAATTAACCCAATGCAAGGCCGTTTATTCTTAGGCCTTGTACAATGTACAATGTATCTTAACAGACCATTAACGTAATAGTTCGTGTTAAAAATGTGACGCAAATTGAGCACTTTTTGCATTGTACATCGTTAACTTGTCAGGAATTCTAGTCGCGTGTTCCACAATGTTTCCACGGAAATTTTGTTCTGAATATGTAACAGCAAAGTTGTTTACTGGCTGTAATGTAATGTTATGAATTATATATGTAAGGGAAATTTATTTGAGAACACGATTTTTTAACAGAGGCGAAAATGTTTCCTAGAATTTCAATACAAATTGTAGTTTTCCTTAGAGGCAGTGGAAATTCAGATATTTGCTTCAGCGTAGAACAAACAGAATAAGGCTTAAAGAGACTGGTCCATCCTGGTATAGAGAAGTCCACAGACAGTTTCCTCAGCAGTTGATCGGATGTGGTGGCTCGATAGAAATTACATTTTTATTTCAAGTGTAAAATATTGAATCTTGATATTATATGCCACAATTTTAGCATCCAATACGTAAAAGTCTAATGGCATCAAATTCGGTCATTTAGCAGCGCACCTTCTGTTTCCCGCTGAGTAGTTGTTTTCTGCAATCCTATTTTGATTCAACAGGTAGTAGCATTGACCACCAGAGGGATATCTTATCTCTCACCCATGCCAATGTATGCAGAAGAGTTTCTGTGCTACAATGTTGTTGATTCACTACTAGTTCTAGCTTCTTATATGTATATATTTTATGTTTGGCTACTATAATTAATTATAGTAACACCAGTTCTTAGGAGGGCTGTCGAGTTTTCGTGGCTATTGTACACTTGAAGTTGGCACTGGGGCATTCAGTGCCAAAGACAGTAATGAGTCTGGTATAATAAGTTTGATATATCGAGTTTAATATAAAAAGTTTGACATCTTGAAATCGCGACTTTGATATAATAAGTTTGATATTATGAGTTTGACATCATGAGTTTGATTAGTTTGATATAAAAGATAAAAGTTCGGTATCACGAGTATTATCTAATGACTTTGATGTAATGAATTTGATATAATAAGTTTAATATAAACACACCGCAGAAATTAGACAATATATCGAGTTTAATATAAAGAGTTTGAAGTCTTAAAATCATGAGTTAGGTATCACGAGTATCATATAATGCGTTTGATATCAAGAATTTGATATATTAAGTTTGATGTCATGAGTTTGATTAGTTTGATATTAAAGTTATGTATCACGAGTATTGTCTAATGGTTTGATCTCATGAATTTGATATAATAAGTTTGATGTCGTGAGTTTGATATAATAAGTTTGAAATCATGAGTTTAATTAGTTTGATATAAAAAGTTAGGTCTCGCGAGTATTATATAATTAGTTTGATGTGATAAGTTTGATGTAATAAGTTTGATATAACGAGTTTGATATAATAAGTTAGGTATCATGAATTTAATATATTAAGTTTGAGATATCGACCTTGATATAAATAGTTTAAGGTTATAAGTTTGATAAAATAAGTAAATTTTCACGAATATCATATAATGCGTTTGATATCACAAGTTTAATATAATATTTGAAATATTGTCATATATATTGTCATGAAGTTTGATATCATGAGTTTGATATAATGAGTTTGATATCATGATTTTAATTAGTGATATAAAAAGTTAGGTATCACGAGTATTATATTAGTTTGATTTATTGAGTTTAATGTCATGAGTTTGATATAATAAGGTTGATATCACGAGTTTGATATTAATAAGTTTAATTATAAATTACTTTATTTAGGATTTATACAGTCATAATAATAACAAAAATATTCAATTTGTTATATTTATATTGATGACATAGAAATCTACAAAAATGACTACTTTTTTATAACTATATGATTCCATTCAAAACAACGATATCCCCAAGAAGATGTATATGCTCTTTCATTCTAAAATGGTTTCAATGATTTTTAAATAGATTTTGGATTTGTATGTTCCGAAGTGGAGCATCAATTGGATATTTTTGTTATTATTATATGTATTTGTATAAAACCTAAATAAATAAAGTCATTTATAAACAACACGTATCAAGCAAAGAAATAAAATGGTAAACATAAGTTTGATATCATCAGTTTGATATAACACGTTTGATATCATGAGTTTGATGTCATAAGTTTCATATAATAAGTTTGATATCACAAATTTGATATAATGAGTTTGATATCATGAATTTGATATTTTGGCATCACGATTTCCATATATTGGGTTTGAAATAATGAGTTTAATATCAAGAGTTTTATACAAAAAGTTTGATATATTGAGTTTGATATAAAAAGTTTGATGTCATGAGGTTGATATAATAAGTTTGATATCATGAATTTCACATAATGGGTTTGACATCATGAGTTTAATATAAATAGTTTGATATATCGAGTTTGATATGAAAAGTTTGATGTTATAAGTTTAATATAATAAGTTTCATATCATGAGTTTGATATCACAAGTTCCATATAATAAGTTTATTGTCATGAATTTGATATAATAAATTTGGAGTCGTGATTTCCATATAATGAGTTTGATATCATGAGTTTGATTAGTTTGATATAAAACGTTAGGTATCAGAAGTATTATATATTGAGTTTGGAGTTTGATATAATAAGTTTGGTATCACGAGTTTGATATAATAAGTTTGATATCATGAATTTCATATCATGAGTTTAATATAATAAGTTTGACGTCATCACTTTGATATTATGAGTTTGATATCAAGAATTTGATATTTTGGCATCACGTTTTCCATATATTTGGTTTGATATAATGTGTTTGATATCAAGAGTTTTATATAAAAAGTTTGATGTCATGAGGTTGATATAATAAGTTTGATATCATGAATTTCACATAATGGGTTTGACATCATGAGTTTAATATAAATAGTTTGATATATCGAGTTCGATATAAAAAGTTTGATGTTATAAGTTTAATATAATAAGTTTCATATCATAAGTTTGATATCACAAGTTCCATATAATGAGTTTATTGTCATGAATTTGATACAATAAATTTGGCGTCATGATTTCCATATAATGAGTTTGATATCATGAGTTTGATTAGTTTGATATAAAACATTAGGTATCACAAGTATTATTTAATGAGTTTGGAGTTTGATATAATAAGTTTGATGTCACGAGTTTGATATAATAAGTTTGACGTTACACTTGGAGTAGTTTTCCACACACACCAAAACACTTTTGCACACACTCGACGCGCGTTTCGCCAGATTAAAACTGTTTTAATCACCTCCCGATGATGCCAACTTGGTTGGCGAAACGCGCGTCGAGTGTGTGCAAAAGTGTTTTGGTGTGTGTGGAAAACTACTCCAAGTGTAAGTTCTACACCAAAGGTTCCAACCCCTCTTCAGGAAGTTTGACGTCATCACTTTGATATCATGAGTTTAATATAAATAGTTTGATATATCGAATTAGATATAATAAGTTTAATATCACAAGTTTCATATAATGAGTTTGTTACCATGAATTTTATATAATAAATTTGGCGTCACGAGTTCCATATAATGAGTTTCATATCATGATATATTAAATTTGCCGTTACGAGTTCTATATGAGTTTGATATCATGGTTTTGATATACTTACTATAGTGAAGGTCAGGAGTCAGGATTTAAGGGGAAAAATGACAACATTTTGCTAAAGTTGCAAAACCAACACTCCCTCCCATTTTCTAGGGTGCTGAACTCGAATATGACACTCAAAAAAGTTTTTACTCTTGCGCATCCTCTCAAACGGCCAAAAACGGAGAAAAGGAGCCTCATAACGACCCCTGGTGTTGATTCTACCCTGCCAGGGGATGGGAAATTGATTTTCACTATTCTCCATATTGTCAAAGTGGGATATATTAAAAAATATGTAGACACAATAAAAATATATATGTGTCAAAGCTTTTGTTTTTCAGGGGGTGCGCAAGGTTAAAAACTTTTTTGAGTGTCATATTCGGATTCGGCACCCTCGAAAAGGGGACGAAGAAGTTGATTTTGCAACTTTACCAAAATGTGGCTAACGGGCTACGTACCCAAAGCCAATAATTTAAAAAAAAAAAAAAAACTTTACCAAAATGTTGCTATCTCTTCCGACTCCTGATCTCCACTACTAATTGGTAAATGTATTTATTTGTTGTTCAGATTTCTAATATAATATTAAATTATTATCTTATGTATTTAGGACATTGACGATTATGAAAACGATTTAAGAATGTCTATTATCTTTATGGTAGATCAACTACAAAAGATGCTCAAATATTTTTCTATATTTATAGTGGCACCATGTCCCAAGAGAAACGCATGAAATTCATACAATTTTTTTTTCTGTACAAATTACTAATTGACGTGTGTTATGAATTTTATACGTTTCTCTTGGGGACACAGTATATTACTGTTTGTTAAACGATTTTAAAATACAACCAACACTAACCTATGTCTATCTAAATAATAAAATGCTTGCACGGCATTTATTTTGTTTTGCCTATAATTCTATATGTGGGTCAAGGGTGTGTAACCGAACAATATAAACAGAATAAAGTTAAGAACATCCAACAATTACAATTCTATTCACATTTTTAGGTTCAGATCTTCAAATAAAATAGTAAATTGCATAAATAATACGGATTACTATTCCGCCAGCGTCGCGTCGGTAACGGCAATAATAAGTATTGTAACCTTTAAAAGAGTTATAAAGGTCCTTAAGATATAATAATATTCAGTACGTATTCTACAAAGAGAAAACGGTGTAATCTTGCTGTAATAGGGTTAAACAATGTTGGTCATAAAGTAAATAAATTTTAAATTTTAAACTCGTATAAGCACTAGTAGTTTTCTTAATTGCCGGATTTTGTTGTTGTCGATTATACTCCTATAGACAATGTTTCTTCTATAAAAACAGCGTAAGAATTATTCTATAAAAATTCACTTACCAAGAACTAATTTTTTGTCCATGAACTTTGGAAAATGCATCGTTCCTGCTTCTAGTTTCGTTTCTAAGAGAATATTGAAATCCTGAGCGTAGGCAACCAATAATACACACCAGCCAAGGCTTGCGTTAGTTTCATACACTTTATTTTAACATTTGCACCATTCACTTCGTTTCGGGAAAACCTAAGAAAAATATATTAACGTCAATAAACTGGTTAAAGTATTATATAGCAAGGGGAAATGATTGTGTCTGATTGCCTAATAATAATATAATGATATTTTAATTGTCGACGCATTTGAGGTAAATATTTCAGATAAGAATTCTTTGTTAATCGTCCAAGCGTGTTTTTAAAAATCGGGGTAGCACATTGTTTAATATAGTTTTTATCATAATTCTAATTTAGTGTTTTGAATCTATTTTTGGTATATAACACAAATATATTTTTATAGGTAGGTACATAAAAAAACGATTTCATCAAAAATGTTGGTTGCTATTAAAAAATATAAAAAAATGCACGTAACAAGACCAAACCTTGAGAATATCAAAGTCTAATGACCTTGTAAACAACTAATTAATTTTTTTATATAAGCCCCTGTACATTTTTTTATTCATCAACATGTTTATGAATAAACCACATGAAATTATCGTAAAAGTCTCAATGTCTTGGATAATATAATAATTTAACAATCTTTATGTCATCACATTATATTGTTATTAAACATAACAAAATAATAACTTAAATGAGCAAAGACAACAAGCCTATTTGTATTTTTTCAACTCATCGTTCTTTTAAAAAACATCACGTTCTGAATAATAAATACAACATGTGGAAAATGGGTGTTTATTTACGCTTATTTACGTAAACAGAAAATTTTGTCAAAACTGATTTATATCTTTG
The DNA here is from genome assembly GCA_963680705.1 of Rhagium mordax. NCBI lineage: Eukaryota > Metazoa > Arthropoda > Insecta > Coleoptera > Cerambycidae > Rhagium > Rhagium mordax. The sequence continues at coordinate 40,759,061 of OY796663.1, forward strand.
GTCTTTGGCCTTTGGCATATACGAAATTTTACTCGAGATCTTAGATGTAAATTTTTTCATATTATTAATGTAACCCCAACCCCAGAGGAGGCAATTCGACGAAACTAGTAAGGATCTGCATTTATTAGTGTAGAAATATTGTATAATTAAACTAATGTTAAATTTCATTTCAAAAAAATCTCTGCACAGTGTAAAATATTTAATTTATTTTCACAACTGATTTAGTCAGACAGTGTTTGTTATAGAACAAAGTCAAAAGCGAAAAACGAATTAAAGGAGATTCAATACTCTTGAACATAATACTTTTAATTTGGCACCTTACTTTAAGGTAAAAGATAGCTATTTTGCTAAGAGTGAAAAAGTACTAAATGAAAAAATTCTATCTATACTCGGGCCAAAAAGAGTAGTCAGTAGAGCCAGGGGCGTACGGATTTACGAATTTCATAAATTCCATAATTCGAACAAATGAAAGCGGATTGTGTTAATTATGCATGAGTATGAGTTACCATGTCTTAAATTTTAAATAATATGCTTACATCTGGCAACATTATCTCCACGAATTAGGTATAGCAACGCAGTTGAACAATGCACATCCGTTGCGTTGCAGCATATGTGACGCCACTGAATGCGCTACGATAGACTTGCTCGACGACCTTCCTAGTAGTCGAACAAATTATTGGGTAGAAGGCGCCACGTTCAAACATGTACTCTATTTGGTTGACTATAGCAATTACACATAATGACCTAGTTGTGGTTTTCGTCTCTGGTAGGCGGATAAAACTTGATATATTTCTTTGAATTATATGGGATTATATGGTAAAACGAGCTGCCGCTTCTGTATTCCATAACAGCTATATGCTTTGAAGAATTGCCGATAATTTTTTGCTCTACTGACTACTCTTTTTGGCCCGAGTATAGATGAGTTAATTTTTTCGTACAAAAATTTAAAAAAAATTGAAGGTACTTTCATAAGCATCCAGTAAACGTTTGAGTTTTGGATATATCGACTTGTAATCGATTGTACCTTTCCGTCTGTCTGTATGTCTTAAAAAGTAGATACCCGAATCTGTTGTCGAATATTTATTAAATTCACACTAATAAAAGATCGGCACAAAATTCTGGAAACAGGAAATTGTCTTGTCGATCGACTGAAACTGGAGATAATAGTATTTGAAAATTTTCATAAAAATCATTAATAACGGCTCAACCAATCGAGGCGCAATAAAGCCCAGAAGGTCTCTTAAACAAAGCTCTATAAAATAGCTATTTATGTTATAGGTAAGTGCCATATGAGGTATTTTATAGCACACGTCTGAAGTTTACAAAACGAACCGAAGGTGAGTTTTGTAAACAAACGAATGCTATAAAATACAGATATGGCACGTATAATATACAAGATTTTATCTATGCTCGAATTATTAATTTTTTTATATCTAAAAAACTACTAATCATTTAATATTATTCATTGTCAACACTACACAATCTACAAATGAGTAAAAACGAAGTTAATAACATAATAACAATAACTGTTTGTTGATATCTCCATAGCAACCGGTGGTTTGCCTGCTTTTTTTAATAAAATGCCTTCGATAAATATAGTATATCGCACTAGTGCTATAAATGTCATTATAACATTTAAATGAGTGTCATATTACTGTCATTATATAAAGAGCGTAGATAAAAGGTATTAAAGTTAATTACGAAAAATTAAAAAAAAACAGGTTTCTTGAGAAAAAATGTTTCTCTGGAAAATCGTACGCGTAACACAATTATTTCTTTCAAAATAATTTTTCCATTCAGATAAAACTTGAAGGTCGCTTGGCTACAGATGGAGCCTATTTTTTGGATCGATCAATCGAAGTGGCCATGTTTGATTTTCAAAAAAGTTGAATAAATCACGAATTTCAAATCGGTAAAGTTTTTTTAATAGCGCTCATAAATGTATATCAATATGTCATTTCGAATTTATAACGAGCAACATGAAGTGGTGGAACGCAAAAAAAACAAAATTTACACAGAAATTCGAGAAAAATTTAAATTTGCTTAATTATTCTTTGCGCCCACAAAAATATTTCTTTGTGCCGATTCTATTATGGTCAAGTGCTAATGAAATCTCATATAAATCCCTGTCGAGATAAGTAATACGAATACATCATTATAACTCCTGACATAATAATTAAAATTGGCAGTACAGAGAAAAAAATTTAAAAAAATCGAAAAACCTTTTCAAAATGTATTAAGAAAAAATGCCGAATTATAGGTACTCCTCAATTTCCAAATTCGGAAATTTATACTATTTCTCCTGTACTATTTCTGCTTATAATATCGACTGTTTTAAGGATCCTTACAGGTGTATTTTTATGTTATCACTTCACCCATATCACTTGTATACTGTATACTATACCAGCTGAGTGTGTAAAATTAAACCTTTCACTTTGTCCAACGGTGTTACGGATTTTGCATTGTCATTTATTGACCGATATTACTCAAGCTACGAACTTGGCCTAGGATAGGTCGTGAACAAACACTTCATGGAAATAGCTCAGTATAAATTCTCAAGGTACCCAGTATACATACACAGAGCGACAGGCATTTTTTAATAAACGATTTTTTTAAGTTCAGTTTGGTTCCGTTAAATCTATGTATCGATTGTTTTCATCGCAACCATAATGCTTTATTTCATTACATAAGGAAGTAATAATCGGCTAACTAACTACTGAATCGGTCAATTATTTTTCGTTCAATAAATGCTATGAGTTTTATCTTTGTTTTTATATATTTTTTTTAATATTGTGTCCACGTACTATTATTATTATTATTAGTGTAATTTGAAAAATATAGCATTCGTCTTTATGATCTACATCTGTCAAATTTTCGACAAAATTTAGAATATTTTAAAAACCGCACAAAAAGAATGTTATGATAGTTCATTGGAAAGCTCTTGATACGCTCTAATCAAATCTGGAATAACATGGGTGCTCCAATTAACTTAACACAGTTGGTTACTGCCCAACCTAAATGGAACAATGGAACACCCTATATAACTGAAAATATTTTTGGAATATGCACTGATGATTGCTGAACATCTTTTGTTTTAAAAAACACACTGTATATTGATTTTTCGATTCATATAAAATCGCCTCATATTCTAGGATAAGTAAATTCAAACTAGATACCTACTTACTACAAAAACTAATTAAATATACTAGTGATAGATTCTTATGTATATTTAGTTCACTTGATGCATTGTTTAGTAATAAATAAAACAATAACATATTAATTTGCGTAATGCCACACAATACCATTACATCATTCAAAAATTACTGTTATTTCAATTCGCTTTATCTTTGTAATCTTCACTTTCCAATTATTAATAAATTTTATTTATTTAGAAAAAAATGTGGTTTTGCATTCGAGAACACTGCATAAACAGCATTGAAGGACGCCAGTCGCTTATAATATCTAGAGAAAATACCACTCATCATTAACAGTAAATATAGGTGTAGCGCAGCAGTCCAGTGGACAGATATATTTCTTTACTTTAATGTTTTTGTTTTAACTTATTTTAGATATGACCGAGGAAGAATTATGCAAGCTCTTTTAGCAGTAGGGGACCTTGAAAGGACCCCCAATTTATATCCCTGTCGAGTTCATATAGTCTAATGGATTTCCAATGGTTATACTATCTGGGGTGTTTGGTAACCGCAAATTCAAAGAAAATACGGTCCCCTGCCCTGTATAACTAACCAGAGCTCGTTAATTTTCTTTGTTATTTATTGTCAATGATGTAATTGTAACACTCGTCGGCCTTCACTGAATTTAAAAATCTGGAAATGTAAATGCAGAAATACTGCACTCCGCCCTGTATGGAAGCCCGCCTACCTACTTTAGTTTCATTATTTTTATGTGCATTGTCGATACAACCGTTCAACAAAGTCAATCTCCTTTTACTTTTCTAGCAAAAATACACGTATTATGTGATTACTGATTATTGCAACAATCGTTCAAGAAAGCCTACTTGAAACTCATTGTAATAATAAAATTATAAATATATCTATGCTGTTAATAGGCCATAGAACAAGCGGGGGGGGGGGGGGGGGGGGTTACGTAATAAATATTAAATATTGTATTTTTATATACACGCCAGCATAGTCTAGAACAGCGTTTTTCTTAAACTGGGTTCCGTGGAGATCACTGAGGTGTTCTGCGAAATTTACGTATTTTTTTTTCACACATTCAAGAAAGTAACTTAAGTAAGTAACTTAATTAACGCGCCTATCAAAAAAAGTTCAAGGCACAAAAACCACTTATTTTACAAAAAACAATCGAATCCTCAATTTTTTGTATTTAAAACGGCTACACCCTGTATATAATATTATAAAAGTGAATTTGAAAACTGTTGTATTAGCAGAAAAAGTAAAAATTAAGAAACTTGGACGAGCAACACCAGAATTGAATCTCAACCAACCAGACAGTGTATAGTGTAGGGACACGTCGGGGTAGGCAAGGTCCTTCAAAATTCGCTCAACGTTCGACTCTTGCTTCTCAAATATCACTACAATTACAATTAATAATTACCGTTGGTAGTTGGGGTGTGTACATTAAAAATCACCGCAACCGCTGGTGCATGGTGCACTAACTGGCAGTACAGTGCACCGCACATTCACACTGGATAGGCACTCTATCCCATCGCCTTAATTCGATACCCGCACGTCAGCAAGACATCGGCAAAACGTGCTGTATGGCGATATTGTGATGGCAAAATAATCGCAACACACAGCATCCTCGTTAGGCGAAATCTTCGGCCGCCTCCGTGAAGTGTCGATGCTGAACGGGACGGAATAGTTTCAGCACAAAACAGCTAACATACTTGTTGTGGTTTTAGTGTTTCAGTCAGTTGTAGCAAATGAACGACTCGTTGCAAATACGCGGGATGGAGGTAACACTCGGTATGGAAGGTTTTGCATTTAACAACGCAATAGCCGTAAATAAACAGCGGACCGGGAGTATTTACTTTTCAAAGCAATTCAGTCATATTGGGGAACATTTTTGTAAATAGCTCGTTCTTGAAATAATAAAATGTACGTGATAAATCGTAGAATTAGAAAAGGGACAATTTAAACATCCTTGTAAATGTAGCAGAAGCGTCAGTCCCAAATTATAAAATATGTTTACCATCCGTAGTTATGATCGACCGTTTAAGGAATTCGATAATGTTTATAGAGCAATTCGGGAATATCCGGCCCTTTAAGGCGACAACAACTACTTTGGAAAAACCCGAGGGTAGAACTAGACCGGTACACATGTTTAAAATACGTGGGAATAGTGGAATAGTTTATGGAAGACGCGTAATCAATAATCGCGAGTAGTAGATCGAATAAACACGCGGTTAAGCATAAAGCGTCGATATCTGGGCGTATATCTCTATCCGCAGAAGAAATTGAATAACATAACTAGGGTAGTTAGTTCATGAGACATTCCATTTTCAATAATGTTAGAATGTTAAGTTGTTAAGTAGAATCTATATACACCTGAGCTAGGTTTTGTCCCGATAGTAAAGAAATCTTAAGAATGGGTTTCCCTCAGCTCGAGTTGCGAATGCAGGTGCTATATAGAAATAGTTTTATATGAATTAGTATTATAATTAAGTTTATTAAGTAATATTGGGAGTATGGAAAATTAGTAGTGTGGCCAAGACATGGGTCATAAGGTAATTTTCCATCACAGTAATGTGGCAGGTAGTGCGACAGGTTGGATCGAAGTTCCGACCGAACCTGATGTGCTAAATCTTAGATCTTTTCAAAATCACTTTTCGTTTGATCGTTGTGCTGTGAACATCATCCTCTTTTTTGTGTCGTTGGTAAGAAATAATAGTAACCTTGACTTAGTGTTTATTCGGTAATTTCTTATTTGTTTTGTATTAAATCCGATTTGTAACCACTGCCAACTAGTTCATAAGTCACTATAATAAGTTGTTTATTGTTGTATTTTAAGAACTCCACCTCTTGTGGTAATATTATCTCTATGTTATTCATTATCATTTTCTTATTCCTTTATTTGTAAATAAATGGCAACTTAAGTGTTTTGAGAATCACTTTGTTTTATTGAAAGTATGGTTGGCAAAGTAAAGTAAAAGTACGATCAGAAATGGGAAAAAAAATATAAGGCGGAACCTTCGGCCGCCTTCGCGACCAGCCTGAACGCCCGAACGGAATAATTTCAGTTATTGACTTTATTGTTACACAGTGAGCACGTAAAGGATAGAATAAATTGCTTGAAATCGTTACAAAGCAAATGGCAAAAATTTGCTCAGGCTCAAATGTAGAGGGCACGAGCCGCCACTGCAAAAAATGGCAGTGGATTTGTGGATGTGATAAGGTAAATGCTCTGTTTTGTTCCCATTTGTTCTATTTTATTCTAGTACTGTCGAAATGGACAAGGTATGATCTTTAACAAGATTTAAAGATCTAAAACATTCAAATCAGAAAATAATAACTAATCCTCGCTTCCACTTACTAATCTGGATAGTCGGTGCAAATATGCGACAATCCGACGCGAGCTTGAGTGAAGCTTTTAATTAATCTTACACTTTATAAACCAGAATGTAGACCAAAGTGTGATTAATCTACAGAAAAAACTGGGTTCTTTTACGCAAAAGCCTAATTTTTAACTTTCTCAAATCTCAACTCAAATCCAAAAATAAACAGATTTCTCGTTGTTCCCTTCAATGTCCTAAGATTGACAGATACGATTTCAGATTCGATTTAGTATATTTGGAACAATGACTGTCGCGTCGCGTCCATATTTTTTGCATTTTAAGAATTCTTAAGAAGAAACACAGATGTCCCTAGACCACTGCGATGTGTGTAAATTCCAGTTACGTTACGCAAGTGTTACGTGTTACTAATTAAATATTTTTTTAATACCAGATCAGGAGAGCCAATAATTTATACGCGGCCTTAACATTTATTAAATGAGCTTAAATTACGTTCGTCGATTAGTCCTTTACTCAACGCAATTATATAGAGAACTTTCTGTCGTCCCTCGGAACGTGCAGTATGTTAATTAGAAAGTACTTTTATTTCGAAATTACTTCTAGCATTTCTAGGTTGTAATCATGGTTGCAATGTGGTGTGGAACCAATTTGAAAGGTAATCATTTGAAAGTCAATTTCTAACTAATATAGTCCATTCGCTGAATATGCATCTAAGTATAAGTAATAAAACAACCTGTGCCTAAAGGTTTATTTTTACCCTATACGTAGACATATTTTCTTGCTCCTTTAAATAAATTGTTTACAGATATATACAGATTTTTCGTTTGGAAATAGTATTTAAAGTTTTCGTGTTTTCGCAATTTTTTCAATTTTGTCGAATTTTTAAGACACGTCTCCCTTCCGAGCTTAATAACTCGCTGCTCCATCGAGATGGACCAGCGGGGCAATTTTTTCTGAAAGCTAGAAGAAATTTATAAAGTCTATGGACGTAACCATTTTTCTCGAATTGTGCTTCCTAAGAAAGTTATAAATTTTTGAAAACTTTGTCGAATTTTAGTGATTTTTCGGACATGCACCCTCTAGAAACGCGCCACAGCCTTTCCCTTTGGATTTCGAGGATCGGGACCCGGACGACAGGCAAGAAGAAGGAAAAATTAAGAACCCCTTTTTGTTTCGTCCATATTAGCCGAGATATGAATTTTTTAAAAAGGTCGATTTTGCCGAAAAACGATATTTTTCCGGTGGCTCCTGCTCCTTTTCCCGGAGAATTTTTTCGACCAGACTTTCACGAGAGCTAAAACCAACCTTTCTCTCAGTTTCCTGAAAATTTTGTTGCTTAATATCCATCCGCGGCCAAGCTGTGAATTTTTTAAACGACCGAGACGCGGCGACTTCACCAAAAGTTAGCAATGTCAGCTAAGCCGCCGTCTACACCATGCTAATCGCGGTTTACACTGTTTCTATGTGTGCCAAATTAATTATTTTTTATTTTCGATTCGAGAACCGATTACATTTTTGGACTCGAGGCGACTTCAGGGTTCCGAAACTATTTTTAGTGTTTCGGTCGGACCTTTCCTTCTGATATAATAATAATAATAATAATAATAATAATAATAATAATAAACGTCTTTATTTACAACCACAATTACAAAACAAAACCAATAAAGAATATTACAATTATGAACTGTGGCATAAAAAGGCGAAGTTCAGTTTCTGCAATAATACTATTATTACAGAATCTGTTCTACCACTTATATCGATTGTGACAGTTAGTTTTAACACTTTGAATTGGACCAATGAGAAACTTTTCGCTAAATTGGGTATTTTTAAAGCTATTTTCTCGCGGTTTTCGATGGAGGATCGGTAGAGGGCGTTTCCGGGCGGCTCTGTCGACCCCTATACCGAGTGTTTGGTTCCTCCGGACCCCCGAAATAAATGAAAAGCCGGAAAAAGTCCCCAAACGTCTCAAGTTTTTTTTCCAAAGTGGTCCAATTTTAAAGTGAGCAACCCGAAAAATTTTTCACAAGTGGGTCGAAAAAAATTCTCTTTCTACTACCGATCGTAAAGTACTAACTTTCCGCACGCTGTAGAGTGCGTAAAGTTAATCTTTACGCACTAGTGCGTAAAGTGTTTTTACCTTACGCACTAGTGCGTAACGTAACATACTAAACAATTGCATACCTATTAGAGTACCTATACTAAACATATCTTATTTTAAAAATGTTAAATGTGGTTATTTAATTTTATGTAGTCCATTTATTTAATATCACGGTATTATTATAAAACATACCACCTAATTTTCAGTATTCTTTAACAATAATGATTAAATTTTTTACAATTCTAATGTTTCATTTATATTCTTGACATTGACATTAGACAAAGAAATAATATACATTGACTTATTTAAAATTAAGTTGGCTATAACAGTATTGTGATTTGTAAATGACATACGAAGTTTTGACGTAATAGGTAAATTTTGACTTTACATACAATTTAGAGGCCTATTTTAGAATAACAAACTATATGGTATTCACATTTTATTTACTATGCTATGGAAAATCTGAATTCTGTTGGTATGAATGACTGTTTTAATTGCTGAGGTTATGTTGAAAAGTCAAAAACATAACCACAAATTCAAATTGGTTCTACATAGTTGCCAGAGTGAGACCCTAAAGAAAGCACAGCAATGTTATCAATAAAAAATTTGGTAATTCAGCCAAAACTAAGTGACAGTGACGATCAATTAAATCTGATACTTCAATATTTTGTCAATAGTAGACAACCCTGAGACAACTTAAGAAAAACATATCATAGCCTCCACTCATGTAAATAAAATGTGAATAGCATATATGTACTACTTTACTTAACCATGGGCGTAGATATATGGATTTACTAAGGTTCTTTTTTACAAAATAGTAGTACGCCACTGATATTTTCCCATGTTTCCAGTTTAATTCAATAAAGCAAGAAAAAACAAAACTTTAATGTCTCTTGGCACTTTTTGATATGACAAGCCGTTGTTCAGAAAATTTACTTTTAATCTTTTGATGCACGCCTCTGGACGAATTTTAGACAAACTTGTCGCTCAGAATTTCACCAAATTTGATGGTGCGAGAAATCTCTTAAAAAGAAAGAATGAAACATTTAAAATATTTATTGTAAAAGTTTATTATCATGTAAATCAAAATTTTTATAACACAATGTATTAAAACGCAACGGTCGAACTAAAATAAATTATTAGAAACACAAACACAAAAGCTAGCAACATGTAAAAGTGTCTTACTTCATTACAAGCATCATTAGCGATGTTTCATTCTTTCTTTTTAAAAGACTTTTTATACCATCAAATTTGGTGAAATTCTGAGCGACTTCAAGTTTGTCTAAAATTCGTCCAGATGCGTGCATCAAAAGATTAAATGTAAATTTTCTGAACAACGGCTTGTCATATCAAAAAGTGCCAAGAGACATTAAATTTTTGTTTTTTCTTGCTTTATTGAATCAAACTGGAAACATGGGAAAATATCAGTGGCGTACTATTTTTTTGCAAAAAAGAGCTTTAGTAAATCCATATATCTACGCCCATGGTTAAGTAAAGTAGTAGTTTGTTATTCTAAAATAGGCCTCTAAATTTTATGTAAAGAATTGGTAAGTTTGGATTCGATACTTCTTAGCATTCTGGAAATATAAATATAAATCCATATTTATTTTCAAACTTTAACACCCTATATCTCGAAAACTAAGCATTTTCAACCTATGTTTATATGAACGTTTTTTAATAACTTTCAAATGTCTATCGACTGTTAAAGTCCTGCTACAAAAAACTGAAACACCCTGTATAGCCCCACAGGGGCCATTTTACTAATATTTTTTAAAGATAGCCCCGCAGGGGCTGTTTTAATTATAAAAAATTATAATAAATAAATTATAAAAAAGACCCTAAATTTTTTCGACTTTCTCTACCCCGTCTCCTGTCTGACTCTACTTTTTTCCCGAAATCTTGAACTCGTCCAGCCTACGGTTCTGGCTTGCCCAATCTAGTCTAACTTCCTAAAAACCCGATCTGGGTTTTTTCGTGTACTTACTTCATCGGGTCAAAGACAGATTTTCATGTCATTCCCCTGACATAAACCCAATCGACGTCATGCCTGGAACACACTTAGGACGCTCAAGAACAAGAACCTCAATTAAATTAAATTTGATAATATTTTTTGCAAACGTATTCCAGTGGTTCAAAAGTGATTCAAAAACGACTTTAAAAAATGGCTCTGACGAGATATAAACATTAAAACATGTATCTGCGATTGAGTGTTCAAGGTTTCCTTTATTGAAAGGCTTATTTATTTTTTTATTTGCTTGGAAAATAAGTTAAATAATTTCTTTAAAAAAAATATTACCAATTTATTTAATAGGCATATTATCTTTCTACTCGCACTCACTCTCACACATACTACTAATTACTACATGCATATATTTTATGATAGTGATATAATGAAACGTAAAATAAAATTACTGTTTTTTATGTGTAAGTAATTCCTTGCTTAAATTAAAATTTTCACGCTATTAATAAAAAAACTCCTACTTGAAACATTATTTTCAACGATCCAACACAAGGCATATATAATTCAGAAACGAAACTTACGCACGAGCAAATCCACTTGGCAGGCAGCGAAGCAAAAAAAAACCAAAAGAAAAATGAAAATAAAAAATAGCAAACTCGTTCGCAACCAGAGGAGGTCTGGTCTGTACGGGGCAAAAATCGCGCAACGACTAACTCTGAACTGAAAGCAAAAGCAAATGCTCAATGCTCGATTACAGTCATTTTGTTTTGATACACTCTGATAGGTAAAAATATTATAAATAACAAACGTACGTGGTTTCACTACCACAGTGACCGTAAATTGTTGCCTCAGCTATTTTATTTTTTATTCAGTACCTACCTCGAAATTGTTACAGGTAAGTTATGCGATTATAATTGAGCGTGAATACTTTGTTTGAAAATTTCCTTGGCAGAGCCGTACTTGGCAAAAAAAAATTGGTGAACGTAATTAGGTACTTGCCCAAATAGTTTCTTAAAGATTCCTAAATAAGTTGTACCTACTGACGATAACGTTGCGGTGTGAAGGAAAATTGTCCCCTTTCAGTCTAGTATTAAACTAGAAAAATTAATTTTACAAAATTTAATTTTAATTATTTCAGGGAATTTGTTACAATTAAAAAAAAAATTTAAATATTTTTTTCATTATTGTTGATATTGAACGAACTTGTGTCTTTTGTCCAATTTTCAAAATGCCTATGTATGAAAATCTATAATTGACTACATAATTGAATGGACTATTAGTAAGATTAACAATAAATTATTTGTCTGAATACCTACCATTTATTTCGTCAAGGCCAATTACCGACAAAGGTTGCAATACGTAACAATTTTGATCATTTAAATTCCCAACAAATAAATATTTTGTATGCACATTGCACAAGCTCAGTGAATTTATTCACTATTACTTCGGAATAAAAAAAATAAAAAATGAAATAAATTAGGTAATTATCAAATATCATCCCCTCACACCAACTTTTTGATTTTTTAATACATCATGACGTCATGCAAAGACTTTCAAAAATTGCAATCGGTGGTGTAGTTGGTTGGGTTTATTGACAATTTAAAAAAACTTAGTTTTTATTGCAATTTAAATATTTTGTTACTTCACAGCAACTTGAGTAACTTGAATGTAACTCAAGAAATCTGCTGAGGCAACACTACACAAAATTTTTCATACAATGATCTGGCCTCATCTTTCAATGTCGTCTTCGCAAGGTGGCATTTTTTTAGATTATGATTGTCCTTAGCACGATCGGTGTTTTTTTTTTAAGAAAGAGGCGAAATATTCTGAAGAGTAGATTACCTCGGTTATAAATCCGGATCTGTGAACAGAAATTCTGCTAAGCTATTAATCTTTATAAAACAAACTCGAAAATAAATAACATGCGCCAGAGGATTCTTTTTATATGTGTATTTTTAAGGTGCCTCACCTTAATTATTCTCGATGTTAGTATCAAAGTACAGTTATCTCCTAACGTTTATCCAAATAATGATAAAAAAAATTCCTAATAACAAGAAAACGACAAACTGGTTTGGAATATATATTCCTAAGCGGTCCAAAGTATGTCATTGTCATGTGATGAGTTTAACTTTTGTGAATTTTTATTACTTCTACCTAGGGACATTAACATTATTAATTAACAAGGCTTTTTAAAATCAAGAAATTACAAAACTAAAATTTAGAGATAAAAAAATTAAAACCGTTACCTATGTACAAAAATCATATCATATTAAAGCTATACTTAATATGTAATGTAGAAATAATTTTACCGAGAATAAAGCATTAACGTGGTCCAAATTTAATTAGATAGGTACTATTTTAGTTAGTTCAAGCTGGGGATGTTTCCAATCCTCTTGCAATTTTTATGAAATATATCCGTAATTCTGCAATGTACAAATTTTTAAAATATCTTTCAATAAACTTATATAACACACACTAATACATAACAAATAGATAACTTTATATATTTAGGCAGTGAAAGTCAGATTATAAATTACTTTTAAAATAAGGAAAAGTACCAGAGACGAAAATAGCCAACTTTGCAACTTTGTACGGCGAAATTTTATGATTAAGAACCTATCGTACCAGTTATTTTACGTCCACCAATGCTCGGAATGTTTTTTGAAACCCATTAATTGCAATGAAAAATGGTAATATATAATAATAAGTACTAAAAACTTTTCTTAGGGCGTCAAATTGTTTTTAGACGGCCCTGCGTACTATTATGTTTACTATCACAAAACACCGTACTATCATAGTAATATCACTCATACCCTATTCATTAAAAGGAACGATTTCATTGTTTATTTATGATTTCGGTCCTCATTTGTTTGCCTTCATTCAATGTTTCATTCCCTAATCGGAAACAAACAGGAAACAAAGTACCTAGGTGTCCAACATAAAATTATAAATTTATTCATTGATCGACACCAAAAATCAATACAAATCTTTGTTTTGAATAAAATATGAAGTTCGTTATGCTTAGTTACTTTTTTAATTCAAAAATACAAACTTAGTAATTTTTACTTAGTGACATTTTACGGTAGTTGGTAGTCCTGTTTCGTACTAATAAAAAATAGATTTGTCTTGTCTGTTATTATTATGGCACCTGCTAAATCTGCAATTATTAATTTGTAATAACATTTTGATTTCGTTTTTATTTAACATCACCAGAAATTATTGGAAAAGTTTTAAAGTGGTTTATAGTTTTATGTTGGGATACCTGGTGCAACCGCCGCCATTGCCATTTGAATTTCAAATTGAAGTGATTGTTAACCTTTCTACATCAAAAGTAGATATTTTATATTTATTTCATCAATGCCTAAGTATGGAAAACGTATTCCAATTACCAAAAATGCTTTATTTTCAAAAATAATTGGATAATAGTAACTTTGGTAAGTATGACCTCCAATTACGTCATATGATTTGGTGCGTGCGGATCCTTCATGCATTGTCTGTCTCTGTCGTAATCAGCTGTTAAAGTGGGGTTACCGCGTGGTATTTTAAGTAATTTAAATCAATAAAACCGGCAATTTAATTAACGCGTTAAAAATGGCAGTTAACACGATTTTGCTAGATTTTTCCGTCGACCCGAGCGTAGTAAAGAACGAATCCCAGTTGCCCATTGTAGCGACGAATATAGAAAATATCCTGCGTGATTATTTAAAAAGTCTGAAACATATCAACAGTTTTAACTTCAACGGGGGCCTAGTTAGGATCTACACTTCCGAACCCGGTGCCACTATCAATCTAAGAGTGTACAACAATGGCTTAGTAACGATAAACATTGATTATTTCAAAGGAGAAAATCAAGAACCCATTTTGTCCTATGAGGTACGTATGCTTGCAATGCTAGTTGTAACTGTGCACTCATTATGTTTCTTGCAGCTAAGCAAAGTGTTAGAGCAAAAATTGAAAATATCGTTAGATTCATTTAGATCAAAAATGCTGCCCCCGATTAAAAGAGGGGCCATTGTAGATGTGTATTTGTCAAGCTCAGGTCGGGCACAATGTTTAACTCTAAGTGTATTTTGAATGATTTGATTTGGTTATGTATTGTTACAACGTTTTTAGTGCTAAATTAGATGCATCGTTTATAGTTATTGCATTGATCAAGTTACAAAGCAAAAGTTATTAACTGAAGCGATAGTGATCTTTTAACGGAGTTAATTTTTGCTTTGGAACTTCAGCTGTTTTAATCATTACATCACACTTGAGGATATGAACCTGTTTTAATGCTTTGTCATAATACTAGTTAAGGGAAAAAGTTGCAACAGGTCACAACAAATATTTGGAGATTTATTTTTGCGTTAATGTTGAATTAAATTTGTTGTATTTGAGTATTTTGGGAAAATTTAATATTTTAGAGATGTTAGATCCCAGCGGTCTATTGCATGTGATAATAAACAGTCAAGTCATGATAAAAACCTCAACAAGTAGCATTAAAGCAAAACATATCGTAAACTTCTTGGTGTTTTAAATTTATCAGTAAATAATTTTTTTTAAATATACTGATAACACAATATCTGTTATTATTTTTAATGTGGTGTAGTAAAAAATAAAACAGATATTTTACGACCTTTAGGAAACTAAACATATACTGTTAAGAAATTGCATCAGATTTTTTTAGAATGATAATTCTTTGGTATAACTTTTTCCCTTAATTAAATAAATATTATAGAAAGATTTTATGTAAATATTTGGCACGATATTTGAAAGAATTGAATTGTATGAATTGTGACGTGCAGTTAGGCAAAATGTAACCTCTATCGCGTTGTTCAATAAAACGACATAGGATAGGGGTCTATAGTGTAGTATTTACCAAGCAGTTAAATCTCTCAACAATGGTGGTTGTGATTATGTGATTCACACTAATGATGCCCATTTTCAACACAAGAGTTTGTACCTAGGATAATAATTAAACCTATTGGTTTGTTTTTAAAAGCAATCATTCCTGAATCAGACCACGACCCTTCTGCACATGCTGCTATTGCCAAACAACTCATTTGCCTCAAATAAATTTTAAGTTTGTGTAGTTACTTCCATATTAAATTGGTCTACATGTCAAACAAAATATCGTACCACCTATATTTTGTTTTAGCGACCTTAAAATCTTTCTGTAATAGTTTTCACTTTTTTACCCCCTCTTATCACCCATCTACAATTTATATCAAATGTAGCAGCACGCTAAAATGTTATAGAGATGTAAAGAGCTTGAACGGGACATACTGGAAAGGGTTGTCGATGTTAAAAAGGCGCAGTCATTGCCACCCTTTAAACGGGGCACCTACATGACTTATTATGTCACCTCAGGTTTGTTATCTAATTGTACGCTTGGTTACGCATTTCAGAATTGATGTACTTACGACCTTATTCATAGGCATAGTATGTTGTGCGTCAGTTTTGAATTGGAACTTTGCTCGTAAGCTTCACTAATACATGTGTAAGAATCAACTTTTATAATAGTTTCAAAAGAGAGTAAACGTTAATAAATATAAGGTTTTTTGTTACCTAATAATCACCCAATGTTTTTTATTTCGATTTTTTCTATTTACTCTAATTTCTCAAATATTGTCAAATTTATTGGGAATTAACTAACCATAAACAAAGCGAATACTTTTAAAACTAAAATTATGTATAAAAGTTGATTCTTGCATATACAGCAACTATTTTTTAAATCTTTATGTTGCTTGTGGAATGTTCACTTTTAATTATTTGCTGTTTTGCCAAAATATATTTTTACACGCAATTTTTAGATGAAAGATTACTCGAGTATGATATAGATGAGATCGTATTTGAGGAAACTACTCCTTACCAAAAGATCCAAATTGTGCATTCGAAGAGTTTGGGAAATATGCTCGTACTAGATGACTTGCAAAGTAAGTATAAAAACATAATTGTATTTTAATCAAATATACAGTTGTAAGGGACACAAGTAATTTGTTGTGATGTCTCACAGTTATGCAACTCATTGTACCGGGTAATCCACTTAACCCCCCCCCTCCCCCCTACGTTTCTCTGTTACCTATTTCTGTAGTTACAAAAAAATTATTCAAACAAAAGTTGTACGGCTTTTCTAAAGTTTTTAAATATGACACCAAAAAACAAAGGTTTCATGCATCAAGAGTCAAGTTCCAGTGCGAGTGACAAGCAACTATTTCCTCTTGACAATGGTACGTATAGTTGCATAATTATGTGGTATCACACTAACGAGGTTTGTTCAGGTTCTAAATTTTCACAGTCCTAGGACCATTCCCGTCATGCGCAATTAATAAAATGACCAATTTGAATACACCGCGCATGAGAGTTTCTTCATTGCGCATGACGGGAACTGTTCTGATCAGAACCCGAACAAGCCCATGATATCCATTATAATATTTTTGTGAAATTAAAAAAAAACCGTTATGTAACATTATATTATAGTTGAATTTTTGTATTCTGTTCTAGATATTGCCGAATCTGATTTGATATACACAGAAACACTGATGTCCAGAGGAAAAGAAAACTACAAAGATAAAGAAATTGTGATACTAGGTAAAATTACATATTATGTTTAATGACACTTTGCATTTTTACGTACCCATAATTATTGTTTACTATCTGTAGGTGGTGGTGATGGTGCTCTACTGTACGAATTGCTAAAAGAAGAACCTAAGGAAGTGATAATGCTGGAAATCGACGAAATTGTAATGAAAGCTTGCGCGAAGCACATGCGTTCCATTTGCGGAGAAGTTCTAGATGATTACGCAGGAACTAATTATAAAGTAATTATATCATCTGTTGCCCAAAAACCAAATCAGTTTTTCTCTACGTTACATTTGTTCATTTTTCAGATTATTGTTGGTGACTGTATGAAATCTCTTGAACAGTACATTAAGGAAGGTAGAAAGTTTGACTACATTTTTGGCGATTTGACAGACATTCCTATTTCCGAGAGTCTGTCTGGTCAATTATGGAATTTTGTAAACAAAATCCTCCAAATGTCTTTCAAGATACTGAAGCCTGATGGCAAATACATGACGCACGTAAGCAATTAGCAATCACATTTCTACGCAAAGTTAATATTTATATATATTTTAGCTTAATGGATCATCATCTCCCGAGTCCATCGAAATGTACAAATCCCAGTTGGACAAAATTCAACCTCCAGTCAAATTCACGACCTCAAAGGCATTTGTACCTTCCTTTATGGAAGACTGGGTCTTTTGCCAGGTATCGTTTGATAAAAACAAAACACAATAACGTATCGTTTCGACTAATATCAGTCTTTTTAGTTTCTTTAGTGTTGATCGAAGATTTTAGGTAGTACCTAACACATGAATTAATGAGAGAAATAGTTACCTAGTGGACTAACAGTGTTTAGAATATGACAATTATAGTTTTACGTTTAGAAAGTATTTAATATTGGATAATTTGTTTCTATTCCTTTTGCAGTATTATTTTGCTTCTTGCAGATTTGCAATAGCTCTTACGAATATTGGTTTTAAGCCTTTTCTCGAATACCCTTTAAGGTCTCCTCCGTAAAACTATTTCTCTATTTTCTTTATTATTTTAATCTGCATTTTTTTAGTTCTTGCACTGTGCTTGCATTTTCTGACAGCTATAGATGTGATAATAGTTGTCGCCCGATCCTATTACCATATTGGCTGATACCTAATTGAGTATTGTTAACCAATTGTATTATGTATAAAAAGATAAATCGTAAATCATAGAGGAGCGAACAATAATAAAGGCCTTGAGTATAAATCTACATTTAACCACCATTACTACATGTTTGAGTTTTGTCGAGTGTAGAATGTGGGAACACTTACATTGCTGTTTCTTCCATTAAGGGCGCAGTCAGATCTGACTTGTTTGTATTGGTCGACTGTTCTGAACAAAATAAAATAATGTAATGACAAACCTTCAACTATGTGAATAGCTTTATCCTCGTTAGTGGGCTAAATGCCTCTCACTAATAGATGGGTCGCACTTCCGTAGATTTTACTGTATATTACGTTTTCCTCGAATCCCAAATATTTCAACAATTTGTGTTTATACATTAAAGGTACAAAGTATAGATACAAATTGTACATGTATCTGATATGTTATATTTTTATAAACTAAAAGACTGGTATTCGTCACGATATGTTTGTATAATATATTATTCTGGGAAGTTCACCTACAGAAAAAAAGTGTAAGTTGTTTTATAATGATCTGTTTATTTTTTCGTTAAATTAAAGTATGTACAACAATTTTTTTTTGTCGTCCTGGAATGAAACTGTTATAACCCAATAATATTCTGTCAAATAAATGTTTGAAAAAAAAGGATCGTTTAATTTATTTAGTTGTTGCATTCATTAACTGCAAAAATATATATTTTGCCATTGATGGCTAAACTTCGCCCATTTATTTATTTGTAAGGATTGTATTATTATAACCTTATAAATAATAAAGACGTTTATTATTATTATTATTATTATTATTATTACTATATCACGAATTCTTTTGTGTGAAGCTCGAAAAATTCTACTGATAAGTTGATATGAAGTATTTTAAAATTGTGTTTGTTGAATTACGGGCAGTTTCAAATTGCCTTCCATATGTTTTTGCATAAGTTCCTCCAGTGGTGCCAGTAATTTGAAAGCGGTCTTCAGTGAATGAGTGAAAAGTCGGAAAATTTCGAAAAATGCCCCGAACCAATTTTGCTTCAAATCAGACTTCGTTAATCGCTTTGCAATAATTACAATAAACGTGTCCAGTGAAGGGAAAAGAGAGGGATGGATTACAAAACATAATGCAACAGAGTGAGAAAGAAATAGGTTGCGCGCGCTGTGTGTGGATTCTATAGTTACATCTAAAAGTTGGTATTTGGTGTTCGTACTGTGAAGTATTAGCCGTTTTCCAGCTCTGGTGTACACCCACGATATGCTGAATAATAGATAGGATATTGCGCATGATGGGCGGTCCTATTTGGCTATTACACTCTGTGAGTGACGTCATGCACGAGCGTACATAAACGCGCTCACGAGAGCATCCGGTCCTGATTGGCTATTTCACTCTGTGTCTACACCTGTACAGGTGTAAAGCTGGAAAGCGGCTATTGGTAATATGTTTTTAACCTTTTGTGGGGCAATAAAATGGACTTTATTTCAATTCGAACTACCTTAAAAGTCTTTATAGCCACTTAAATCGTATTTGTCGAATACCTATCTCGTTTAAAACTTATCCGATTTGAATGCAATTTTTATCAGAATAATAATAATAAAAGTTCTTTATTGGTTAACAAAAAGAGATAACCAAATGGCCATCGACCTAAGTCCTTCAGCCTGTATACAATTATGTAATGTAGAGTATGTACATTTTATATTATTAGCTAGTTTACAAAAAAGAATAAATAATTAATGAATAACATGATTCGTCTGATGTATGTTTTTCTTTTTATTGTGATATGTAAATATATAACAATAATCTAAAATTTTATTTTTAACAGTGTTGTCTATAGTATGTAGTGTATAGAATGTGTTAGATCTAGCTTTCGGAAAGTCTATTTAGGATTTCTTGGAGCGTTTGTTCCGGATGTTTGTATCTGGGGCGATTCATCCTTCTGGCCAGCAGCAGTGGTTCCATGAGTTGTAATTTTTATCAGATTAATCTAAAATATACATAAATTGACCATTTGGACAAATGCACAATGCACTACACAAATTTAAAAAAAAATTTTATTAAGTAAACGGTTTTTTTAATAGAAATGAAATCCAAAGAAGTCAGATGAAGGCTAATAAGCCAGAAACCGGTCCATGGGATGGTGACGTGCGCTGCCTGATAACAGAAGGAGTCCTTTTTTGGACTAATCCGTCTGGTGGGGCTTATTGCAATATTAAATTATTTGCTTTCTACATTCGTAGTACTGGTTTTTCATCAGTTAATTGTAGATTTTTGCAAATAAGCTCTGAAAAGAGTTTTTATGTCTTTTTAAGACATTAGAGGATTAGGACTAACAAACTTTGACGTAAATAGTAAAATTTATTTTTACTATTTTATCTTATTAAGGTTTTTTTAATGTTTAGTGGTTACGTAGAAAAGAAATATAAAATTCAAAAAGAAAAGTACATTTTGTAGGAATTTAGTACATTTATATGGCTGGTTGGTTGGTTGAGAGGCTAGGATACTAGACTCTCAGCCAGGAGTCCCGGCCGTGGCACTCGGATTTTTTTCGGACAAAGAAATTAATCCTAGTATACGCGGATATTGGGTGTGTGTCCCTTGTCTCTAAATGTGTAGCCCCCTCCCGCACAAGACTTTCAGGGATAAAGGCGATCGTATTATCTGTGGTGTTATTTATTATTATTATTTATTATTTTATCTTCAAGTTCACTGTTCAGTACATTAAAATCTTTCTACGGTGGCAACACTGGCACTCTGTTTGGGATGCCGTTTTAGTACAATTATTGTACTAAATTTAGTACATTTTTAGTGTACAAAAGTACATTTTGCCAGAAATTCGTCTTAATTTAGTACATTTTCCATATGAACGCAAAGCGTAAATGGAATGACATGGATTCCTCAATAAATTATTTTTACCGTGTTTTCATAGGAAAACGGCAATCGTTCGCTCTCATACATTCAAATAAGGGATAAAGGCGGGAAAGGAAAACATCCGCATCTGTAGCAGCCTATATTACCGGCCAAGGGATGTTGAAAAGTAAAAGATAAATAAAATATTTGTTGATTTTATCATATTAATGTTTAAGAAATGACCACTGCACACTACACAGTTCACGTTGCAACCGATTCACAACACAATCACCGTAAAAAAATCATTTTAACTTTTAATTAGCGACAAAATTCCTTTTAGTACATTTTTCGGTAAGTCGTTGGTACATCTGTAAAATTGACTGTCTGCGGCAACACTCACACCACACTACAGCACTGCACGATACGCCGCACGTGTTTATTCATTGTGAATATTTTAGTTTTACTTCGGTATTTGAACGTTTTTGCTCCTCCGTGAAGCGTTAATTCGCCGAGAGGTTGCTAAGCTAATTGTGTAATAACTTTTAAGTTCCGATATTAATAATGGTAAGAATTAGTAGTTTTTTAATTTATTTTAGAAATAAAGTTAATAATCAATAATTTTCTTTATCTCAGGCTGAAGAGGTCAACCCAAAGGCCTATCCATTAGCAGATGCCACATTAACAACAAAAATCTTAAATTTAGTGCAGCAGGCAATGAACTATAAGCAACTAAGGAAGGGTGCTAATGAAGTCACTAAAACACTTAATCGAGGTATTGCTGAATTCATTGTAATGGCTGCAGATGCGGAACCTTTAGAAATACTTTTACATTTACCTTTGCTTTGTGAAGATAAAAACGTTCCTTATGTGTTTATTCGTTCGAAACAAGCACTTGGTCGTGCTTGTGGTGTATCTAGGTCCGTCATTTCTTGCAGTGTTACTATCAATGAAGGATCACAGTTAAAACCTCAAATACAGACAATTCAACAGGAAATTGAACGATTATTAGTCTAAGTTTCTTTGACAGATAAGTTTTTTTATGAAGGTGTTATAATGTAATTATAGTTTTTGAACAAAGTTTAATAAACGATTTCTTTATAAATTTCATTTTAAAATAAAGATCTAATAATTACTTATATATCGTCTAAAAGTTATTTGCGGCATCGTTTATAATAATAATAATAAAAAGCCTTTATTTTAAAGGTATTGGAAATACACATTTGACAAAGGGCGAAGTTTAGCTTAAAGTTAAGTTTAATTTCTTTCTTTTTTGGTATTTACAAGTATCGCCACATTCTTGAATGGTCCCACATATTCTTTAGATTATCTGGGACTATTCAAGAAAGTGGTAATAAATCCCAAAAAAAAGAAAATAAACTATCTACACTTCGCACAAAAATTATGGAATATGTAAAAAAATAGAACAACTTTATGTACTCATATTTTCGTCAATGTTTAAGCAATTTTGGTAAAGGTCCTTAGTCGACAATTGGATATTATTAAAAAGAAAACTCAAATTTTCATAAGTCGACGTTCAACAATTATTTATTGTCTTCTTCAGGACTAATGAGGCATGTGGTTTTCTGTCAACATAATCATCATCGTCAAAACTATAAAAACGTAACTTATAACATATGGTTCTTTTAAAAATATTTGGCAAGTACTTTAATTGTTCATGAAAATAAATATAAATATAATTCTTGTGAATCGATATGCAGGCAAAACAGAAATATTTCTGTTTTGCCTGCATATCGATTCACAAGAATTATATTTATATTTATTTTCATGAACAATTAAAGTACTTGCCAAATATTTTTAAAAGAACCATATGTTATAAGTTACATTCTTATAGTTTTGACGATGATGCAGAAAACCACATGCCTCATTAGTCCTGAAGAAGACAATAAATAATTGTTGAAACGTCGACCTATGAAAATTTGAGGTTTTCTTTTTAATAATATCCAATTGCCGACTAAGGACCTTACATATAATAATACAGGATTAATAACGAGTATTACCGGTTTGGCATACTTAAAATTAAATTGCAAATTAACGTTTGATCAATATTTTGCCAGACCTCCGATAAAACTAATGTTAGCTGAACCAAAGTTTGTGGTGGATTAAGTGACACGCGAACTTCTCTTATCATATGGTCCCATAAATGCTCTATGGGGTTAAGGTCTGGGCTTTTGGCTGGCCAGAACTACTCGGATAAAACATAATAAAGAATTGAGGTGGGATATCTTTTAAGGCAAAAAACAGACCTATTATAGTCTCTATATAGAACATTTAACAACTGGCTAGTACATCACGGAAATTCTGGAGCACCACGATTTTATTTTAATGTAGGACAATACACGTCCTCATCTGTCCTAGTGGTTAAGGAGTTAAGTACCTATGCCAAACCGGTAAATAAAAATCTTAGGATACAAGTTATTAAAGTGAGTACAGTAGAAAAGGCCGTCATTATGACACTTATAAAAGATATTTTCATAGCCCCCTAATTGCTACAGATGAAATTAAAATTTTAGTGATTTTACATGTCCTAATACTTTTTGAGTTTCCCTCTGTATAACAACGCTTGCGGCTTAACCGAATATGCGGTACTAACTTGCAGAAGAAACGTATAATCCACATATAATATTGCTTAAATATTAACGAAAATATGAGTAGGTACATAAAGTTGATCTATTTCTTTACATATTCCATAATTTTTGTGTGAAAGTGTATGTTACGAACATTTTATTCATTCTTTTTTATTACTAACGCATTAGATGTATAATATATAAATATAATCTTCTAATAATGCCTGATATTGATTGGATACAAAATTTTTTAATACTTTTTTGTCCATTTTAGTACTTTTTTCTATTTTTTCCACTTAAATCCTATTTGAACATTGAAAATTTTAAATTGCACACTAATCTTGCACGTGATTGGTAGATAATAGAACAATTTGCTCTGTGAAGCGATAGAGGGCGCTGTTTTGTACTTTGTTATACAGAGGCTTTTCTCTATAAAGCCTCTGGTACTTTGTTACAGTGAGGTTTATATTGATATACATATATCAAAATCAAATTACGATAAAAAATGGATCAAGCTCCAGCTTTGTCACAACTACTCATGACACTCCAGTAAGTATATTATTCTTGAATAAAACGCACCTACAAGACAACTGACAGAGTGACAGATGATTGACAGATTAGAAATTTACAACTACTGTTGCCAACATGTAGGAAGGAAAATAACTACGTTTCAAAAGGTTCAATTTTTTTAAGTAAAAAGTAAATAGATACTTTAAAATTTATATTTACTGCATTTACACTTAAAACGTATCTAAAAAAATGTTACCTGTAATATTTAACCATTGAAGATACTCACATTGACTTAATTAAAACAAAGTACTAAAAAGCAAAAAGGGGTACTGCGGCAGTACTACTGACACTTGGGGAAAGTACTAAATCTAGTACTAGTAGTTTTAGTACTATATAGCAACAGTGAACTCTATACATATTCTGTGCTCTATACTATTCTACAGTTCACTGTATAGCAAGAACAACACTGCAAAAGTGTACCACATTTATATTTTTTATATGACTCATCAATAAGTTTTCTACTTGCGCAGTTCAGTACACAGAATATATAGGTAGGGTGGCCCATAATGTAGTGACACATTTTGAAGTCTAATAACTTTTGCCTCTGAAAAACCTATAGGTATAAAGTTTTTGGTGTTGTTCGATAGAAAAACTCAAAAAAAGTTTTTTTGTGTTGCAAAAAAATACAGGGTGTACCAAAAAGTATAATACGATTTTAATCAACATATATGGAATTCAAGAAATTTAATAACAAAGGAAACTAATATAATAAGAATAATAACCAGCCTAATTTTTAAAAATTGTGTCTAAAAGATGATGACCTTCTCTTCTTGAATATTCTTCTACTCTAGACACCATATTTCGAATAGCATTATGCAACATTAATGGAGAAATGTTCCGGATTTCTGTTCGAATATTTTCTTTTAATTCGTCGATATTTTGCGGATTATTGATGTAAACCCTGTATTTTGCTGATTCATTTTTCGAAACCGGCAATACGTTCTATCTAAATTTGTACTGTATATTTGACAATTATAACTATAATATTATAAATTTCTATGGTTACGCTTAAAAAAACTAGTAGTACCTATACAGAATATAACTACATAGTTATTTCTTTACTTGATTTTTATACTTTGGTACACCCTGTATTTTTTTGCAACAGAAAAAAAACTTTTTGAGTTTTTCTGTCGAACAACACCAAAAACTTACCTATAGGTTTTTCAGAGGCAAAGTTATTAGACTTCAAAATGTGTCACTACATTATGGGCTACCCTTTTATAAAGGAGTACGGTACGAAAGTCGAAAATCCAGCCGAGATAAAACTATTCATATTTTATCTTTTATCTCAACTAGTCTATGCCCTAACCTAAAGGTGCTGCCATCTCGCAAGAATTTGTGGAAACACATTTATGCACCTGCTGCAACCTGCAGCCGCACCCGAATAAATAGACATAATGATCTGTAGTTCAAATGTATAAAATATGAGTCGAGTGACATTCCGGAACCTAAAACCTAACCTATAAGTGTAAACTGTAAAGCTCATTACCGTATATTATTTTAAAAATAGATCGTTTATATATTTGGGCGGGAAATAATAATTAACATTTTGTTTATCGCAAAATGGGCAGAACAGAACTTGGTTCGAGAAAAAAGAAAGATAGGAGAGTTGAGGATGAAGAAAATGGCTTTGGAGGTTGGGTAAGTAAGAAAACAGTAAAATATACCGTGCAAATACTAATAACATGTTTAGGGGGGTTACATGGCAGCAAAGAGGGCGAAACTTCTGGATCAGTTTCACACGGCAGAAGTAGAAAAAGTCTCTAATATTTTTGATGGTGTTAAGATTCACGTAAATGGTTTGACGAAGCCACCTATCGATGAGTTGAAAAACTTAATGGCAGCCCATGGAGGAGAGTTCCACATGTACCAGGTGTCCCGTACCACTCATATCATTGCATCTAATTTACCTAACGTTAAGGCAAGTCGAGGTTTGTTCTCGCTTTTTAAAGTTTTTATCACTGAATTATGTTTTCAGATAAAACATTTAGGAACAGTGCCGATCGTGAAACCGTCTTGGATTGTAGATAGTATTGCTTTGGGTAAGCTGTTGGATTATCGCAGATATTTACTGTACACGAACCAAAGTACCACTCAACCCCGGATTGACTTTCCGATTTTAGAAAAACCTCTGGTAGCAAATGCCAGCAATGCAGTCACCAATAATTCTCATACAATGATTGAGGATGATGTTCCAGAAAGCATTCAAAAGAATTTTGCTAATACAGCTTGTGCTTTACCTGTGGCTAGGCCGTCGGTAGATAAAAGTGTTGTGGAGCAAAAAGCCAGAGCCCCAACAAAGACCGCTTCAGATCCAAATTTTTTAGAAGAATTTTACAATAATTCCAGGCTTCATTTAATATCAACGTTGGGTGCAGAATTTAAACAACTGGTAGGGCAAATGAGGGAAAAATCTGACGGAAAATTTCCCAGAAAAGATAACTTGATATTAACTAAAGGTTAGTTAAAGTACAATTCTTTCATCTTAATACGTTTAATATTTCAGGAAAAAATACCCACAAGGTTCTGACAAGTTCGGTGGTAATGCACATCGATATGGACTGTTTCTTTGTCTCTGTCGGTTTACGAAACCACCCTGAACTCAGAGGTAAACCAGTAGCAATAACCCATGCGCGCAGTGGCCAAATAAGCAACAGACCAGATAGGAAAGTCAATAGAGACCTTGAATTTGCTTTGTATAGTGAAAGGCTGCCGGAAGGTACAATTTCACGTATAGATGCCATAGATGCGAACGCTAGCATGTCCGAAATAGCAAGCTGTAGTTACGAGGCACGGAAATGTGGAATAAAGAATGGCATGTTCCTGGGACAAGCCGTTAAACTTTGTCCGGAGTTAAAAATGTTGCCGTATGATTTTGAGGTTAGTTTTCTACGAGTGTTAACCATAAGAAACCGTTTATTATTTTAGGGTTACAAAGAAGTCTCTAATTCCTTGTATAAAACTATTGCATCTTATACTTTGGACATAGAAGCAGTGAGTTGTGACGAGATGTACGTGGACGTTACTAATATTCTCAAAGAAACTGGGTTAAACGTCGAGGAGTGGGCCAGCCATATACGAAATGAAATCATGACAGTCACTGGATGTCCATGTTCCACTGGTAATTTGTTTACTTCATTGTTGGTAGACGTATTTAGTTTTTGTTGTAGGATTCGGAGCAAATCGCTTGCAAGCTAGGCTGGCCACACGCAAAGCCAAACCGGCCGGACAGTATTATTTGCAAGTAGATGATGTTGAAATGTACATGGCTGAAATACCTCTAGCAGATCTGCCAGGCGTGGGCCGAGCCACCCTGGCAAAACTGAGAAATCTAGGCTTGAATACTTGCGGAGATGTGCAGGTATATATAGAATATAATATAAATAATCATATTAGGTTATAGACTCAAGTTAAATAAGTCATGGGTACAATAAGCTTTAGCTTCAGTACAGCGGGCCAAAAAAAAAAAAAAACGCAACCCATAAATAAGTCGTAAAAATAAAAAATTTAGTAATCAATCAAATTTTCCAGGTCGCCTCTCTTAAAGTTATTCAGTCGGAAATAGGTCTGAAGGCTGGTGAAACCCTGAAAGATCAATCCAAAGGCCTAGATCGAAAACCCTTGAATTTTCATCATGAAAGAAAATCAGTCTCAGCAGAGGTAAACTACGGAATACGGTTCAAGACCTTAGAGGAATGCTACAATTTTTTACAGAGCTTATCGAATGAAGTTTACAACAGGTTAAATGATATTGGTATGAGAGCTAAATGCCTGACTTTAAAATTGTTGGTTAGGGCTGCCGACGCTCCGCTGGTGTGTTTTTTGCTCTAACTATAAACTAAGCTCTAGGGTGGTATTTTTTAGGAAACTGCCAAGTTTATGGGCCATGGTGTATGCGACAGCTTATCGAAAAGTACGACGTCGAATGTAGTAATCAACGATCCTCAGGTTATTTTTAAAGAAACCAAATCTTTGTATGACAAGTTGAATCCGGTTTTTACCGATCTACGAGGTATCGGAATCCAGTTAACCAAATTGGAAAAAGACATTCCGCTTAATACGGCCTTGAGTAATTTTTTGAAGCAGGCTCCCGTCAGGAGAGCTGACTCTTCTAACGTTGAAAATAAGAGCATGCCTGTGAATGATATTCCAAAGTCGGACAACATTGAAGTAGAAAATAAGGTTAAGGAAGCCGTTAAACAAGTATCCCCCATTACGGAACTTAGTAATATAACCACATCAAGACAAGATGCTGTGAAGTCAAAAAGGGGCAGACCTAGGGGTATTAAGAAGTCGAATAGCACTCGAGCAAGGAATACTTTGACATTGAATAAATATTTTGGAAAGAACAAAAATACACCTCGTATCCAGAAATCACAGCAAAAGCAGGTAAAAACATCTCTTTTTGCTACTTATATGTTTTGAAACATGTTTTTTACAGAATAATCAAATGCTTGAGAAAATAGATCCAAGCGTCTTAAACGAGCTCCCCGAAGAGTTGCGGAATGAAATAATGGAGGAATATAATTATCAGAAATTGCCACAACTACAATCACAGGTAAAGGGAGTATTTTACTATATTACTATATGTTTAATATTTAACGTTTTTTATGTAGAAAAATAAAAAGGAGGAGGAGATAGACCTAGATGTCTTAAAAGAACTTCCCGAAGAACTGAGGCAAGAGATAATTAAACAATACAAACTAGAGCATAAAATTGAAAAATCTGCTGCCTCATCCGAGGAAAACAGAGCTGGGTGTTCCAAAATTCGCAATATTGAGAAACGCTCTATAGAAAGTGGTAAGTATAATTATTGTTTCGTGACAAATTTATGTGATATTGAACAAGTGAATATGCTCCAATTTATTTTTTTTATATTCCAGCTGTGGATTCTAAGGTTAATCCATTTAGCAGGCTGTCTTGGGACAAGATTAAGCCAATAATTAAGCAGTGGACACAATCTGCAGATAAACCTTCTGAAGTGGACACAGAAATGTTAGCAGCACACCTCAGGCAGCTTGCCATCGATAGAGAAATCGAGATACTAGGGAGCGTGTTTAACTTTCTTCACAGGTAAGATTTGTTATATTGTCGCTTTCATCAAAATTTCTGCTTGGTCAACAAGTTTTAATTGCCTTGATCTACTAAAATAATATGCTTTCTATTGGTTCGAAATCTTATAACTATTCAGCAATCAATTTTTAATAATCTAAGATATTGAAACTTTATTTATCCATTGTCTGAGAGAGTTTTTAAATGTTATGTGAATCCAAGCTAAAACTACAATTGAAATTAAAATTGTAATAAGGGAGTGACTACTGCACGGTCCGACCGTGCACGAAGCTTTCCTTAAAGACCGGTCCGACCATAATAACTGCACGGTCTGGATAATAGACCTCATGTCATGCCTGATGCATTTAATAAAAAAAAATTCCTTTAATCTAATAAAAAAAATTCCTTTATCAGGGAAATAACACATATATCTAACCTGCCTCCGGCTTCTAACTCGCAATAGACCTCTTGTCATGCCTGATGCATTTAATAAAAAAAAATTCCTTTATCAGGGGAATAATACACATAATACCTGCCTCCGGCTTCTAACTCGGAATAGACCTCATCATGTCATGCCTGATGCATTTAATAAAAAAAAAAAAACAAGAACGTGTGGGATTTGAACCCGGGATCTTCTGCCTGCCAGCCCGGCTCGTTTCCGCTAGGCCATCGCACTACTGATAAAATGCGTGTAAAGGAAGAATAAGTTCAGCGTCGGACCGGTCTTTAAGAAAAGCTTCGTGCACGGTCGGACCGTTCTATAATAATAAATTAGAGAGCGGTCGGACCATGCAGTAGTCACTTCCTTGTAATAAATTTACAAAAACTAAACATTTAAGGTTATGTAAGTCATATGATTCACATGATCTACAGTTCATTGACAGCAGTAGCCAAAATGTTTACTTAAGCAGTTTTTGTTTTAATTCTGCAGGATTTTCTCTGAGCTGAATTGTCATTGGCACAACGCCTATTACTCCATAGTAAATATAATGCAAGAAGGCATGGTTGCTAGGTACGGAGGGACACTTATGGTTAAAAGAAGATTCGATTGTTGTCATATGTAGAAGATACAGAAGTTGGTGATTATTATCATAGCATCTTTAGATAGGTATATGTAAGTTTAATATTTACTTAATAAAGTTATGTTTACAAAAAATTTGTTGTAGTTATATATTAGAATTTTAAAATATCAAACGTCATTCGAGTTGGTTTTTGAAAAATGAAAAACCTGAAGCCCTCAAATGATTTTTTATTTTGTTTTTTGCGGGTTTACAAGTACAAGTAATTTAATGGTGAACAATTAGAAAATCGTTTTTTAAAACCTTGCCAACAATTCTACCACCCACTTTAACAATAATTTATCACTTCACTTAATGTCATACAACAATTTCTTTATAAGTCGCCCAGGTTCTTCTGGATAAATCAAGGATTTGAAGTTTTTGAAAAAGTCCTAAATTTGCTCATAAACGTATTCAAGTCGTAAAAGCTTTCTGGTGTGTAAGAATTGTACAAATCTGTACTTTTGCCATCGTAGCATTTGTCGAAGATATTTGGAGCTTCTTTCGTGATGTCAAACTCGCCTTGAACAAAGAAAAAAAACTTAGGAAATTATATGACACCGAAGTCTGGCTCTAACTTTTCAGATTTGATGGGGTGGCCCGTTTTCAATAGATTCAGGAGGGACTTCGAATCTGTTGCATTCCTCTGCATTCACAACAAAAATTAATGCTTCTAAAGCTAAACATGCACCAGAAACCTCTATGGTACAAGGAAGGTACAAAATTATGAGTTAAGTTTAAAAATGGAAGCACCAAGTTTTATCGGAAGTAACTGTTTCTGAGAAATGGTTAAAGAAATAAACCTATATGATGCGTATTATTGCGATCTTTCATCGACAATGATTTTCATATTTATTATTTGACAAATATCTGTTAGTTAAAAGTTTCATCCTATCCGATTTACTTCCGTGATTCATGAATGTAAAAATTCTAAACATGATGTGCCTAATATTGCATCTTTAGAAAATTGTATGTTTAGATTTATCTGCAGGTAATGCAGAAAGAGTTTGAAAAAGTTTTTTTTAATTTTTATGTGTTCAGTAGGCTCTGCATAAAACTCTGGTATTGAAAACGAGCCAACGTATCATTATTTATTTTTAAGAAAATAGCATGATTTAGCGTTATTCCTTTCGTGCAAAAACTACTTCTCTCATACCGACTAGCAGAACTTTGTTATTCATTGTTTTCTTTACCTGTTTTAATTTGCTCGCTTGTTTACTTTTCCAAAACTATGTATTTTTTCTTCTATTTTTGCGGGTCTTTCTTGTCTGGTTTGCCTTTGTTGTCTGTATCCTCCGAATCAGTTTTATCCTTGTTCTTTTTGTTTCTCGAGAGTTCTTGCAGCGCCAGTTTTTCTATAAACAGTTCCGTCGTATTTCTCAACTCCTTGGAAGGATGTAAACTGAAGTTAACGTTACAAGCCTCTTTCTCTTTTTCTATTTCCTTGCGTATGTCCATCTTGCGTTTAGGATCAAGCTTAAACCAGTCAACAGTTCTCGCCTTCGGTTTTACCTTAGGGAGTAGTGCCTCGGGTTCATTATTGACATCCTTAATTACTTTGTCATAGTGTTTTGTTACCTTCTCTAAATTCCCTTTGGTTTTCTCACTATCCTCCCCATAGATAGAACAGAATTGTTTGTGCAATTTGCGTAACAGTTCATACCGAAGTGCTATCATTGCCGCCTTTTCTTCGTCTAAGTCGTGATCCTTCGGTTCTTCTCTGGAATCCTTTCGCTTTTTACCTCGTAGAACTGATGGCAGGAAGTGTTCGTCTAGCGTTCTCAGAGGCCTTCTTTTCACAATCATGTGAGTAATCTTCATGTTCTTGTATTTGGCTAAGTTATCTGGCATATTGTTGGGAATATGACGATGGTTATCACTAATGGGCATATTTAAAGTGGTCGCGGAATCGATCGGCTGCTTCAGAGCCTCAAGAGACAGCTTTTTTAGTGGTAGACATATTTTGTTGCAACCCCACACCACACGCTTCGGTGTCTCGGCCACAACTTGGTATCTGTCTGGGACGGTTTTCTCTATGGTTATTGAGCTGATTCTAATAGTCGATTCAGCATTTGACATGTCCTTCCCTTCTTTTGTTGTTAGTGATTTAGTTTTTATTGCTTCCTTTCTGTTTGCCTCAGATTTAGTGCTTGATATTTCTTCCGCTTCTTTTTTTGTTAGTAATTCAACTTCTCTTGGTTCCATTTCATGCGTCAGGCACTTATGTCCACTATTTAAATCATTGCAAGATATTTTCTTTCTTTCTATCGGTAGTAGCTCAGTTTTTCTTTCCTCTTGCTCTTTCTCATTGATCTTTGTTGCACTATCTAACTTGCCCGATTTACTGTAAGATATATCATTTGTTTCGTTCTCTGCTAACAATTCGGCTCTTCTTAACCCCGTCCTTTTTGTTAGCAATCCAAGTTTTCTTTTCTCCTGCTCCTTACAGTTCTTGGTTGCTATATTTAACTTATTCGGATTACCATCAGATGCTTCCATTGTTTCCGTCACTATTAATAAGTCTGCCCTTCCTGGTTCCTTTTGTTCTGTAAGGCACTTATCTGTGCTATTTAACTCTTTAAAATTACTGCATTCAGTTTTTCTTGCCTCCACCGGCTCCATAAGGCACTTATTTGCGTTAATTATAGAGTTACTGTAAGATATTTTCTTTCTTTCGTTTCTTGTTAGTAATTCAGCCCCTCTTTCCTCTTGCCCCTTACAGACCGTGGTTGTACTATTTAACTTGCTCAAATTATTTTGAGGTGTTTCCTTTGTTTCTTTCTCTGTTATTAATTTAGCTTTGCTGTGTTCCTCTTGCTCTGTAATGCTCCTGTCTGAATTCTTTAACCCTTTAGAGTTACTGTATTCGGTTTTCCTAGCTGCCACCTGCTCCGTAAGGCACTTATTTCCACTATTTAAGTCGTTAGAGTTACTGCAAGATATTTTCCCATTTTCTTCTCTTGTTAGCAATTCAGCCCCTTTTTCCTCTTGCTCCTGACAGTCCTTGGTTGCAATATTTATCTTTCTCAAGTTACTAAGAGTTGTTTCCTTTGTCTCTTTCCATGTTATTAATTTAGCTTTGCTGTGTTCCTCTTGCTCTGTAATGCTCCTGTCTGAATTCTTTAACCCTTTAGAGTTACTGTATTCGGTTTCCCTAGCTTCCACCTGCTCCGTAAGGCACTTATTTCCACTATTTAATTCGTTAGAGTTACTGCAAGATATTTTCCCAGTTTCTTCTCTTGTTAGCAATTCAGCCCCTTTTTCCTCTTGCTCCTTACAGTCCTTGGTTGCAATATTTATCTTGCTCAAGTTACTGAGAGTTGTTTCCTTTGTCTCTTTCCATGTTATTAATTTAGCTTTGCTGTGTTCCTCTTCTGTAATGCTCCTGTCTGAATTCTTTAACCCTTTAGAGTTACTGTATTTGGTTTTCCTAGCTTCCACCTGCTCCATAAGGCACTTATTTCCAATATTTAATTCGTTGGAGTTACTGCAAGATATTTTCCCTCTTTCTTTTCTTGTTAGTAATTCAGCCCCTCTTTCCTCTTGCTCTTTACAGTCCTTGGTTGCAATATTTAGCTTGCTCGAGTTACTAAGAGTTGTTTCCTCTGTTTCTTTCTCTGTTATTAATTTAGCCTTCCTGGGCTCCTCTTGCTCTGTAATGCTCTTATCTGAATTCTTTAACTCTTTAGAATCACTGTATTCGGTTTTCCTTGTCTCCGCCTGCTCCATAAGGCACTTATTGGCGTTAATGAAGTCAGAGCTGCTGTAATATATTTTTTTCCTTTCGTTTCTTGTTAGTAATTCAGCTCCTCTTTCCTCTTGCTCCTGACAGACCGCGGTTGCACTATTTAACTTGCTCGAATTACTATGAGGTGTTTCCATTATTTCTTTCTCTGTTATTAATTTAGCCTTCTTGAATTTCTCTTGCTCGGTAATGCACTTATCTGAATTCTTTAACTCTTTAGAATCACTGCATTCGGTTTTCCTTGCCTCCACCTGCTCCATCAGGCACTCATTTACGTTAATTAAGTCAGAGCTGCTGTAAGATATTTTCTTTCTTTCGTTTCTTGTTAGTAATTCAGCCTCTCTTTCCTCTTGCTCCTGAAAGTCCTTGGTTGCAATATTTAGCTTGCTCGAATTACTAAGACTTTTTGCCTTTGTTTCTTTCTCTGTTATTAATTTAGCCTTCCTGAATTCCTCTTGCTTGGTAATGCACTTATCTGAATTCTCTAACTCTTTAGAATTACTGCATTCGGTTTTCCTTGCCTCCGCCTGCTCCATAAGGCACTTATTTACGTTAATTAAGTCAGAGCTACAGTAGGATATTTTCTTTCTTGTTAGTAATTCAGCCCCTCTTTCCTCTTGCTCCTTACAGACCTCGGTTGCACTATTTAACTTGCTCGAATGAAGTGTTTCCTTTGTTTCTTTCTCTGTTGATGATTTAGCTTTCCTGGGTTCCTCTTGCTCTGTAATGCACTTATCTGAAATCTTTAACCCTTTAGAATTACTGTATTCCTCCTCCGTAAGGCACTTATTTCCACTATTTAAGTCATTAGAGTTGCTGTAAGATTTTCTCTTTCTTTCATTTCTTGTTAGTAATTCATCTCGTTTTTCACGTAACTCCTTATAGCTCTTGGTTGCACTTGTTTCTTTCCCTGTTAATAATTCAACTTTTCGTGGCTTCTCTTGTTCGATAAGGCACTTACTTGCACTCTTTAACTGTTTAAAATTACTGTGTTCAGTTTTACTTGGTTCCACCTCGTTCATACGCAACGTACTTTCGCTATTTAAGTCATTGGTGCTACCGTAAGACTTTCTTTTTCTTTCTTTTTTTGTCAGTAATTCATCTTTTTTTTCCTCTTGCTCCTTACTGGTCTTGTTTGCGCTATTTACCTTGCTCAAATTACTATGAGAGATTTCCTCTGGTTCTTTTCCTGTTAGCGATTCAGCGTTTCTTGTTTCTTTTTGTTCTGTATTTGCACTTTTTAACTCTTCAGAATTACTGATTTTAGCGTTTCTTGGTTCCTCTGGCTCTGTGGGGTTCTTATTTCCAATATTTAATTCAATAGAATCGTTGTAAGATATTTTCTTTCTTTCTTTTCTTGTCAGTAATTCAGGTTTTTTTCTTTCCTGTTGCTCCTTATGGTTAATAGGCGTACTATTTGTCTTCCTGCAAGATATTCCTTTAGTTTCTTTTTCTTTTAGTAAATCAGCTTTTCTACTGTCTTCTCGCCCCTTAAGGTTCCCTGTTGCATTATTCAACTCGGCACAGTTTGTGATTTCTTTTTTCGTGTCTAAATTATCTGGAGTCCAGAACTTCATTAGGTGTTTCATTTCTGACGACTGGGGAGTGCCCTCTTGTGGTTCTGCCAATGTATCTAGATCAGGTTTGATATACTTCCACAAGTTCTTGTTAAACTTGCAAATTTTGTCCTCTTTATAGTTTTCCTTAAGGATTTCTTTAATTTGTGCTTTTTGGTTGCTTGAAAAGCCCTCCAGAAGTGGTGGAGTATCAAGAGATTGTATGGGTGTGATGCCTCGACTAGGTTCTTCGAATTTAACAAGTGAAGTGCATTTTGCTTCATTATTTGTGATTTCTTTTATATCCGCTCCTTTTATCTGAGGTTTTACATTTTCATTTGTATCAATGCTTTTGGGATCATCCTTGCTTGCTTGCTTTACGTTTTGTTCCTCGCAACTCAGTACATTTGACATGTTTGCTTTTGCAAAATATTTCGTTTCTTGCAAGTACTTTGAAAATTCTGCCTCAAGTTGGTTGTCCACTAAATATTTGTGGAAATAGGTAAGTAAAATATTTTCCTTCTTATTTTTTGGAGGTGTTGCAATTTCGTATTTGGACTCCGTGGGTTCCACATAGTTTTCGTCAGTTTTCTCCTTTTTTTCCATTATTACTTCTAAAGAATAATTCTTATGATCCTTTTGTAATTCTTTAGGATGTTCGATTTCGATTGGCCTTGGCTCTTTACCACTTTGCACCAGATATGGAGAACTAGTTACAGAGAACTTGCCTTTCACTCGTTTCCTGTGTCCATTGTTCGTCATTTTTATTTTTAAACCTGATGGTTTCTTACTTTCACTGCTTGTTACTCTCTTGGGTTTTCTGAACGTCATATAGACTGTCGAATTATGATTCGTATAATTTTCCAATGCATATTTTGATTTGCGGGAGTCATTTTTCTGTTTCTTCTCATGTGTTTTGTTTTTGTGCTTTGGGTTAGCCACGTTTTTGCTCTTCATGTTTTCATCGTCGATTTTCTTCAGCTCTTTCGATATCTCTGTGTCGAAATAGATGTCTAGTGTGTCAGAAGATTTCCTCATCCTCTTTTTCTTTTTTGGTTTTGATAGAAAAATAGGTATGTTGACAGATTTGTTGTCGATTTTCGATAGATTGTCATGAAATTGTGAGCGTCCTTTTTTGAGTCGATACTTGTCGGTAGATAATTTGGTAATGCCATTTTCGTCTGGTGTTGTCGCCTGAGGTGTTTGTAGCCTGGAGGTACTTTTAGTGGTATTCCTAATAGATTTGCATACATTTTTGTCCGTTTTATTTCTCCGGTGATGTTCCGCTGATTTAGTCGCAGTGTTTGACATTTTTCCCATGCTTACGGTGTCTAACCTTTCTGACTTTTTGCTCTTCTGTGCTGATTTTGCATTGTCAACTGTATTTACGGTCAACATTGATGTTTTCAAATTTTCCCCCAACAGTTCCCCATTTTTATTAATCTGGTTGCGCTCCGTGTTCTCTTTTGACTTCACATATAACGTTTCCAACTTATGGTCTTTGGTACGGAATTCCTCCACTCTTCCAAAAGTTGTTCGCTTATTGCTGATTACTTCTTTTATTGGCTTCGTTAGTTTCTTTAATTTCTCAAGATTCTTGGTCGGTTCTGATGTATACATAGACTTCGTAGATGCATCGATTCCTTTTATATTGAATCTAGCAGAACTTATCGTATTTGGGTGTTCCAGTGAGCACTTGGAACTGGGCGAAATGTCTTTCAGTTTACTTACATATGAGTTAGGAATTAACACTTTAGGATCTTTAGTATCTCTTACTATAACTTTAATTTTCTTACCTGGTTGTTCCTTACTGTTATCCTTCATTTTCTTAGTGAGTTCGGGTAAGCTTTTACTAGCTACTGCATGGCTAGTGTTTGTTTTATTAAAGGTTTCAGCCGGAGTTGTAAGAACCACAACTGGAATACTGTCTATATTAATTATAACTTTTTCTAATTCTAATTGCTGTGCGTTTTTCCTTTTCTTTTTCAATATTTCATCGGTTTTTGGCTGCTCTCTTTTTGCATCAGTCATGATGCTGGATTCTAGTAACGCCGCACTGTGTACCGCTGCGTTACTATTCAGTTTACAATCTATATCACCGACTTGACTGTCAGCTTTTTCTGTTTGCTGTGCCTTTTTAACAGGTGGTATGAGCTCTCGTTTCTTTCCCAACACGTCCGGTAGTACTGGTTCTTCCGTATCGTCTCTTGCTTCAATTTTCTTACTGAGATCTAGTGTCTCTTTTCTAGTTGCTGCCGGCTTACTAGTATGTATAAGCTCTTGCCCACCCTTCGACTTTTTGTCAGTTTTTTCTTGTTCCTGCACCCCTTTGTTGGCTGTGCTCTCGGGTGATATTGGCAGTAGCAAGTTAATGGCTTGTGCATATTTCTCTTCGCCCCATTTGATTTCATTTAGCTCTGGTAAACTCTTACTCGGTATTATGGCTGCATTCTTTTTTAAAAGGTCTCTGCAACACTCCAAATTATCGTCCTTGTTTACTTCTACCTTTTTCTTTTGAAGGTGTTTTGCGTTGTCCAATTTTGTCAGCAAGGTTTTCTCTATTTTTGGCCGCGCCGATAGTACGCTCTTTGCCATTTTCTTTTCGTCTTCATCAATTACCCTCACAAAACCAATTGGTATTTTTTCACGTTTTGACTTTAAATCTGCTGAATTTCTCCTCATATTAGGAATTAGGCCCGGAAATTGGTGGCTTTTTGTCTCTTGGGGGTTACTAAATGAGAATTCTTTTGAGCTCGCTGCTTTTTTGTCGCCTGGCTTAATTTTTTTCTCTGATTTTACAACAGCTGGCACCTTTTTAGCAGATGATGGCGAGAATAAATGTTTATTCTCTTTTCTGGCCTGTTTTTTTTGCATTGTTTTAGGATCCTCTGAAGTTGAACGTTTAAGTTCGTTATCTGCCTCATTCTCTGATTTTACATCAGCTGGCCCCTTTTTAGCAGATGATGGCGAGAATAAATGTTTATCCTCTTTTCTGGCCTGTTTTTTTTGCATTGTTTTAGGATCCTCTGAAGTTGAACGTTTAAGTTCGTTATCTGCCTCATTATCTCGTGAAAATGATTTGACTTTGATTGCTGTTTTTTTTTTCGGTTTTGCGTCCTGGACTTCGCTAGACTCCATGTTCTCAGCATCACTTGGTGTTAGTCTGTCGCGATATTTACCCATGGCGGAGGCCCCCACTTTTGAATTAAATCTATTTTCTTCATCTGCTACGAATTTTTCAGGTTTTTCTTTTGTTGTTGTTGCGCTGCCAACAATTATAGATCGTAGTTTCTTCTTTATATATGGGAATACCACCATCGTTTTACCATCTTTGATGTGTTGTACTTTAAAACCTTGTTTGGAACGCGATCTGGGCACAGATTTCTCATCAGATTTCTCATCACTTGTTACTGCTGCTTGGACAATTTTGTTTTTTTCAGTGGGCTTCTTTTGATGTCTCGTCTCAACTGTGTTAACTTGCCACGTACGCGTTTTGGCAACTTCACCTAAAAGTGTAGTTTCGTCAGCACTCTTCTTCTGATCCTTTAACTTCTGTCTTTGACCTGTTGCCGATTGTACAGTGCCACCTTTTTCGATGGAGCCCTTTTGATCCGTTGCCGATTGTACAGTGCCACCTTTTTCGATGGAGCCCTTTTGATCCATTGCCGATTGTACAGTGCCACCTTTTTCAATGGAGCCCTTTTGACCCATTTCCATTTCTTTTGCTTTGGCTTTAACTTGCAAGACATTTATTTTCTCATCATCATCGTTTATTATAAGTCTCCTTCGTCCAGTGTCTTTTTGTACAGTGTAGTCCTTTTCATTCTCTTCGTTTTCTTGTGCGTTGGCTTTAATCAGGTCATCGTCAAATCTACCTCTCCTGACTTTTGAGAAAACATTGTCGGAAAATTCTTTTGATTCACTTTTAACTAGTGCCGCTCCCGATTCTGTTGCTTTGATTTCATTTTCTTCTTTTGGCTCAACTTCATCGTTTATAGCTGGTGCGTTTTCAGTATAGTCCTGTTCATCGTCTGCTTTTTGTTTTGCCGCAACTTTGTCATCTATCAACCATGAACGTATTCTGGACGACAATTTCTTGATCTCTCCACCTATAAATGTCGTTTTCTCGGCATTTTGATTCATGTCGTCGTCAATTTTTCCTCGTCTGAGCTTTGCGAAAACATTGTCGGAAAATTCAATTGATTCGCTTTTGATTGGCGCTTCCGATTCTTCTGCTTTGATTTCGTCTGCTCCCTTTGATAGTCGAAAGATTTTCGGTTTTAATGCTTGTTCTGTGGATCTTGTGGTTTGCTCTATTGGGTGTTTTTGTAGCTCGGGAATGGGCCTACTAATAGTTGATGGAGTAAGTGTAGCCGTCACTGTTAATGGTTTTTTATCTTTCTCTTTAAGCACCTTTTTTGTAGGTTTAAAAGCCTTGGCATTTTCTCCGTACTCCGTGTCTTTTTCAGTGTAGTCCTTTTCATTCTCTTCATTTTCTTTTGCTTCGACTTTCATCAGGTCCTTGTTAGTTCTACCTCTCCTGGCTGAAAAAACATTATCAGAAAATTCTATTGATTTGCTTTTGATTGCCTCTTCCGATTCTTCTGCTTTGATTTCGTCTGCTCCCTTTGGTGATCGAAACGTTTTCAGATTTAATGCTTGTTCCGTGGATCTTGTTGTTTGCTCAATTGGGTTCATCTTTGTTTCGGAAATGGGCTTACTAATATCTGTTGGACTAAGTTTAATCGTCACTGTTAATGATTTTTTGGCTTTCTCTTTGGGTGTCTTTTTTGTAGGTTTAAAAGTCTTGGTATTTTCTCCGTACTCCTTTGCATATTTTCTCTTGTTGATATTTGTAAAAGGCTTCCCTTCTGAAATGGAAATTTCGTCAGTTTTCTTCTCATTCATTGAATGAACCATACTTTTCGAGTTCAGCTCCTCAGCAGTTGAGTTTAAATAATTTTTACTTTTGGGCGAACTTTTCTCTTTTGAAGCGTGTATATCCGTGTATTTATCATCCTTCGATAGTCGCTTAGTGTGGTCTTTTATCTTTGCAAATAGCGAGCATTCAGGCTTCTCAACTCGTATTGACTGCTTATCTTTTGGATTCGAAGGCGTTTTTTCATCTTCCTTCTCTACTCTTCTCTTTTCATTTAAAGCCAGCTCCTGTACCGTTCCCAGTTGTTCTTTTGTATCTTCGCGTTTTTCTTTGTTTAACTGTGCAGGCTCATCTTCACCACGCTGTTTTGCTGCTGTCTGCACGACATCACTCGCTACCACTTGTTTCGTCTTATCTGTTGGAATTGCCATTAACTCATACCGTCTTTGTGCTGCAGTGTCAGCTGGATCTTTGTCAGTATTCAGTTTAGTATATTTCTGTGCATCACTTAATTTTTCATTTATTTCGTTCAGCATAATCTCATTCTGCTCATCGACCAGCCCTGTTAAGGATTTGACCCTCGTTAAGCTATCCACTGAGATTGCCTCGCTATTCAATAGTATTTTGTCGTTGGTCGTTTCTGTTGAACTTTTTAATTCCTCGGTTTGTTTGTCGAGTGAGCTATTACGTATTCTGGGATCGTTCTGTCCTTTCGATGGCAGAACCATATCCTTTTTAGTTTTAGGTTTCTTTTTTTTCTTTTTTCCTTTTGGCGTTTCCTTAGGCTTCTCTCTTCTTATTGCTGGTCTGTTGGTACCCTGTCTTTTGTCCGATTCAGAGACGGGTTCTACCTCATCTTTCGTTGCTTTTTCAATAGTTATATGCCATCCAGCTTCTTTTAATTTTGCGTAATTTTCGCGCTTGTCTTCTTTCTTTTGCTCTATTTTGGTTGTTGGGTTTTTAACAGACGAATCTTCCTCCATTACTTTTTCTACGAATTCTATTCTTTTGAATGGTATTTTTTCTTCTGATTTAATTGCTTCAAGCAGTTGTCCGGCTAACCGATATATATGTAACTCTTTGTTTTCGTCTGTATCTTCATGTTTGTCTATTTCTGTTTTACTTTGCTGCTCTGTTTCTTCTTTCTTACTTTTCTGTGTTGCCTCTCGAACTTTGACCACTATTTCCTGTACTATATTTCTTTCTAGTTCCTTTTCTACCAGCAGGTCTTGTTTTCTCTTCTCGGTGAAAAGTTTTTCCAATGCAATGCCTGCTTGGTCCTTCTCCATGTTTTCTCCCTTGGTTGCTTCTAGTTCTTGCTTTCCATCTCTTTGATCTAACCTGTGTTCTTCCTTCACAGTTTCATCCGCCAAAGGTAGTATCGATGTCAAAGCTTCCTTTAATTTATTGTCTATTGATGATTTCTCTAATTCACTTATTTCGCTTGGTTGCTCTTGCTTTTCATTTACTTCTGTTTCTTCTATAATTTTGTCCAACAACTTTACCCGTGACACATGTGACACATTTGGTTCTAATTCGTATTTCGGCAATTCATTCTTATGTTTGGTAGGTTTCGGATTACTATTCCTAGTAGTAGAGGTTATTTTGAATATCTGGCTTGGTTGGTCCTTACCCATTACGTCTCTCTTATTGATTGAAAGATCAGTTTTATTATCCCGTTGATCCAACAGTTGGGGAACTGTTTTTTCTATTCTATCTTCTGAAGGTGCTAACAGTGACTTGTTGATGGAGATTGAGTCAAATTTTTTATCGTGTTCATCTGGTGGGTGTTTATCCTGTGTGGGAGGTGGAACTGCATCTGCTTTTTCTTTCTGTTGTTGCTTCTCCTCTCCACTCATCAGGTTGATAGTAGTGGAGGCGCTTTGTAATACTTCTTTTCTATCTAACTTGAATGTATGACTCTTTTTTTCTGGGCCTGGAGATGAAGAATTTATTATGTTGCTTGATTGTTGTTCTTGCTGTTCTTCTTTTCCTATTTTGAATACGTGTTTCTTTTTTGTCTCGTCTGGAGGTAAAGATAAGTGTATGAATCTCTCAATCTCCACTCTTATCACGTTCTTTTTTCCCTTTTCAACTGATTGTTCTAGTTTTTTCTCGGCCGGAGGTGAGTTTGCTATCATTCTCATTCGCCTCTCTTGCTCCATTTTTGTCTTGTTTTGTTCTTCTTGTCCGCCAATCTCCACTCTTATCACGTTCTCTTTGCCCTTTTCAACTGATTGTTCTAGTTTTATCTCGGCCGGAGGTGAGTTTGCTATCATTCTCATTCGCCTCTCTTGCTCCATTTTTGTCTTGTTTTGTTCTTCTTGTCCGCCAATCTCCACTCTTATCACGTTCTCTTTGCCCTTTTCAACTGATTGTTCTAGTTTTTTCTCGGCCGGAGGTGAGTTTGCTATCATTCTCATTCGCCTTTCTTGCTCCATTTTTGTCTTGTTTTGTTCTTCTTGTCCGCCAAGTCCTTTGCCTCCAAACTCATGCTCTCCATACCTAAAATCATTGGTAGGTTCTTCCCTAATCGCCTCGGCTTTCTCTTTTTCTTTCTTCTCTTGTTGTTGTTGTAACTTATTCTTTCTTCTCCGTTTGTTAATTCTTTTAATGGCCGCCGAGTCCAGCTTGATTTCCTTTCTTAGGGTGCCAGGTTCAGTTTGCAATTTTGTCTGTTGCACTTCATAACGATTCATTATTTTCTTTAGATTCTGCATACTTTTCTTTTGTGCGGCTTGATTTGTGTCATCATTGTTGGCATTTAGCTTGTTTTCTGTGACAATTTCATTTGTTTTCGCTGCACCCTTAACAATTTCTAATTGGGACGTGTCACTCTTGGCCTCACTTTTTATCTTTTTTAACAATTGTTTATTTTTCGCGACAGGTATGCTTGAGTATATCGGTCTCGTTGGAAGCTTTTTCTTTATCTGGACAAGGGGCTTACTGGTTTCTGGGGGCTTACTTGTTTCTGTGTCGACTCTCTCCAAAGGTTTCGTTACTTCTTTTGGAGCTTCAATTGATGGTTCAATCGCAAGTTTTACACTCTCCAAGTTAATCTCTTCTGGTTTGAACCCGTCGTTTTGTTTTCCTTCGTTAGTGTGTGTTTCTGTGTTTGCCGATACTGCATTTTGCTGTGGGGGTTTTTCCAACAGTCGATACAGTTCTTTTTCTGGTGGGTCAGGTTTGCTTTCACCCGCTCTGTCTTCAGTTTTGATATTTTCTTCCACACCTAGCTTAGGTATGGGATTTTTAGTACTTGGCGGCTTGTATTGCTTCACCATGTCTGATACAACAGGTTTCCTTATGTTCAATCTGTCCACTGCCGTCTGTTCCTTTAGCTCTTTCAGCTTCTTCAGATAATCTGCCAGGCTTTCTGCTGGACCTTTCTCCTTAAGGGACACTTCCTTCGTTTTCGTTTCGGTTATATTTACTCCTACCACTTCTGTCGGCGCAACAGCCACTTCTGTCGGCGCAACAGCCACTTCTTTGATTGGCTTTTGTGGTTTAGTTTGCATGTCTGGTAGGATAACTTTAAGTTTTCTCATGATCTTGGTT
The DNA here is from genome assembly GCA_963680705.1 of Rhagium mordax. NCBI lineage: Eukaryota > Metazoa > Arthropoda > Insecta > Coleoptera > Cerambycidae > Rhagium > Rhagium mordax. The sequence goes on from OY796663.1 coordinate 40,803,154, forward strand.
TCTTTTTCTGCCATCCTTGCTCCACGATCAAATTCTACGAAGTAGTCGCCATATTTTGTGCTGCTCGTTGAGTTTTCGTTATTCTTCACGCAGATATTCTCGATATCGTAATTATCGTTTCGTTCTACAAAATAGCTTTTAGGGTACTTTTCTGCCATGTTAAGAGGCTTGCTGGCCACAGCTGGGTGCACTATTATTCTTGGTTGCGACCATGTTTGTTCTGCCTCGATGTCAGTTGCCACTTTGCGACTTTTTTTACGTTCAGCTGGCAATTTCATAGTCGCATCTTCTTTAGCTGTTAATGCATCACCTATGGACAGATACAAGGAATATTAAGAAATAAATTGTTTAATAGATTTCACGCTTTAAAGTGTGCTTTTTAGTCAATGTGAAAATTGGACAAGAAACCTAAAAGGAATCAAAGATCATCACATTAAATTGTCGCAATGATTAAAAGTGTGTTACAATAGGTTTTAGTTGTTTTTAACTTGACCAGAAGAGATGCTTGTTAGTAGAAACTTGAAAATAATTCAAAGGGAAAAGCGAATAAATACAATACCACTATACTATACCTTCTCGAAGCAGATCCTTGTAATCCTTTAGTCTAAATGACAGCTTGTTCTGGTTTTTGTTTATCCGCGTCTTGGATAATTTATCAATATTTTCAACCACCGGATGCTTTATTGTGACATCCTGCCACTCCGCTTCCTCCGTTTTTTCCTCCTGCCTGTCTTGGTGGGAGTGTTGCACAACTTTTACATTGTCAGAACGTTGAAGAACTGGATATTCGGACTTTACCATTTCATTTTCCCTAACAAATAAGCTTCCCTCGTCTTCCTCTTTCGTTTTCGTTTCTACGATTTTATTGAGCTTGCCGAGCTTGTACTTCACTAGGTGCGTCGGGTAAGTTATTTTGACCTTCCTTCGCATTAATTGGTAGGCTGTTTCATCCATTATGTGGGGGCGACACCTAGTAGAGGGTGGTGGAGGTTCTTTTTTGACGTATTTAAGCCGTTCCTCCGGGTATACATAGACGAATTTTTTTGTCTTTTTTTTTTCTTCCGGTTCTTGTACCGGCTTCTGTTGTTCCTCTGCTTTACTTTCATCCTCCCAAGAGGCCGCCTTCAGCAGTAGTTGGGGAGCCAATTTCACCTTCCTGTATAATTTGTCAAATGAGGCTTTCCTGATTTTAATTTTCATTAATTGCTCAAGAGCAGACTTATACATGTCCATTGCTGCCTTGTTTTTGAATGGTTTTTTCTTCGGTGTCGTGTGTTGGTCTTGGTTTGCTATCGATGAATAAAAATAATTCGAGGAGGTTGATGTAGCAAGCCCATTATTTTGTGAATATTTATCCATACCAGTTAGGTGGTAATTGTCTCTAAGCCCCAATTTCTTGGTGAAAAGTGAGGAGCAGCTCTTTGTCGTTGTTTCAGCTGAACTCTCCTCTTCAATAGTATCAGCTTTAGCTTCTGATGTCTCCGCATCTTCCTCAACATTGTGCAAGTCTGTTTCTGACACAAACTGTTTTTTTTTAGAGTGCCTCTTTTCGTAATTCTGTGCCACTTGTCTGTAGGTGCTTGTAAAATTTGTTAAGGATCTGTTCGACTTAGAAAGATTACAACATATTAGTTTATACATTGCAGTAGTTTTACTTTAATTTTGATAGTGATTACAGTACATGATGGAGCTTGACAAATTTGACAGTGATTGTTTTTGTAAAATCAAGTATGTTTTTGTATCCACTGGAATTTCATTCAGGTTATCTGCTAAACATATTTCCAGCATTACAAGTTAAAAAGAGATAATCTTTCAATATTTTTTTGTTTGGAATCTTGAAAGTTTCGTTTCGCATAGATTAGATTGAAAAAAAAAATGCAATTGTTTTTCCTGTCTCCTACCATTTCCACTCAATTTCTACGCTAGTATCATAGAACTAGGTAGAATTAACCTTGAAATTAAACAATGTTAGCAGCTTAAATTGTAACTAAAACATTAGATTTTGTTTATGCGTTCTTCATAAATCATTGGAAATCACGCGGCTACAGAATTAGGCAACCATATACACACACATTACATATTATGCAGAAGCAACAAAATGTGTACCTGGTTGCCTATTTTTTGTCACACGGTTACAATCATTCATAGAGGCATTGTACACTGCGCGGCATATAAATGTGGTACAACAACTGTAACTCGAAAATCAAGTTTTTTTAGTTATGTAAGGTGATCTCCCTGAGCGTGACTGGTGCAAACTCTCATTTAAGAGCTTTGTAGGTTAATGATCAGATCAGAGACGTCAGAATTGCAACCTCTCCAGTTCGTTATGTATCTTATAAATGTCAAATTTGACAAATTGCCACATTTATATGCCACGCAGTGTAAACATTTTAGGTAGGAATTTTTGTCCACAAACAAATTTGCAAATATTTTTTGTAATTATTATTATTAAGAATTTTTGTTATGTACCGCTTCAACTGTGCTGTATCAGGTAAATATTTATCTTTCAGATTAACCAGAAATTTAATTAGTCCAACTATACGTCAACGTGAGATGCTCCAATGCCTTTTTCCATTAGGGATGCTCAAATTTCAACTCGTTCAAGAAAATACTAATCATGCAGACTCTCGGTAAGTATTATTCTTATGTATAGTACGTTCATCTAATGATGTTGCTACAGGTTGGCTCACCTAATACTAGCCTGGCGCACTCTGTCTAAGTCTAGACTTTAATGTGAACGGTATCAGTGCCAGTACTAAGATTATTATTTAATTGTATCGTTTTTGTTAAGTATTTATTTCTGTTGGTTTAACACTGTGTGTGTTAAACCAATTTATGTTAATTCTCTTACAAAAAACCCATTACTGGCCCACTTAGGCACGAAAGTTTATAGCTTGCTGTAGTTTTAGAACCGGCTCATGAATTTGGGAATTTGAATTATAAGTGTGGGTATTTGAAAAAGTTTCCACTTGTTACAGTAAAAGTAACAAAAATAGTCGGTTATCCAAACTAGGGGTATAGAATTCAAATTTGAGTTTCAAAATTTGACGAACCTGGTGACAAAGCATATAAAATATACAATTTTTTTAACTCTTTATTTTTGTTTCTTGTTTCAGTTGGAAAATGAGGAGTTAAATGTTCAAGAATATGTGTATTATAATATATTATGACTATATACAGTATGTCCGGCGATGTGGTAGACAAGAGGACAAACGGACCAAAAATTTTATTTTTCGAGGGAGTCATTCTTTATAAAAAAAATCGCTTGCTGAAAAAATACGATTGTCGATGAAAAAAACCAAAAATTGTATACAGGGTGTCCGAAAAGTTAAAAATTCAATTTTTTTACAAAAGTAAAGTATCTTAATTCAATTCTAAAGTTTTTAGCAAAATGATATTTAAGAAAATTGTTTGCTCGGTTGTTAACATTGTAAACTAACAAAATCTCTAAAAGTTAAAGCAAAAAAATTATTTAAAGCAAAAAAATTATTGCTATCCAAACTTAATGAAAACCAATATCTTAGAAGATGTGATGATTTGATACTTCTCTTGTAAAAAATTTGAATTTTTTACTTTTTGGACACCCTGTATACAATTTTTATTTTTTTTTCGACAATCGTATTTTTTCAGCAACCAAATTTTTTTAAAGAATTACTGCCTCGAAAAATGAAATTTTTGGTCCGTTTGTCCTCTAGTCTACCACATCGCCGGACATACTGTATATTAGAATATAATTATTATATAACATTTAAGAACATCTATTTGTATATGATTGGTAAACTCCAAATAAGTTTTTTAAACAGTCTACTTTGATCATAAGAATATAATATTTTATTTATTTTTCTACCTACTACTTATTTATCTGAAAATAAAACTATCGAGGTTTACATGTGTTTGTTGTTTGTTTATTATTTACTCCTTTTCCCCTCTAATATAAGTCATAAAATGTGCTAAAATCAACCGAAAAATGTAAGTTTTACAGAAGTCCAAAAAGTGTTTTTGGCTTATTTGCGGCCGTAGACAGGGCCGGTTTTCTGACTAGGCCTCATAGGGGCGCCACTCTGCGGAGGGGCCCTTTGTCTTCATATCTCGCTTATTTGTGACCGTATATGGCTGGAAACCCCTATTATGCCCAACTTGAGGCGTGGAATCTGAATCTGCAGTCAAAAATACGATTTTCGAATTTTTTTTTTTCACCAACGTCCTAAAATTATTTTTTATCTTTCTTATTTGCGGCAACTAAAGCGTATAATCCGAATCTGCAGTCAAAAATGAGATTTTCGAATTTTTTTTTTTGCGAAAGTCCTAAAAAAGTTTTTGGCTCATATCTCGTTTATTTGTGGCCGTAGATAGCTGGAAACCCCAAATTCGCCCAACTCGAGGTGTAGAATTCGATTCTGCAATCAAAAATAAGTTTTTCAAAAATTTTTATTTTCACCAAAGTTCTAAAAATATCTTTTGCTCATATCTCGCTTATTTGCGGCCGTAGGGGGTTAGAAACCCCTGTTACGCCCGAAACGAGGTGTAGAATCCAAATCTATACTCAAAAATAAGATTTTCGAAAATATTTTACTCAAGTCCTAAAAATGTTTTTGGTTCATATCTCACTTATTTGCGACCGTAGAGGGCTGGAAACCCCTATTCCGCCCAATTCGAGTAGATTTTGAATTTAGTCAAAAATAAAATTTTGCTGAATAACAAAAGCTAACCGGTATAGTTCGTATAATAACAAAACTAACAATGATGCACAAATAACTTAGGACATCGTGTACATATATCTAATACAAAACAAAATCTGTTGCACGTCATCACTCACAAGAGCCGTATGTCATCAGTTGTTGAAGAAAAAAAATGTCTTGCAACAGCTGTAAAACGCTGAATAATTTCTTGTGAGTGATGACGTGCAACGGATTTCATGGGTACTTTTCATTAGAAAAATGTTCGGATAGGGATGTTTTTGATAAAATGGTAGTTCTACATGACGAAAATTCCTATTACTCCAATTATGATTAAAGCATAAAACTTTACTTATTCATTCTTTAAATATATAGAAAACTTTTAGAAAAGAGTATTAGTTACCGCACATCAAATATAAAAAATTAAAAACTTTTTGTTAAAATTTTTATTACAAAAATCATAAAACTCTTTGGACTACCCCACCCCATCTGGATTCTTGGCAATATAGTCTATCCTGTAATTAAAGTAGATCCGGGACTCTACGAAAGCAACTTTGTTGCTAAGAAAGTAAAGTTCTAACTTGACGTCAAAATCAAATTTTGACATCAAAATCACTTTAAACTTAATTTAACTTTCATGTCTATAGAAAACATTACTGTAAATTTAGATAATAAATCAACATTTTCCTATGACCCGTCTTCAAAAAATCCTTTGTTTCTTGTTGTTTAAGTACCAAAAATTGCACTGGTCTACAGGTGAGCATTTCCTAACCTTACTTTTCATATGCTTTCTGTAGTAAATAGGCCTGTTATAGCCCAGTCGGATATGATTTACTTTGGTACCGGTTAAGCCAGGAAGTACTTTAACCTTTTTCTTTTTAATGAGCCCTGCCTTATCTATGCTGTGATTGTTTGCTGATATGTTTAATCTCGGATGCCGCATTATGTTGTAGCTATGTTTCGGGTAAACCATCATAGAAGCCATTTTATTAAATTTAACTTCCTTCAACGGACTTTCTCTCGTAGACTTCATCATTTGCTTCCTCAATATAGATTTCTTGAAAAATTCTCCAGATAGGTTCTTTACAGGTGTCGTTTCGTCGCAGATAGTGTTCCCAAGGTTCGAGAGATTGAAGTTCTGCCATGGGTAAGCTCTTTTGAGAGGTATTTTTGGAGAAGTAGCTCTATCACTTGTCTCTAAGTTTTCAACTGTGGTTTGGTTCATCTTGTCTTTCACATTAAGATCCAGGTGGCAACTTGTTTTCCTAAGACTTATGTTACTCGAGGTTCTCCCAAATTTAGAATTCGACCAAGTCACTTTCAAACTTTCCTGGGAAGAGTCGTTTTCGAACTTGGAGTTGTTCCACTGATCTACCGGTTTCTCACATAAATTAACTTCAGATTTTAGTTTCCTCACACTTTCCTCCGTCAGCTTTTGTTGGGCAACAGCAGACTCGCTCTGGTTTCTCTTGATTTTTTCTTTACCCCTGAAATCATTGCTGGACTTCTTGTAGTTCCGGAAAATGTTTGAGAAGAATTTGAACGGATTGCGGGTTCTAAAATAACTAAGATATGAGTTATTCATTGTGAAAAATTCAACTAATTAATTTGTAGGACTGATAGCTTAAAAATCAGATTTTGACAAATGTGAAATTTCAAAAGCTCAGCCTACTTTTAATAACACAGGATACATAACAAAATACCTGCAGAGTTGAAACTATCGACCTATATAGTACTGGTTGAATTATGCAATAAAAGTTGCATATAATATGAAGAAAAATGTTCATTAAAATGGTTCGTAAATGTAGGAGCTGAGCTGGCATACAATAAAAATTTCCAATTAGACTCAAATTGTGATGAATGGCATAAGTTTCAGTTAATCAAATTAAAAGAAAAAGAACACAAACCAAGTCTTTGATTACAATTTAAGCCCAATTGTATAATAAAGCACGAGTGTCACTACTCAAGATATACAACTTTATAGTGTTATGTTGTTGAATACAAAATTATGATTCACCCTAAAGTAGCAAAACAAAAATTCGAATTTGTAACAAAATCATTTATTTATACGATGCTCGTTACAAAAATACTAAACTATTATCCTACATCTGATCTATCAATTCAAATTGGAATAAAATATCATTTGACTATTCAGTTATATGTAGTAACATCATTTGACTTGAACTTAAATTAAAATTCCTATACAAAACAGTTTCCTTACAATTATTTTGTATACCATTTTAATACAAATCAAAGGGGCGGTGCATTATCAAAATTAGCAAAATAGCATTCTGGTCACTGATTAAAATACACAAAATTATTTGAAATACAATATTTTTTATCACAGTTAACACTTTCAGATGTTTGATGTTTTTGTTTTATATATAAATAGATAAATAAACAATAGTAACTAACAATTATTCTTAAGTCTCACCAACGGGATTTCCATATTTGACCAAATTCGCCAACTCCACAGCACTATAACCCAGAAGTTGTTTTAAATCGCACACAAACTTATACACAAAGCGCTTGCCGTGAACTTTTGATATCATATCTCCGTCATAGTAGTAACGCAATGCCCTAGATAACTTTTCATAGTTCATCGTCGGCTTATTCTTCCGTTCCCCCCACAAATGTGCTACCACCTCAGGGTGGTTCAGTTTGAACTCCCCTTCTTTACCTATCATAAAAAAATAAAAATAAAATAAATTAATTAGGACGTTAAAACTAAACACTGACCTATCCACTGTATAACGGATTTGTATTCTCTGGTCGTCAAAAGTTCCAATAAGAACTGCCACAACTGTATCTGTCCATTGTTGCCAGTTCTGTTGCCAGTACACGAATACGTTGCAGGATCAAAATAGCGAACAGAGGTTGAATAATTGATAACTTTCAAGTCCTTTTTAAACGTAACCTAAAAACAAAATTATACACTCATATGTTGACATACCAAAAAGGATAACGCAACGTTCATTTACCAACTAACCTTTTGCGGTTTCACGATTTTTGGTGTGATACGTTTCGGTGCCTCTTCTCGTTTAGTAGCTGTAAAATGTCAAATCAACACATAAATACCTAGATAAATGCTTTTTCTACAAAAAAAAATATATATATATATATATATAAATGTATATACTGCGTTTTCATATTTGCACACTACATAAGGAAGCAGCGATTATTCGAATTCATCCATTCGAGTAAAGAAAACATGGCAGCCACGGTCATGTTTCACAAGCTTAACTTTCCTATGTAGTGTTTTAAAATAAAAGCACGGTACATACAATTTGCTTACCCACAACTTTCATTTTTCTCAAAAGTTCCAAATGAGTCCAAAATACATCCGCAGGATCGTTGGGGACAATTTTCTGGAACTCTTGTATGGTTAAGTTTTGTAGTTCCTTGCCAGTCATCGACCAGTCACTCAATTTTATGTTAGGCAAGTTGAACTGCCGGACCGCCCACTGCACCCAATGCCGTACATGCACTGCCTTCCTAAACAAATGAACGAGACAGATCAAACAGGTTCATTACATCTAAACAGAAAATAACTACCATTCCTCAGGATCCGTCGGAATTTTCAACCTCTCCTGCTCCCTCTTGTAATTATGATCCACTTGCCACTGCACAATGCTCTTTGGACTCTCTTGATCCTTCTGTAAAGGATTCCCTTCATCTTTTTCCTGTACCTCCTCAACATCTGTGTCCTCTAGAATAATTAAAACCTTGCAGTCAAAACCATATTAAATATATCACCTTATATTACCCATATGGACGTAATCTTCCGCCGGTTTTAGCACATCAATAATATTTATCCGCTTCAAGTTAGTTTGAATTTGAACGTTAACCTGCACCAAGCCTTCGCCTTGTACGCACTGCTCCACCAGATTCTTATGATCCTCCAGCTAAAATACCAAAAGGAACATCACTACTCACTTCACTAAAATCACACAGATTACTTACAATTTGCGTCCCTTGTAGAGCAAAACAGTAGTTCTGCAAACTAACGCCTAACCTATTTTCTATCAACTTCCGCAACTTTGTTAAAGGTTCTCGAATGTCCATATGTTGCATTATATACTGGGACTGGGGATTAGGCACCATGCTCATGAAGTCCGAATCTAATTCGTTCATTAGATTTTCTTCAAACTCTGCTACTCCATCAAGTGTGTTCATCATACCTACAAATAACAAGCGAACTGAAGTGCGCCAAAATAAACGCATGTTTCTATTACCTAGGTGTGGGGCGTCGTCTAAATTTGTTACTTCGTTATTTTCACTAATCGTAGTATCAGTACTATCTTCCTCTGTAATATTGCCTTGAGAATCTAATTTTATGGCAGATATTGAGGTTTCCGGCTGATACTCAGTCATATTACCTTCATCGTCTAAAATATACCTGGAAAATCTTAAATTATTTTAAAATATAAGGGGGATTATATACTTTAACCTACTTTTTGTCGGGCTCTGATTGCGACGTACAAATTTTTTGGCCAAAGTCGTTTACGCTCAATATGAAGGTCTGTGATTTATTTTTATCCATGACTGGCACCTGGTTTATTTATAATAATAACACAAACAACAAATTAGCAAACAAGCCTAAATTATACTATATTCGGTTTTTGAAAGGTTACTAAATTCCATTCCATAGAACACAAAAAAAGGAACCATTAAATTCTTTAGAGTTGGCGGCTTAAAACGTCTAAACTCATGTGAGTCATAGCTGATGTGAAATTAGCGACATGTTGCCAGCAATGGAACGGAAATTTAACATTTTCTCAGAAGATGCAAAAAATTCTCGAGGTAAGAATTCTCGATTCACAGAATCATAATTAGCGATAACATGATAAGTTTTTAGACCGTCAAAAGACGACCACGAAACCATGCTATTTTAAACCGACAAACAAGATTTTTCTAACATACCTACAATTTTCTTTAATTATTTTTTAGATATGACAACAAAAATTTCGTAAAATGATATTTCATATTTTAATCTTTGAGGTTGTAACAGTGTGCAAAAATGTTTTTAAGCCAATTTCAAAATTTCCAAATGCATCAAAACTTATTTCTGTTGCTAGCAACACGTTGCTCACTTCACCCACATTGAATTGTAACATTTGAAGTATTTGAACTACTACTAACAAAATGTGTTATGCACACGTTCCTACAATTAAACCTATTTAAAAAATTGCACTCTTATCAGTCTTATCCAAATCTGTTCGAAATTGGGCTAGAGAGCGATATATAAGAAGTGGTATTATTTATCTAAAGTAGTTCTGATGTTGAATGCAGTTCTTGCACGGTATGTATAAAATAACCCCAACTTTGTCCCACTTTTTTGAAGGCCGAATGAACTCAAAAGAGAAATTGGCGTCCCTGCCATTTGACATTTGTGTGACATTTTGTTTTGACATTTACGATAAAATGTCAAATTTGTTAATAAAAAATTAATCACTAGAGCATATTGTGTGTTATATAACGGTTGTTTATTTAGTTTGTTATTTCGTTTCCACAAAAATGATGAAGGTGTGCCGTTTATGTTTACAAAAATTACAGAGGGGTTCAAAATACTTTAATATTAATGCTGTGGAGTCTTTCACTGGTTTTATGCCGTATCGGGATCAATTAACGACTTGCATTCCAGAAATGGTTCGTATGTTTATCGATTTTTATCAGATTGTATAAAACAAACATTTTCTTCTGTATGTTTTTAATTGTTGTTTACTGTTTACCATGTATGATATGATAAGTAATTTCATTGAGACAAATAAAAATATGATTCAGTGCTACCAACTAGTTCGTAATTATAATATTTTTAATCATAATTATTATGAAGTCCTTTATTCATGCTAATAGAAACATGAATCTTGTAGGCTTTGGATCTAATCCCAAACCCAGTAATATGTAATACTTGCCGTACAGCACTAAAGTCAGCATATGACTTCAAGTATCGATGTCTACTAGTAGAAAAAAAAATAAGAGAATACGTTGAAAGGCAGTCATCCGATGTAGTGAACTATGACTTATCGGATATATCAATAACTGACTTGCTGCCTGCATCTAAATCTCCATCTAAGGAAACTATAGAAAAAGAAACAGCTACTACCCCTCCAGTTAGCAGTGATTCAGAATTGTTGCTGCAGCTTCAAAAAGAAGTAATACTGCCTACGACGGGAGAAATTGAAATTACCAACGTAACCACAGGCGTTAAACGAGGTCCCCCCAAAAAGTGGCCGCAAGGGGAGACCAAATATGGCATCCACACCTGCGGGAGATGTGGAATGAACTTTGCTGACCTAGGAAAACTACTTTTACACAAGGCAGTACACGGAGACGAATTCATTTGCAATTTTTGCAATAGGGCATTCAAAAGTTTGCAATATTTGAGGAAACACAATAATATATGTTCAAAAAGTAAGTAAGCTTAAGTTATTTTTACGTAAAATTACTCGGAGTAGCGAGTTGAGGAACTTTGTAAACGTGATTTGGCGTTTTTTAGTTAGAAACAAAACTGAGTTGAATCCTATTCTAACGAAGCGACCACATCTGCCAACAAAAGCAAAAAATCATCTGAAAAGATGGCTGTTTCGCCACACAGACGTAAGTAGTTTATATTGGATTTAGTAGCTAGTAATGCTAGTATTGATATATATTTTTAGCACCCATACCCAACTGATCACGAAAAACAGATCCTCATGCAAGAAACCAACTTGTCACTCCTCCAGGTTGAAAATTGGTTTATTAACGCTAGGCGGAGGATATTACAAGATCTGACAAAGCTTAAAAACCACGGTGCTAAGTGCGGTGAGTGGCAATAAAAAAATTACATATGGTACACCAAATGATGTTAATAATAATAGTTTTTTTAGACGAGCTAGGGGACGACGTATTAGAGTTGCACACCGAAGTGGATCTGGACGAATTGTCGTGGCAATCACCTGCTCCTGAAGGTTCCACATCTCCTCCCCCTGTTGAGGAGACGGCACCTATCCCTGTGAAGCCTGAACTTGACGCACATGCAGAATCTGAACCTATGTTTACCCATGTAGATATAATAGCCATTAAAAATGAAATCGTGGACGACCGGTAATTGTACTTTTAGTTTTAAATTATTTTTAAATGACTGATTTTTATTTTCTTTACCTACAATATCATTTTATATTTCACAAATTATCTCGAACAAATTTTAACCTAGTTTTTAAGGATATGTAGGCCAGGCCGGTTAGAATTGTACCTGAAACTTATAGATGACTGTTTTTTGGTAGAGGTGCGAATAATATTGACCCAAATATGTTCGTATGTTCCGTAATCTTAAAAAATGGTGGTAGTATTTCGAAGTTCAACAAAAATCAATAACAAATGTCGAGAATCATTAAAAACAAGATTAAATACGATGGAACAACTGTAATGAATTTTTAGGAAAATTTAGGCAAAATTTGTATACAAAATGCGAAAGTCCTCATCTTGACATAGGACCTAAATTTGCCGCTTAGTTGTTTCTAATGTGTAAACAGTTCGAGACGCTAGCATACGGCGACCAAGGACGGACATGTACGAGCAGTAAAGCACTTGTTTCTAGGCAGCGGCACTTCACGTCGTATATATTTTGAGGTTGGCTATGTCAAGATGGGAACTTTCGCATTCTGTATACATAATAGATAGTTCACAACTGACCAAAAATATATTTCGGAGTCCGGACCCTACTGAAAAGTATTATATACAAATAAATGTTCATCGGTCTATAAATCAGAATAACAGTTTTGAGGTAGATTCCACAAAACTGACGTGAGCACGGCCGCCATTTTTTTCTTATGGCGGATTTGTCACTAAGGGCCAGTGTCTAGTTTGTCAGGTCTATACAGTAGTCTTTTATGTTGGCGGTTATTTTATAAGTGAATGTTATGGTGTACTAAGGATAATAAATTAAAAAAACTATAGTTAAGACTTAGGATACCATTAAAATAAAAATTTTGGTGGAGAATAGAATCCTGTTTAACATTTTCATTACTTTTAATTTTTCGATATCCATTCAGTTTTTGGAAATCACTGGATTTTTTATTATCATTTTAAAAAGAATTAAACCGGTTATAAACAATTAGTAAGTTTTTTTAATGTTATAAATATTATATTAACTTTTCGATGAAAAAAGGATATTGCCGTACTTTTTGTTATTATTAATATTCATTAAGTATAATTATTTATGAAAAGAAACTCTTTTATAGGAAAAACAATCATTTTGCCCATGTGGCTTCACTGTGATTTATTTTTTATAAACGTTAGCGATTTTAAAAATCTTAAATACGATCATGTTAAAGAAAAAAGTAATTTTGAGGACGAATATATGTACATACCGAAATTCCACTGTAAACAATTTTACTATTTTAAGTCGAATCAAAGTACCTCAAAAAATAATAAAATGGACTAGTAATCTTTAAAACTAACCTATACCTGTAAGTGGCATTGTTATTCGTATTCTTTTAATTTAACATAAATTAATATATTTGTACATTTAATGTTTAAATTTTATTTTTTATGTTTATATTTTATTTTTTAGTACTAATATATTGTTTAAAATTGCAATAGGTTTTTGTTTTATTTTAAATTGTAGTTCGTGGCGATTTGAAAAATCTGCAGAAATGGGAAACGGAATTTAAAGAATTTTCACCAATTTTCTCAATTAAAAACCTAACTTGCCGAACGTTTTGTAAGTTTTGATTGCAAATATGGATTCATATTAAAAATAAAATAATAACAAAAGTGCTTTATTGAACTAATATAGTTCAGTAGATTTATACATATATAGACATACAAAGCCTTCATAAAGGATTATAAACCACGTAGCAAGAAATAGGCAACCAGATACAAGTCTTGGTGTATAAAGTCCATTTGTCTTTTCTCATTATGGTCGAATTATTGGGAGAGTTGCATTCCTGGAAGTCCCCAACTCCAATTATGTTGGCACGTGGTTGGCACCAGCCTTGTAACTAAATAAATTCCTGTCAATGTCTGTATATTTTTAAAATATTAAATTTCTAAATTAAAAACAATAGTCCGGAAGGTTAAATGTTCTTGCGCAATACCTTTATAATTTTTATTAAATTTAGAGTTTAAGCATGAAGTTAAGTCAATGAAAATAAAGTTTGAAATTCCAACCTATAAAATTTATAGGTCTTCCAACAGTAAATACCGAAATTTCCTACGGTTTAAACAGCATTTCTACAGTTCTGTGATTTCTACCAACTTAGTAAAACCAGTGAACTGACAGGTATTATAGAAAAAAGCAGACTTTATTATAACACCATAATGTATATATGGTTGCCTAATTCTGTAGTCAAATAGTTTATAATTTTAATTTATGAAGACCCTTTATATCTGAAACTAATTTAATAAAAATAAAAAAGTAAAAACAGCTTAAATTATGTTTATAATTCCTTACGTCCTCAAAGGATATTTAAATCTTGCTCTGCCGTTTGGTTCTCATAGGAAGTTGTTATAACTCCTTATGTCGATTTTTGGAGAATCTTGTAGATAACATGGTGTATGTATTCCTTATTGGTTTAACGAGGGAGAGTTAATATAAAAATAAAACTAACTGCAATATTTCAGCTGTAGTCTTTGCATCACGGGTTTTTTGCCGTTCCAAAAAAAATATATTTTTTTATGGGTCTGCAGATGTTCTCGTATAATTTACAGGCTCTTTGAATGTCGATACTTTCTTTTCTATTCACGGCATACTTTTGCCAGTAAGACATGACAATTAAAGTTAATTTTGTGATTAATAGTTATAGTTGTATATTAAGCATAGCAGAATTCAAGGAAAGGCTATGATTATGGATGATGAAGTAGGAGTTAGATGGATTAGAATTTTCAATATTATGTACTTTGGCCAGTCATATAGAAGTTTAACGAATAGTTTTTTTTTTAAATAGAAAAAATAACAACAGATTAATGTTAAACCGAACAAAATCAGAAGAAACCTGCTGATAATAAGAACTCTGTACACCACCTTCAAGGTGACTCGAATGAGGTATAAATCTCGTGCACGTTGGTAGTGTGTATTTCTATAAACAAAGTGTTCATCCATTTATACTCGGAGCTCCTTTAGTTCTTTCCAGTAATTTACCATAACCTTAGATAAAATAAAAATCATTGTATATTTATAAGCCAACGTGCTGATACCATTACACCGCATCGCCATTAAAAGCGGGAAATTTGGATTTCCTTGCTTCAGACTGATCAGCAGTGAGTGTTGAAACTGCAAGTGCTGGTAAAAGAATTCTGGATATTTGACGGGGTAGTATAAAGTGAATTGTCAATTTATCAGTTCCTTTTTTTATTTATGATACAATCAAAATACACATAGCTTACTAACAAATATTGCATTAATAAAAAATACTTGCCTTTGAAAGGTCATTTAAAAAATACGACACATCCCAACAAACCTAAACAATTTTAACAGTTCATAACAAAAATTAAACAAAAGTTAAAAATCAACGGGACTCGCTGTATTTTTTAAATGTCATTTATGCGAAAACCTAAATTTTATCTCTAGAATTATTTTTTTTCCTAATCGTACTCTTATTTTTAGTTAACTGAGTATTCAGCGTATACATATAGTCACAAGAAGCATCAATACCTAGGTAATTTGTCGAAATATTAAGCAATACAACGGTTTTTGTAAACTTAACAAAATATATGGCAATAACTAAATGTCCTTTTTTAAGACCAATAAACTTGGTTAACGTAATCTTTTACATGTTCACTAAAACCAATTTTATTTTTATCAATTAAGGAAAAGGAAAACAAAAAACGTTGCATAAAATTTTGCTTCACTACTGCTTCTTTGAATGACTTCGAGCAATCGTTTAATTTATCACAGACCGACATAGCAAATAAAAATGTAACACCGATTTGGGTCGTTTTGCACATACTTAGAGTCTAAATTTAAAACCCTAGAAAATGCAAACATCACTCATGGTCATGGGAAGAAAAATATAACCAAAATCTTTGTAAATTTTCTAAACGGTTGAAATAATCTGCAGGTTAGTTTCTTTGTAGAAAAATTATTTTGAACAGGCCATTTTGTTTGGATATTCTAGACCTCTTTTGACTCCAATTATCTGCAAAAATTACATCTAGTACCAACCTAAAAAATAGATTACGCACTACAGCAATTCTATAAAACGTATATACATCGTTTCATATAATTTACGTATACATCAGAAAATACAACCACAATTGGCATAAAACAAACACCAGTAGGTAAGAAATATTTAATACTAATTTAACTTTACCCAGCAAAATTTTTAAAACTTTGTAACGTTCACCGTTGTCTTTTTGTCAAGATATGTATCCCCACAGGGCTAAAATGAGGTTATGGTATACACTTTCTCGTATCAATTTATTTTGTTGGTAGGCCATTTTGTGCCAGTTGTGGTAATTACCAAAAATGACGAAAAAGTCAGAAGGTATACAGACTACAATAACAATAAATCTCCTAAATATATGAATTGGATGGAAATTTTTCGGTTTCTTCCTTAATCTATTTATTGTATAGTTACGTATATTAGTTTCAATTAGTATACTTTAAGGTACTCAGAAAATAATTAAATGTTCTTTTCAAATTATAGCTAATAAAGCAACATCACAAAATATATACACAGTTGTTTTTGACTTGGGAGAAATAACACTCTATGAAAAGTTGTGTATATTTTAGTTTGAGATTAAGAATTTAAGTTTTATAAGTCCCAGAAATTGCACGGTTCTCGAATAGACCGAAGTTTCACCACAATCGGTATTAAAACTGTTATTTCCAAAAGTCTCCTATAACATCAATGCTACCAAGACTCAAAAATATTTGGATATATAAGTGATGTTATACTGGAATGTATATTCAGATCTAAAATGAGATTCATTAATTTCTGAGTACGTTTTTTAAACATCTTAAACCTAATACTGAACAATATTTCTGAAACAACAATTTACGGGGAAAAAAATTCAAAAAACGCTTAACAGTATAGCATGTACAGTTACGTAGAATCTATTTATAATTACAGTTAATATATATATGTATATAATACTGGAATGAGCATCAAATTTAAAAATGCGTATACATTAAAATGTTAATCACGTACAAAATTTAAACAGATAACTTTTTAAATTTATCGTCACATCGTTTTTTGCTTGTCATTATATATTTAAACGTTGTACGTCTTTTTAGGGAATTGAGGTATATATTACGTATACAGGTTTCATTTACAACAAATAAAACAAATGTATGATCTAAATCAGCCTTATGAATGCGTTATGGTAATTGTTTGACTCCATTTTATGAGATTACTTAACTCCAAAACCAGGCGTCGGATTAAACAAACAAACATAAACAAAATAGTGCCTAATGCTGGACAAATAAAAGCTTAATGCTTATAATGTAAAAAATTAAAAAAATTATAAAATCATAAATATACAGATTATTT
Organism: Rhagium mordax; assembly: GCA_963680705.1. NCBI lineage: Eukaryota > Metazoa > Arthropoda > Insecta > Coleoptera > Cerambycidae > Rhagium > Rhagium mordax. The sequence continues at coordinate 40,820,306 of OY796663.1, forward strand.
GGTGTCGTTTTCCTAAGATTTAAAATCCAAGGATGTTATAATTATAACCACATTGAAATAACGTTAACACAATTAAACTATAAGATACAAAAAAGTTTGTCACATAGATTTGTCATTATTTTTTACAGTCATCCAAACCAAATAGAGTGATCACAACATTTTTTTTTATTATCAGCAAATAGCGGAGTCAACGCTCGTGTCTCTCCTCTATGCCAATGCAACATTTTCATTTATAACACAATCTACGTCATTCTTAGGACTAATTTTTGTAATACTGGGTTACTTAAAATGAATTCAAACAATTGCTTAGTGATCTCCCCTTGACTACAAGCTTACCTGAAACGATAAAACTTTTATGAAATCCACTGCAATACACTGGTATATGCCTATAAGCATAGCAAACTGAGAAAAACTAATATTACATGGTAAGACATATTATTATTTTTGTTCCTACATTAATTATGTAGTTTAAATAACGTGAGTTTCTCAAATCTGCCCCCATCTTGTCTCACCAAAAATTTTACAATCAGCAATTATTTGATTTAAAACTTATTCTTTATTCCTATATTAATGCGGTAGTTCAAATGACTGGTAGGTCTCACCAAAAATGTTAGGATTATTTCAATGATAAGCACTTACCTTTATAAGGAACATATATTTCGGCATTTTCACTGCCTTTCAGCTTCTGGACTGGTACTGTAGCCTAATGGATCAACTGGATGGCCGTTTTGGTTAACTTCACCGCTCTGAGCATTTGCATCTATAACTAAGCTTCCTTCTTCCCCATCACTGCTGTAGGAGTCGCCATCATCATCAGAACTGGACAGGATACCTTAAAAATGCTTCTATATAACAAACCTTAAGAATTGCAAGACAAAGTTACCACTGTCCAGCTGCGGCTGCATGTTGGCGAAATCCTGCGGCCAGAACCTTCTGTTGTTGTTCTGGCTTTTCTTTTTCTTATGGCTGGGGGAATTGGTGGCACTATTGTTGTCAGTAGGTGCGCTGGCGTCCAACATAGGTTGCAAAATCCTACGCCGTGCATTAATGAACCAGTTGTTCACTTGGAGCAACGTTAGGTTCGTTTGTGCGGCTATGTGACGTTTCTCGTCTTCAGTTGGATATGGATGCTGCAAATAAGGATGACGCAACTGCAGACTTGCTTTAGAATGTAATTTTTTACTTTATGCAATGCGTCACACCACAAGCGATGCATGATTGCGGGCAACAAAAAAATAAAATCTTACCACAAGATGTTGGAACAGCCACGACCGCATTACGCTGGTAGCGTGTTTGGGTAGCACACCTCTTTTCTGCTTCCTGCCGCCTCTTGAGGTAAAATCGCTATCACAGTCATCGGCAGAGCCGCCCGGTGTTGTTGGAGCCGGAGACAGCGGCCCTGAACTCTCGCTTGGGGGCACCGAACAAATATTTGCTCCTATCTGAGATAGGGGAGTCGAACCATGCACTACCAGGTTTTCTGTCGCCGGTTGACTTTGTGGTAAGGGTGGGGTTGGGCCCCCGTAATGTGGCAGAGGATAGTTGGCTGGAGTTTCAATTTGGCGGTCTATGAGGTTGCCTTGCGTTGGCACAACCTAAATATATACGAGAAGTGTATAAAGACATTAACAACAGATATACTGAAAAACTTACAGGTTGTGAGGGACTAATGGAATACTGCACCGGGCTGTTTGATGCCGAACCACTTTCTGAATTACCGTGCGACATCATGTTGTTGTTGTTTTCCATGTTGTTTAACAAGCCGGTGCCTAAAACATCTTAAATACTAGTTAATAAAGTTTAAGTTCATCGTTTGAAACTTTTATTTCGCAACAAACGCAACAATTACTTTTGGTAGTATTTATATTCACTTACCTTGAGGGTAGTCCGACCTTAACAAATTTTCTGACTGCATCTTGCCTTTCAGACAAGTAATATACCGATTGCAGAAGTCTTTACATAGTTCTTGCACTTTTTCCAACTCTAAAAGATGTATCCTCAACACTTGTATCGCTTTTATCATCTGCAATTAAGAAAAGGAACTAATAATCAAACGTGGGAGTTATTGAGGTGGTGCAGTAGTTCAAATAATTTGTAGGACTGAAATTTTTGCACATCCACGGACATTTTTTGTCAAATAAAGAAAACAATATAATCTAATAAAAAAAATATGTTTTGCTTACAAGTCCATCAATTTCTGGTTCATTAGCTAGGAAAGGCTTCCTATCACGTTCCTGATGTTGCACAAATGCCTGTATATCCAAATTAAACGCGTCGCTCGACTGAGGATCAGAAGACTGAGTGGCCAATTCGCATCTTTCAAAAAGTAAAGCTAATAAAGGGAAAAGGGGATGTCTGAAACAGAAAAGCAAGAATTTAATCATTCTAATGAAACATAATGTCAATTAACTTGATATAAAGAATGTACTTCTAGTGATCATGTAAAAAGAATTTTCCTGATAACTTTCTGAGAATATGATATCAGTCGATAATAGTTGTAATGAGTTCCTATTGATTATCTGAAATGAAACTCCTACTATTTTATTCGGTATTATCTCTGACTAAGACTAAGAGAAGTTCCACGTAGAATTTAAAAAATTGTCTTACTTGTAAACCGCTCTTTTATCAGCCTCAAATTGCGCCTGGTCCGAGTCTGGGGGCGTAAACGACGCCGGCAAGGGCTGTTGGACGCCAGCATCTCCAACCGGAGGTACACTCAGCATCGCGCTTTGTACTCCACACTCCATTTCATGCTACCTGTAACAAAAAATCATCATCAATCTGGTGCCCTATCTATCGAATTGAACACTAATAAAATATTTTTGGTCTTTAGTTCTAAGAAAAAAAAAATCGGATTCTATTATTTTAGTAGTCAAAGTAGTGCCCTCCCAAAAGTTCGAAATTTTGCTCTCTATTGTCGTCACTGTTTTGTTCAGGTCACTGTTCCTGAGCGACTCAATAAATAACAGTGATGACAATAGGCACGCAGTTAAGAATCGCCCATCAGTCATTTTACAATTAATTTACGACTTAAGTCAAAGAGTTTTGTTTGATAATGTTTGGTTATATTATTGGTACTATTTTATGTGCAGACGTTAAATTAAATTATTATATTTTGTGTTCCTTAAATAATGTATATTAGGTACCTACTCGGTACCTATACCTAACAATATGTCTTTGTAATTAAAATCAACCATATTTTTCAACTTGTGAAGATTTTTAAATCCTAATCTTAAATTTAAACGAGCCATCGGGGCAGGCCGCAAATGCGAAATAGACCAATCAAAATTTTGCTCCCTATTGTCATCATTGATTTATTAGGTCACTGTTCCTGAGTGACTTAATTGTTACAGTGGCGACAATTCACATTTAAGTAAGTTATCCTGGTGGTGTCAACTTGGTTGGTGAAATGCACATTAGCCAGCGTTTCTCACCACACATTTTCTCCTGAAATCTATAAATGGGCCCGCATCCCCTTGGGCTGGGCTGTGTAAATTCGGGAAATTCGCCATACGCACAAACGATGAGGTTATGCCCAGATGAAAATATTGGTGCCAACACGCAGTATAAAATAACAAATAATTTTTAATTCGCCCATTGACGATAGTGGTTATTTGTTTGGATTCTTTTTTTCGTCAAAACAAATGTATAATTCTCACGAACAATCATCTAGGTATATCAGTTCTTATCTGAAACACAATGATATTGTTTGGAGTTGGCTCTCGCGTTATTGTTTGCCGACAAAACTTCTGTTCAGGATGTTGTTGTTATGATGCTTTCTTTTATCGTACTTTATTTATTAGCCGTGTAAGCAAATCTAAAGGCAAGGCATGCCCTACAAGCAAACAAGCAGGGTACAGGGAGCTTACTTTTATTTTGGTTGAAGTAAAAGCGGGGTTGCGCATCTATAATTTTATTTTATATTAAAAGTATTACAGTCCATTTTGAGATATCTGAAAAAATTAATAATTTCCCGTAATCCACTTTTGTTATTTTTTTTATTGGTAAAGATTTTTACGCAGAGAAGGTTGGTAATGGTAGCAACAAGACCACATTTTTTGCAGGCGTCGAAAAGCCAAAAAAAAAAACATTTAAACAAATTTCTTGGTCAAATATTTAGAAGGATACAGGTCATACAGGCAGTGGCGTAACCAGTGGGGGGGGGGGGGCGAGGGGGCCTTGCCCCCCCCTCATCAAAATCCACGTATACCAAACCAAAACAGTGAACACTATACTTTACTTTAGGTGATTAAAATCTATCAGAAGCTTAAATCATCTTTCAGTTAGTTTTATCACTTGGCTTTGGCTCCCCCTTCAATTCAGTTCTGGTTTACGCCACTGCATACAGGTAATATCATATCTCATACTTGCGTCAGACTCTGTATATAGGTACATTATACATATATTGATTGAGTGGTATAGATAGACACGCGGTATACAATACATCTCGTCTATCTGTTTTCCCAGGACGCGTCCCAAATTAGGTATCCCTTGTAAAATAATTGTCAAGACTCGAAAATACACTTTAGCCAAACGTTAACTAAACTACGCCCGCCGTTGTAATTAGAGTACCGCCCTCGAGTTGCAAAACATAATTAGAGACACTTAATATAGGCCAGGTCGCAGGGTAAAAAATGACGGTAACAACAAGAAAATTCGAAATGCATTTTTTTCCTCCGTAAAATGGTAAATTTGGAGATAGTGATGGAGGTACCTAAACTAAGAAAATCAAAATTTTCAGAAACAAACAGCCAGCGCGTGGTTTAAGAATTATTAAGCATACACCTACGACCCATCTTTTTAAACTACCTTTATTATATTGTACATATATCTATTAAATTACGCGTGAAATGGACTCGAACCCATCCATGTACGGTAAGTGTAATTCAAGATATACCCTCTTGAAGTTAACTCAGAAAATTATGAAAATACTCCAGATTCCAGAAACACGTTTTGTTTTCTTTTTGTACATGTTAATAGTGACAATTTTGCAATTAGCATTAATAAAAGTAGGTATTCCGACACTTGAGACCGACAGTGACGTCACAGGTACTGCGCCAGTCAGTGACGTCATCATCGTTAAGTGTAGAATATGCATTACCGACTGAGACCCCGTAGGGCTCCTCTCACCAATGGGCCTCCGTAGGGGCTCAGCGTCCCCATAGCGCAGTCAAAAATTCGTAGTCTACCTCTCAGCTGTCAAAAATTTGTAGCTCACCTCTCAGCTGTCAAAAATTATTTCTATGTTACCTAATTCCACACAATTCGTTTACTGAACTTGAGGATCGAGGGAACTTACATTTTTACCTTATTTTCACCCTTTATAGGTATACATCAAAGTATCAAAGCACCTTTATACTTTTAAGCTCATCTGTGGCGTCATATTTGTTTTAAGATATCGAAAAAATAATTGAAAAAAAAACTTCCCACAACTCTGATTCTGATCGGGAGCCTACTACAATCTGAAAATTTCAAGCTCGTTGCCCTTCTGGTTGAGGCATGCGCAGTAAGTTTTTTGTTTATAACTTGAGAACAATTATACGAGAAAGGTATCTAATACAAAGTAGGTGTCAAAAAAAATAATTATAAATACGTTTTTTTTAAATATCTCGAAAACAATTTAAGATATTTCATTGAGCTTTGGGATGCACTTTACTGCCACGGAGAGACTCTCTTTCGATTCAATAAGTTTTGACAATTCCACCAGTGACGTGCGTGACAGAAAAAAATTAAATATTTTTGACAAAAAAAATAATACGCCACTGCTTATTTCAAAATAGGTATTTGTTTCTTAATCGGTAGCCAATTCTAAAAAGAAAAGACCTCTTGACTCTTTCTGGTAGGACAAACTGTTTTTGAGTAAAATTAAAAATTGTTTTTCTGCGTCACTGACGTTTGTTTGTTTTTTTCCGAAAAATATGGGCGATCTGAACCTCAATATATTTGAAATTATGTAGACAATTAATCTTCATACGGCTTTTCGTGATCGTTAGCAAAATTCATTGACCATCGTCCAAAAAACTCTAACTAGTAAAACTTTACTAGTTTGATGCAGTTGCGGAATTGCAGCTAGCCAGTGGAACGTAATTCGTCGTTTGCGCTTGCGCATAGTGCATTTCCGTTGGAAATTGTAAACTCGCCTAGTATTCCTTATGATCGAACAATGCATTGTATGTACACCCTAAACTTGTTATAATTCTTACCCTTTTGCATGGAAAAGATATCCGTAAAGCACACAGTGTCCCAAGTCGAAAGTTGCATAAGTATAATGTATTTAGCACATTTTTTAAAGAATAGTATATTATTCAACGAGCGAGTTACGAAGCCATTATTCATTAGGATAGTTTGCGCCCCAAGCCCATGGGGCGATAAAAATTGTGGGTTTCTGATTGGCTGAGGTGGTTATGAAAATTGGAAGTTCCTGATTGGTCAGTAGTAGTAGTCGGCGGTTATGCGTTTATAAATCCCTATAAAGGATAATGGCAAATTATGAAACTGAAAGATATGCATTATTGTATATGTCGAGGAAAAACAATATTACTCATTACATTCCTCATCGTCATCGACGATTTCCGTTTACTCGTAAATTTCTCCAGTATTTTCATTTCCTTATTGTTATAATGAGGCTCTTGCAGTGTCACAAACAGCAGGGATTCGAGCAGTTAAACGAGAGCCGACGTTTCAACATTTTTTCACTTATTTAAGCTAGTTAGTTTTATGCCGAAAGAATACGCTTATAATATACAGGGTGCACCCAAATTTATTTCATTCCTTTTAAGGAGGTATCTCTGTTGATATTTGTACCATGAAAAACTGACCTTACGTAAAAAGTCTATTGAACTTTTGAGGACCACTGCATATCTCTACCGATCCACATATGAGGTGTACAACATGCTTTGTTTATCCAATTATAAATTCCAAAGATATTAAAAAAAACACCATAAAATCACCGACAAAGTTGTCTTGGGGCTATGAAAATGTTGTGCTGTTATATTTCTTATGTACAGGGTGGTCCATCTAAGCGGAAACGTTGACATAGGGGCTTTACGGCTGTACTAAAAAAAAAATTTTACCGCAATTTGCTCCAAACCATTGCAGCTTGCAGCTATAAAAAAGCGCAAAGAGAAACTTTTTTTCGCAAAATTTCCTCATCATATTTTTGGTCATATACCGGGTGACCACGAGATGAGGTTACACTCTGTAACTTATTTGTTATTAAACCGATTAATTTTAAATTTATAGGTGAGGCATAACATCTAAATGCGCAACTTTTGATACTTGGTAGCCTTATTTTTTACTTCCGATTTAGCCGGAAGTGATGTCAACTTTCTTATTTTAATAACAACTCTACCTGTTTTTGTAATGTATCTTATTCGTTATAAAATTTACAATACAATGATATCTCACACAATGATATTTCATTTCAAAATGGCCGAAAAATTAATTTTTTTCAAAAATATTAAAATGTCAATTAAAAGATATTGAAAATTAATTTTTTTCCAAAGTTGGCCGTGAAATCAAAAGAGTAATGAATTTGACATGTTTAATTTTTAATTTGCATCAAAATTTCGTTTTGGCGGTAAGATATTAGAAAAATAAAATAAATATTAGGGGAAATTTTTATTTAATTTTTATATTTTGTGAATAATTCGGTACGTTAATGGCATTAAATCAAAGAGAAGAAACAAGCAATTGCAAAATTAAAAAAAAATCAGGTAGGTGTATTTAAAAAAAAATAGTTTTGATTATTTAAAAATTGCAGAAAAATATTTATCTTATTTTCCTAATATCTTTTTGCCAAAACGAAATTTTTGTACAAATTAAAAATTAAACATGTCAAATTCATTACTCTTTTGATTTCACGGCCAACTTTGGAAAAAAATTATTTTTCAATATCTTTTAATTGACATTTTAATATTTATGAAAAAATTTAATTTTTCGGCCATTTTGAAATGAAATGTAATTGTGTGACATATCATTGTATTGTAAATTTTATAACGAATAAGATACATTACAAAAACAGGTAGAGTTGTATTTAAAATAAGAAAGTTAATATCACTTCCGGCTAAATCGGAAGTAAGAAATAAAGCCACCAAGTGTCAAAAGTTGCGCATTTAGATGTTATGCCTCACCTGTAAATTTCAAATTAATCGGTTTAATAACAAAGAAGTTATAGAGTGTAACCTCATCTCGTGGTCACCCGGTATAACCGTTATTTTTTTATCTACTGAGATATTAACTAAAAACGCTATCGGGTACATAAATTATGTCACTATTTAATGATTTTTAAAACAAACCAGATATGTACAGAGTCGAGTACAGAGTGATGATTTATAATTTTACAACCCCCTTAACTTTGTTATTTTTGGAAAAAGAAAAAAAGTATAAAGACGGAAGTTTCAGTTATTTTTGCACAGATTTCAAATAAGATATCAGAAAAACAATTGAGTAACGCTAAAAACACTTACAAACTTGTGTTTTTTGTGTAGTAACACGCTGTATGAAAAAGTAAATATGTAGTTCAAAAACCGCAAAAGATAAATATACAGTGTTATATATTTTTGAAAAGTTATTCTCATGCTCTTTCATATTCCGCAAAAACATACAGCATGTTGTCAAACAAAAAGCACAAGTTTGTATTATAACTTTTTTTGACGTCACTCAATTGTTTTTCTGACTTAAAATTTAAAATCTACGTAAAAATAAAAACTAAAACATTCGTCTTTACACTTTTTTTCTTTTTCCAAAAATAACAAGGTTAATGGAGGGGGGGTGTAACTCTTGGCGAGTTATTTAAGGTAGAAACCCATAAAAAATGGTCCAATTTCCAAAAACTGATTTTATTAACTCCTACCACTTTACAAAAAAAAAGTACATATACTGAATTTTGCAATTATCCACACGTATTTGGCCTGGTCTAATAGCGAGAAGCAACAATAAAAGAAAGGAATACTGGGACCGAATTCGGATCGAGTGGTTGGGGCCGTTCTGAAATTTAATTTAACTAATTTAATTCCCTCGAAATGTCCGTTAAATTGTTTCCCTAACGATAGTATGATTGCAAAGACCGCGGCGTACTCCTTGGAAAATCAATATTTAAAAACAGTAAATTAGAGTAGTAAGCATGTCCGTGATTGATGCAAGGATTGGAGATGATAGATTACACAATAAAACAGTGAGGGATGCAACAATAAGAATAATCTTACAGTACGACCATTGGTACCAAAAAAATTGTGACTATAGAAAAAATTAAACTTTGGTGGTAGCACATCACAAGGAAATAAATGGACAGTTCAAAACGACTTATAAGTCTCTAAAAGGAGTTCATCGGATTGAAAAGTTCCTAGTTCGTGGGGGTCCTTCCTTTATTCTTTTTTTTAATAGATTTTTGTATCGCTTGAGGCCCACAAATATTCCGGGCCTCTTCCAGTTCCAATCAAATCCCGCCACTACCTCTAGAAGACCTACAGAGTAATTCTCACGTTATGAATGCTAAATGTCTTTAACTTTAGGAGAATAGAAAGTAGGCACCGAACTAAAACTTTATCAAGATTTCATCAAATTCATCAATAAAAAATAACGTCTCTCCTTAGGCAGCTCGCAAATAAACCATTTTTCACTTTGCCGAGCCCGGCGGCGAACAATAGAGAAAACCAAAATAGATCTAATTTTCCCTTTTAAATAATTTATTCGATCTCTTTTTATAAACAAGCCGGAACCGGCATCATATGAGCAAATAACAAACCAAAGTTATTTGGAAAGCTTGTCAAGTCGGCATTTTTTACTGGAGCGAGTGCCCTAAATAATGTAATTTGCCGGGACAAAAACAAACTCAATTCCCAGTGCGGCAGAGCGAGCGTAAGAAAACTGAATCCGGAAGGCGGCGCAAAGGGCCGGACTAAGCAGATTTGACTGTAATACAGGATTTTGCTCCGATCCCTGTATCTATTAATATATCATTGGTGACAAGCTGGAAACATTGTCGTATCTGAGATACGAATTATGCATATATAGAAACGCTCGACGTCTTTCCATCGTTACCTACATAATAAATATACAGTGTGTTCAACGGCGTTAGAACATGAGTGGCAATCGGTCAAAAATTGTCAAATGTGAAAACATCCAAAGTTAAGTGTAGCGAGTAAACACTTGCACATACAAAATATGTATACAAGGTGTCCCACTTATCGTGGTGCTCACCATACGTATCTTGGAAACGAGAGATACAAGGTAGGTTAATTGACACCATATGTAGAGCTTATCAATGCTTACTATTATGTGCAAAAATATTTTAGTAAAATCATCCCGTTGTTGTTTCATAAGCAAAAAACTGATTTTTATCATTTTCAATAGTAAACCTTGATGAGTTCTCAATTTGGTGTCATTTAACCTACCTTGTATCTCTTACCGTTTCTAAGGTACCCATGGTGAGCACGATAAGTGGGACATCCTGTATATAAAAGCATGTTTTGTAGAATTTAAGAAAAGTTTTTCGTAAGCGATATGTAGATAATTCACTTACCACTTACCCCTGATTGGCATAAGAGTTTATAGTTTATGCCGTTATACACTATATACAGGGTGGTTCAAATCAGGGTTGCTGTTTTTTTTGAAAAAAATCAAATAACACGGATTTTTTAAATTTAAATCAAATTTTTTAATTTTAATTGGAGTTTTTATATTTAAATAACTAATGGCGTTATGCTTTATAACATATTTTAAAATAAAACATAATAAAATAAATATATAATATACAGTGTGTTCCCTGGATTGAGTTCACAATCGGGAAAACTTTTTTAATTTCGATTTTTCGACAAAAAGCCGTCCATTATTTGAGAAAAAAAAATTATTTTCGATTCATTGATCGCTCAAGAATAATGTCACTTTTATTGATTTAATATAAAGTAAAGTGGTATTAAGAAATATTAATCTGAACACAAAGAGTTTTCAAAAAAATACTTTAAAGATCAAGATCAATAAAAACAGTTGTCTAATTTAAATTTATTATTTCAAATCACTCACACTTGGAGTAGTTTTCCACACACACCAAAACACTTTTGCACACACTCGACGCGCGTTTCGCCAACCAAGTAGGCATCATCGGGAGATGATTAAAACTTTTTTTATGACGATTCCAATAATGAAAAAAAAACAATTACCTAAATGCCAATTTAAAAATTTATGAACCTAACTTGCAATTTTTTAAATGGAACGCCCTGTATATTTCTGAATTCACATTTAATGGCAGGAGCAATAACAAATGTCAAAATAAATAAATAAGTGAGCTTTTGTTTTTTAGCATGGCCATTCTTAAACCTATGAGTCCAGGCAATATTTAAGAGACTGCATTTATTTTCTTAAAAAAAAACTATATTTTTAAATAATTCAAAAACTGTAAAAAATAAATGTGTTAAATTATATATACCGGGTGTAAACGAATAGTGGGCCACCCCTGTAACTTCCTCGTTTTTAAAGATACCGGGGATAAAATTTTGTATGATGAAATTAGGTAAGATTTCTAAGTTTTTGAGACTTATCCGCCATATTTGTCACTTCCGGTTTCACCGGAAATGACCCCAATAGTCTTTTCTAAATGGACCACTCTGTATGTTTTTACATGTTTTAAATAAAGATCACAATTTGGATACATTTATACTATTTAATTTAATTTAAAAACATACAGGGTGGTCCATTTAGAAAAGACTACTGGGGTCATTTCCGATGAAACCGGAAGTGACAAATATGGCGGATAAGTCTCAAAAAGTTGGAAATTTTACCTAATTTCACCATACAAAATTTTATCCCGATATCTTTAAAAACGAGGAAGTTACAGGGGTGGCCCACTATTCGTTTACACCCGGTATATTTAGAATCAGAATGAAAAGATCTTTCAAAAAATTCATAAATATATAGGGTGTTCCATTTAAAAAAATGTAAGTTCGATTAAATTGGCATTCAATTGTTTTTCTTTTTTCATAGTTAGAATCGTCATAAAAATTAACACGAATTATATATAAAAAAAATTTGTACCTAAATATAACCCACAAAATTGGGGTGGGAACTTTCACGTGATAACCCTTGTTACATTTATTTTTTATTAAAGCATTTGAGAAAAAAACACAAGTTTTGCCACCAAATTAAGCACAAATTACATTTACTATTATTTATTGAATAATTGAAATCGATTATTTTACTATTTTCATCTAGATTTTCACCTACTAAGAGTTGGGAAACATTTATTAAGTATTTTATTGTAAAAATTATTGTGAATTTGATTTAAATCAATGATTTAAAAAAAAACCCTGCTTCAAATTCGTATATTTTCAGCACTATCCGAGAATCCATAAGATATAGAGCAAATATAACATGTGGATGTTTTTTCGTAAAAATAAGAATGGCGCAAGCCGCATCCTTCTAGTTCTCATTGTTAAATTCGATGACATAAAAGTAATTTTGAATTTCTTTTTCGTTTTTGAGATATGAGCAAACTTTTGTTTTGTTAAACGGAACACCCTGTGTTTTTTCCCAAAAATGAAAACAGGAGTGAAAAAGTTTTCCATATACATATGTATCACTTATATTATTTTTTTATTTAAATCTGCAAAAATATAGGGGTTTTTTAATTTTCAAACAATTAGGAAGCCTAGAAACAAAAGAATTCTGACGTTTTAGATCGTTATAGCAATGACAAATGTAAACTATAAAGACATTATGGAACGACGTTGTTATAATTGAAGCAAGAAAATGTATAAAATGCGGTTGGACACTGCCACTGCCAGAGGGCGACATTAAATTTTTCTTCTTACTATGTTAATAGTATCCTTAAAACATATATTACAATATTGCTTTAAAGTTATTCTAAAAAACGTATTAAATGTTTAAAACCAGTAGTATCAATAAAGAAACAGAGAAAGAACAGTATCGCCCTCTGACAATGACCAACCGCATTTTATACACTTTCTTGCTTCAATTACAACAATGTCGTTCCATGTCTTTATAGTTTACATTTGTCATTGGTCACTTTTTGTAATAATTGTTATCAGCTATATTCAGGTGAAATCAAGCAAAAAATAAATATTTTTTCAAATGATGACAAATCTCGTGACAAATATATATATAATCTTTTAAAATGTTTTTTATCTGGGTAACGAAAATGCAGATTTAGCAGAGGATCTCTATTTCGACTTGTGGTGAGTATTTTTAAAACTATTTATATACATTTTTTTGAGTTACAATAAGTGTAAGAATAGCCGTGTGGTTAAACGCCCTTTGATATGTGAAATATTATTTTTGTGTATCAATAAAGACGATATTATTATTATTATTATTATTATTATTATTACAATAAGGGTATTCATATTAACAGTTATAAGTACGATTATAATAATATTTTTAAGTTGTCCAAAGAATTCACAGCCAGACAAAAGAATATTAAAAAAATTTATATTCAATTTAACAAATTATGGATCTTACAATAAACTCAGAAGCAAAATTTACAATAAAGCTAATAGAGAAAACCAACAAAATGGTTTAGAATTTGTTAGAGAAAATCCAAATACTTCATCTAGAAAAATAGAAAAAAATTTAAACATTAAAAGAAACATGGTTATGTTATTAGAATCCTCAACAAACATGACTTTTGACCTCATAAAATCAGAAAAACACCAGCTATATCCGGATGATTTCAACCAGGAGTAGAATTTTGCAACTAGTTTATCTACAATAGCAATCAAGATTCTGATTTTTCAAAATTTGTCATCTGGACAGATAAATGTTATACAGGGTGTTAAGAAAAAGTAGGTCAAGCCGTCAAGACGTTAACCACATATTCTTTAGACGAAAATAACGCGACTTTTATGGTGTGATTTATTATTTTGACACGTAGTTTTCCTTATACAGGGTGTTAAAGCCTAAATTTTGAAAATTGTTTTTATTAATAATTCTGTTATTTTTTAAGATTTGTACCTGAAATTTTGCACAGACGTTTATCTTATGCAGACATATTTTTTGTGCAATTTTGATGCAAAAAGCGAGCAAAAAGTCAAAGCACAAACGGGGAAAAGGAGGGTTGTGGCACCCATTAACGCTACCCACTTTTTTATGCGTACGCCTATGCTCTCTAGATATTTATTTTTAGATTAAATACTTATTTCCCTAACATTTCTTACTTCCATAAAATTTTAATTTAGGACTTGGCTAACGAGATAACGAATTTCACAAAAACATCTTTGGAATGATTTCAGTTGAAGTAATACTGATCACAATAAAAGTAATTGAAATTGCCAGTAACAATCTAAAACGTCAAAATTCTTTTGTTCCCATAGCCTACCTCTACCTTGTCGTTAGTTGTGTATATCTCAAAAACGAAAAAGAAATTCAAAATTATTTTATGTCATCGAATGTATCTCAAAAAAAGTGCCTGTAGACTGTTTAACCCTCGGTTTAACCATTCTAGAATATCTAGCGTGAAAGGAGAGATAGAGTTACGCCAAAAATTGAGAATCACCCTGTAGCTTGAAAACAATAAGAGCTCGAATAAGAGGTAGAAGGTTGCGATTTGCGCCATTCTTATTTTTAGGAAAAGGAAACTGCTGAAAACATACGAATTTAAACCATCCTGTACAGGGTGAGTCAAATTCGATGCTCACCATTGGGATCTCGGAAAATGTAAGAGATAGACAGTTGGTTAAATGAGGGCGAAGTTAAGCAATTTTATAATCAAGAATATCTTGTTTGGTTTTTGAGATATTTGAAAAAAAAAATTTGAGTTTTAATTTTTGTTTTTTCTGGGTTTGTTTGAAGAAATATCAAAACAGAAAGAACTTTTATATTACATTTTTTTCAGCTCCACAACATAGATTTAAAATATTTTGAATAGACGTTTCGCCAGACCGGGGCCACCCTCAACTTTGTTTTTTCAAATACGGACCTGACATTGTTTTTCCGAAATTCATTAGTATTTTCCATTCTGATTCCAACGATATATGACACTCGTTGATTTGAACAATATCTTCAGTTCTAAAACTTGAATTAATTAAAAAAACAGGGCTGTAATGAATTAATTTAATCACTTAAAAACTTAATTTAAGTTTTGGAACTGAAAATATTGTTCAAATTAACGGGTGTCATATACCGTTGGAATCAGGATGAAAAATACTAATGAATTAAGGAAAAACAATATTAGGTTCGGATTTGAAAAAACAAAGTTGAGGGTGGCCCCGAGCTGACGAAACGTTCTAATCAAATTATTGTAACTCTATGTTGTGGAGCTGGAAAAGTCGCAATGAAGAAGTTCTTTCAGTTTTTTATCTCTTCAAACGAAGCTAGAAAAAACAAAAATGAAAACTTAAAATTTTGTTTTTTTGCAGATATCTCCAAAACCAAACAACATATTCTTTATTTCATCACAGCATATTATTGGATATAAAATTGCGTAACTCACCCTGTACATAAAGCAAGGAATAAATTGAGTTATTCGAAACAGAAAAATCTTCGTACACCGCACTTTTTACTTTAAGTCACGCAACTTTTGACACTTTTTGACACAAATTTTGAGATAATTGCATTTATGACATCACTGTTCCCGATATGACGAAATTGATAATTTTTTTAAATGGTAACCCACATTTTTGACAAAGCCGTTTGAAAGAGCATACTTTCTGCATCAGTGCATACAGAGCGTAAGAAATTTTTGAAAAAATATGGATATGCAAATAAAAAAATTAAATAAAAAAAACCTTATTAATGGTTTGTTGACAAATATTTGCATCTGCTTTAATTCTAGTTTTAAATTCGTCACTGTTTTAAGGTCTCGTTCTGTATACTACGTTTTTAAAGGCGGCCCCACAGAAATAAATCTAATGGAGTAAGGTCCGGAGACCTAGGAGGCCATTCAATATTTCCACGCCTTTCTATCCATCTGCTTAGAAAAAAACTTGATCAAGATACCTTCCCATATCAACCGAAGAAAACACAACAAATTTATATTCAACAAGTATTTGAAAATGAAATTAAAAAAAAGTAATTTTAGAGGACAGTTGAGGAAACATTTTTTTCACATTCATGTTGGATCCTGTTATTGCTGAATGGCCCACCTGAAGAAATCCACCCCTGCCCCTAGACGGCGAACTTTCATAAATACTGAAACTAGGTTTTCCGACATTCAGGAGTTTCGAGACTTTAGCTACTTCCCGTCGTTTTCATGTAGCGAAACATTCTTGTATGCAGTTTTCCCGTCTAGGAAGCGATTTTCGCGTTGAAAGAAGACAAGGCGGGCATGCAACTATACGTTTCCAACGCGACGAAGCGAGACGCAGCACCCCAAAGCAAGAGGGGCTTACGCGCGCCCTTTAACGATGGAAAAAGACGGCAATAAGAGTCATTACGAACAAGTGTCACCCGGGGAGAGATTCAAGAGTACAATAATTGTGTTTCCCTCCGCCTGGAATGGAATGAATTAAACATATTGCCGGAGTCAGGGGTTTGTGACGTATGATACATTTCTATAAGGTCACAAATCGCACGGAGGAGCCGCTGCGGCAGGGAAATCGAGTCCGGGGCCCGGCGATGTTCTTTTATTAATTTTAACCAAATATTGCTTGGGCCAGCTGTTTTTTATCTCTCGAAGTACGATGGGGTTTTTCTTATTTAAGATTTGCACAGGCGGCAGGGCTTTAGGGATCGTCGCGGTCTGTGTCGGTTTTTTTTTCTTCCTCTTCTTTCCTCTCAGATTCCACTCTATTGCTTGGGGATTTTAAATATTAATGAATATGGAGAGTTCGCGGGACGGGAGAAGAGTTTTTCAGGCGGTCGGTGAGGCACAAATGGGGAAGGTAAAGGCGTAAAGGATATTGGACAGGATTGAGATTTTAATACGCTAAGAAATTCTCGTACGCCACGTGCAATTTAGCGCTCGACACGCCTCGGATTTATTTGAAAATGCGCTGAACGTATGAGAGCATCGCAACTGTTTTCAAAACTGCTGTTCATTTTTTATTAACGGTAATCTCTGACGCGCCGCAGTCGGATAAAGGGCACTATTTCAAATAATGTTAAAAGATCATTACGATTAAATCCTTACCGTACGTACTACGATGGCTCTGAAGGGCCACAGCAAAAATTTAAAAAACTAGAAATTTCTACTTTAAAAGCAGAAATTTCTACTTTAAAACTAGAAATTTCTACTGTAAGACTGTGTCTATCCGTTGAATTGGTCGAAATTTCGATATCGACTATTACCTTACACAGTTTAAGCTTATCTATACTCGGGCCAAAAAGAGTAGTCAGTAGAGCCAGGGGCGTACGGATTTACGAATTTCATAAATTCCATAATTCGAACAAATGAAAGCGGATTGTGTTAATTATGCATGAGTATGAGTTACCATGTCTTAAATTTTAAATAATATGCTTACATCTGGCAACATTATCTCCACGAATTAGGTATAGCAACGCAGTTGAACAATGCACATCCTTTGCGTTGCAGCATATGTGACGCCACTGAATGCGCTATCTAAGCCCTCTCGACGACCTTTATAATAGTCGAACAAATTATTGGGTACTAGGGCGGCACGTTCAAGCATGTACTTTATTTGGTTGACTATACCAATTAAATATAATGACCTAGTTGTGGTTTTCATCTCTGGTAGGCGGAGAAAACTGGATATATTTCTCTGAATTATATGGGATTATATGGTAAAACGAGCTGCCGCTTCTGTATTCCATAACAGCTAAATCCTTTGAAGAATTGCCGGTAAGTTTTTTGCTCTACTGACTACTCTTTTTGGCCCGAGTATAGGGTGTTTGTTTCAAAATATTATATTATTCTTTTTTTACTTTTCGACTGACCCTGTATAAAAATCTGTTAGGTATGTTACCTACATCAGAATATAAGTACTACACTACATAACTTCTCTGCTTGATATTGTTCATGTGGGTGACTTGGGTGAGAGATAAGTATATCCCACTGGAATTTACCTATCTTTCGCCCTGTTTTACTTAAATTTGCCTTAGATTAGCTTGGTTTAACATTATTATTTGTCTTCAAAAACCTTTGGCTGACGAGAACATATAAGTTCGAAATCGGCCTGTGGGTCTATACCTGGTAAGGAAAAGGCAAATAATCTTGGTTATCCATCAGGATCTGCAGGTGTCATTCAATGTAGGTATGAATGTTTGCCTGCTGAGTAGTTGTTTTCTGCAATTTTATTTAGCCACTCTTCAAATGTCAGAGTCCCACTTTTATTCACGAAAACTATTGTAAAATACAGAGTAAAGAATTCATCATCTAAATTAAAGCCTAATATTATTTTATTACCTATTAAATTGTTAATATTACAAATCAGTTCCGCAGTCTTCTATAGATATTTGTTATGTAACCTACATAACATAGTATCTACTTCACTCCTAGTATATACAGAGTATTTCGGAAGGAAATGGAACTATTTTAAGGACGTATTCTAGAGGTCAAAATAAAAACAAAGTTCCTATAAATAAGACTTCGAAAATGCTTCTTTTTCGAAATGCAGGGTGTCAAAAAAAAGAACTAAAAATACGTTTCTCTGCAACTGCAAGTAAATAACCAAACTGTTATACAATTGAAGTATACAGGGTGATTTACGAGGAAAGGGACAAACTGTTATGGTAGCTAGAGTTCACTTAGGTGAATTAGAAATGACTATTGAAAAAAGCCTGAGCCTTTTTTTTATCGATCTACAGGGTGATTTATGAGTTTTGCCCAATACTTCTTAAGTAGGTAATATCTTTTAAACTAATCACTAGAATCAGCTCGTATTGTGGGTATATAGTATACTATTAATTGCCAATATACATGCATAATCAAAGACAGAAAATTCTAGGACCGGCTCAACTAATTTTTATTTTTAGGGCTCCTATGAAAAAATTCACCCTGTGTACGTGATTTTTAAATTCTAATACTGAATTATGAAACTACATACAAAAGTGATCGAAAACATGTACTTTGTTGTTTTGCCACACTTTGGGCGAATTTTAAATAAACGATCAATTTTCGTCAAAATCGAAGGTCTGCACAAAATAAATTTATAAAATTACATTTTCCTCTCTTATTCAAACTAAAATATTTGTTATACAACATTTTGTGATTTCATGCATGATTAATATGAAATAAATAATCAAAAATAAATAATTTCAACATCAGATTAAGTAATTTTTATTTCTGAGGTTTCTGTGAAAAATCAGTCTGTATACATTTTTCTCAAATTCTGATAATAAATTGTGGAACTACATTTAAAAATTAACAAAATTATTTATTTTTTATCACAATACATCAATAAACAGAACATTATAAACAACAAATTCACAGAACATAAAACCTTATAACTTATTTTCAAAATGAAAGCCTTCTGCCTCCCTACATTTTCTTTGTCGTAAAATTAAATTTCCTACGGCTTTCCTAATAACGACAGGATTATTAATGTTCTGTTTATTGATGTACTGTGATAAAAAAAATAAACAATTTCGTTAATTACTTCCTCAGCAAAAGTGAGGAAGATATGTATGTATTCGTGAAAAAATTTTGAAAATTTTTATTGCATTTCTGGACGATTCTCGACGAATTATGACGATACTCAAAAATTTTCTTTTTTTGAAATAAAGCTTTCAAATTTGGTACACACGTTCTAGAGGTCAAGGAAAAGATTGAGTTCGTTGATGAGCAAAATCGGTCCACTGGAATGGGGTCTACCGGACCCCAACATTTCTATTTCTAACTTTACCAAAAAATTTATTCGTGATGCAAGATTATAAATAGGATCTGATATACAACTCATTATAATATTGTATCCAAATGTAGACATACACAAAATACGCCAAAAAAACAAAATACGTACAAAAAAAAGCAAAATGCGTCAAAAAACAAAATACGTCAAAAATTACTTTTCTTATAAACTCCACCACACGGTGAGGAAGTTTTGATCCCATAATTGGCAGCGGCTTTTTTTAATGTAGTTCCATAATTTATTATCAGAATTTGAGAAAAATGTATACAGACTGATTTTTTCACAGAAACCTCAGATATAAAAATTACTTGATCTGATGTTGAAATTATTTATTTTTGATTATTTATTTCATATTAATCATGCATGAAATCACAAAATTTTGTATAACAAATATTTTAGTTTGAATAAGAGAGGAAAATGTAATTTTATAAATTTATTTTGTGCAGACCTTCGATTTTGGCGAAAATTGATCGTTTATTTAAAATTCGCCCAAAGTGTGGCAAAACAACAAAGTACATGTTTTCGATCACTTTTGTATGTAGTTTCATAAATCAGTATTAGAATTTAAAAATCACGTACACAGGGTGCATTTTTTCATAGGAGTCCTAAAAATAAAAATTAATTAAGCCGGCCCTGGAATTTTCTGTCTTTGATTATGCATGTAAATTGACAATTAATAGTATACTATATACCCATAATACAAGCTGATTCTAGTGATTAGTTTAAAAGATATTACCTTAAGAAGTATTGGGCAAAACTCATAAATCACCCTGTACATCGATAAAAAAAAGACTCAGGCTTTTTTCAATAGTCATTTATAATTCACCTAAGTGAACTCTATCTACCATAACATTTTGTCCCTTTCCTCGTGAATCACCCTGTACGGTGCGGTGAATGATGAAATTTAACATAAATGGATAATCAACCTGTAGAAAAGAAGAAGAAATAAAAGAAACACCAACAATTTAAAAATCAATTATTTTACAAACGGTTTGAAATCGGAAACAAATATCAGTGACGCAGAAAAACAGTTTTTAATTATTAAGTATTCGAAAACGATTTGTTCTACCAGAAAAATTCAAGAGGCCTTTTCTTTTCAGAATTGGCTGCTGATTAAGAAACGAATACCTGTTTTGAAAAAAGCAGTGGCGTACAATTTTCCTCGTCAAAATCATTTATATTTTGCTGTCACGCACGTCACCGGTGGAATTGTCAAAACTCGTTGAATCGAAAAAAAGTGCTTCTATGCCAGTATAGTGCATACCAAAGCTCAATTAAAGATTCTAAATCGTTTTCTAAATATTAAAAAAGGAGTTTTAATTATTTTTTTTGACACCCTGTATCTCGAAAAGGAAGCATTTTTTAAGACATTTATAATTTTTCTTATTTGGACATCTGGAACACGTCCTTAAAATGGTTCCCTTTCCTCTCGAAACACCCTGTATATCTGATGTAAGTAGCCTTAAATCGAATGATAACATTTTTTGTCAACATAATAGATTTTTGTACAGGGTCAATCGAAAAGTAAAAAAGAATACAATTTTCAAACAAACACCCTAGCTTAAAGCTTATTTCTAGTTTTCAAAGTAAAAATTTCGAGAGAAATTTCTGGTTTTAAAGTAGAAATTTCTGGTTTTAAAGTAGGAATTTCTGGTTTTAAAGCAAAAATTTCTAGTTTTAAAGTGGAAATTTTTAGTTTTAAAGTAGAAATTTCTAGTTTCAAAAGTAGAAATTCTGGTTTTAAAGTAGGAATTTCTGGTTTTAACGCAAAAATTTCTAGTTTTAAAGTAGAAATTTCTAGTTTTAAAGTAGAAATATCTAGTTTTCAAAGTAGAAATTTCTAGTTTTTTTAATTTTTACAGTGGCCCTTCACAGCCATCGTACTTTACACTGCTGTTTTTTATCATGCAGAGAAATTACTTTTAACACTAGTTTAAAAAATTTCAACTATAGTATAGGGTGGACCAAATTCGATGGAATTTGGGGGTTTCTCTGAAAGTATGAGAGTTAGAAAAAACCAACATAGGTGTCCTGGGCTCGATTTTCGAGAAGCAAACAAATCTGTTTCGACTTTTGAACTACAGAGCGTTTTTGGAAAATTGGCATTTTTAGATAAAGGAACTCTTATCTCAATTACCAAGTGTCGATTGGAAACACACTTTTTCTAGAGCTAAATATAACATATCGCTGGAAACCTAAATTATATTGTGATCGAATAATGAAATAATTTACAGAGTGTTCCATTTAATACAACATAAGTTATGTCTATACCTCGATAACTGATGTATGCACAATTTTCTTTTTATCGGCAATGAATTCTATTCACAAAAATGCTAATGTGTTCCTCGTTTTTCGATTTATCACTTGGTAATTGAGATCTATATCTCAATTACCATTTTAGGTGAACTCTATAGTTCACCTAAAATGCCAATTTTCCAAAACCGCTCTGTAGCTCGGTAGTGGAAATAGGTGCACAATTGAAGTGGATATTCGAAAAATATGAGCAATATTTGAACCTCAATATTTTTGGAATTAGATAATTAATCTTGATGTGGTTTTTTGTGATCATTAGCAAAATTCATTGGCTTTCCTTCACAGTAAATAGATTTTTTAAATTGTGGGTGTTTTACTTATCTACAGAGTGATTATCCAGGCCTTTACATTTATGTTAAAGTTTATCGGTCCCCCAAATCCCTAAAAAAGTAATTCTAAAGAACCAATTTGAAGATTTTTTTTATAGCTTTGTTATTTTTAGAGATATCGCTTTTTATCGAAAAAATGGCGAAATCTTTACATTTTAGGTTACCTACAACATTTTAATACGATTGCCAATAACAATTTTTTCTACGATATTCAACGCTCATATAATTTAATGGGAAATTAATTGACAAGAATCAAGCATTAATTAAAAGGTTTTATATTTTTTTCCAATCTTCTTATAATCGGCTCTTCGTCAAAAATCTGAAAATAATGTTTTATCAATCTTGATGAATATTTCAGAATCTTGGACAATATTGCCGAAACAGTTTCAGAATTTTTTAGTTATCTCTATTATTAATCGAGATACATTTTTTTGTAAAAAAAAAACTTTTAATTTGTGATTGAGAGAGCCACGATTCATAAATTAGTTTGGAACTATCACAGTCTGAGGAGATATATCGGTAAGAATAAGACGGGTTAATCTTTTTCTACCATTGGCGCACTGAAAATGTTTTCAAGGGGGTCAAAAGTAGGTTTTTTAAAATATTTGTGGTGACAGCACAACAATTGGTCAGTGGTGGATGATATCCTTAAGTTCTGACATACTCCTAAACATATTTAGCTTCCTCTAACTCATAGGCGCAGTGAGGAATTATAAAAAACGAATTTTTAAATGTCTCGTAACTTGGGCGATGATTTTATTCTGGTAGATGATAATGCTAAGCCCCATAGACATGGATAATAAATGAAGCCATAGATCAACTTCAAATTACAAGAATGGAATGGCCCCAAAAAATTCGTTCTCGACAGAATCCAGTGCACACATTGGAGCAACTTGTTGGAGTTATTCGGGAAGAGTGAGAAGCCATACCTCAACAGTTTGTAAACAGCCTTATTGAAAGTATCTAGGAGATGTCTTGCAGTTATAACTGCCAGAGGGGACCAATAAGACATTAATTTTTTTGTCGTTGAGAAGATAACGAAAGGCTGAAGCTTTTATAACAAAGTTTAATTTTGACATCGGGTTGAAAAAAGATTTAATTAATTAATTAAACATTAAACTACAACTACATTAAATATTCAAAGTGTCTTCGGAAATGGAGAAATGGAGAAAATAGAGACATATTTTAATGGATTTTTTGGTGCGATTTTTTTAAAACTGTTTTTTTCCTTATGGGATTATATCAAGGACATCGTATACAACGAGCCACCGACAACCGAGATAAATATGCGGGAGAGAATAATACATGCGTTTGAAAATATTTCACCTCGAATATTAACGGAAGTGGAAAGGTCTTTTCGAGAACGAATAAATTTATGTTTACTGCAAAACGGAAGACACTTTGAACATTTAATGTAGTTGTAGTTTAATGTACTATTGTTTTATTAAAATTTTCTTTAAATGAAAGTCGTTCTATCAGCCCATTAGCCCCTGTTTAATATTTGCCAATTATCTCAAAAACGGATAGAAATTCCAATAGTAACACCTGTACAAAAAATGTTTTCATTCAAATTCTGCATATTACTACGTGAAAATATACAAGGTGTTCCATTTGAGAACTGAGATAAATCAATTTAAAATACTCGGAATTTGAATTTATTTTTCAAGTGCCCTGTATATGATGCAACACAAACAATTTTAGATACGGTATCCTACGGCCTTTATCAAAAAGTTTTGAACCTTGTTTTGTTTTCAAATCTCCGTTCGGAAAAACGGAGAGCGTTTTTCTCTAGCGATGTAAATTGCTTTATATTTAATTTTTAATTTTTTACTTCCAAGTTAAGCATTAGAATGTTCTCATATTTTAGGTGTGAATAAGGAACATTAAGGCCGTCTGAAATATGATAAAATATGTAGGGTGTTTCATTTAAAAAAACTTGCCTGACAGGCGTCACAATTTTTGTGACGCCCTGGACGTTCGAAAATATTTTCCTGCGGTGCTCCTTCACATTTAGTTAAGAACTGTATTCGAATGAATTTCCTAACTTGTATGGTTGCAGGACCCTGTATAGACAACCGCGGTTTGCGCTATTGTTTGTTTCTAAAAAATCGAGCCCAGAACACCTATATCGGTTTTTTTCTATCTCTCATAATTTCAGACAACCCATATCCCATCGAATTTGGTCCACCCTGTACTTACATGAAGTTTTTCAATAACAAACTCTTAATACTTGAGTCAACATTAAATTCTGAAATTCAGGGATCGTTTTCATCCTCTTAGAGGTAAAAGCACATCTATTCCTTTTTAATAGTTGAAGTTGATACCCTAAAGTTTAAGAATCAGCAAAAACAAAATTCTAAGCTGCTATAGAATTACCCTGAATTTGGGTACCTACTTTTTGACACCAAGTGCCTGTATTGATACTATTCATAGTCAATCTGATCAGATTTAAGTTGAAAAATGTCACCAAGTGGACTTGACGAGAAAAACGAATGGACACAGAATTAATCAATCGAATAATATGGAACAGCATCAATAGGCCTGCAGAAATAGAAAAAACGGTGTAACTAATTCGTTTCCGATAGCCGTAGGTAAAAACAGGTGTATTTAGTTATAAGGAATATATCTCTGCGATTCCTCCCAAATCAAATAAACAGAACATTGTTTAAAAGTCACTTTTATGTGAAAAAATCATGAAATTTGGATTTTTTTAAAAATTACAGTAAGACTGCAGTAGATTAATTTTTTTAAATGTTTCTGTTTACTAGGTAATTCCAAACCGGTTAATTTAAGCCCCGGTTGATTTCATTTCATTGATTATTTATTTAAATAATTGCCGAAAACCATCGAAATTTTCGAAAATTTCAAGCATTTTTTACTCTGAAAGGAAAAATGCTAGACTCTTGAAACTTTGGTGGAATATGTGTCTTATTACCCTCAACTTACAAAAAAAATTTCGTTTCAAAATGTTTATTAGTTTTCAAGAAATTCTATTTGTTTATTAAACACGTCCCAAATGTTTAATGAAAAATTGACCTATTAACGTTATCAAAAATAATTCAACCACAGCTCATTTTTTTCGTCAAGACGTCAATTTTACGTATCTGTTATGGGCGTATCGATTTTCAATAATTTTGACCGTCAAAATGGCGTTAACAACATTGCTACTTTTCGGAGCAGCGTTTTTTGCAAATAACTTTACAACAAATGAACGTATCTGCACAAATCTTTCATATTTGAGTTGCTGGTATTTTTCCACAAATTTATAAAAAAAAATTGTTGCTCTGGGACATGTAGGAGCCGAGATAATTTTTTAAATTGTTTAATGCGCCAAAACTTTTGCTTATTAATATTTATGGCCAAAATTGTAACTGGTTGTTAATAAGATCTTGAATTTTGTGAATTCATCAAGTCCTATTGAAAACGGGTCCTTTTTGAGGTCAAAATATAATTTTTAATAATTAGTGATTTTAGAGCGTCTTCAATTTGTTTGGCTCAAGGGACAGGTGAATTTTTTATCAAACGAGTTTCAAATTGGGGTAGCGAGAAAAATTCGTCATATCTCCGTTATTTTCCGGCCAATTTCGACGTTTTTTTTTGTTAATTTTAGGTAGCTCACGAAAATAATAACAATGGGCACATTTGCAATATCCAAATAATAAACAAATAATTGTTATAAACAATTTATTATTTTTTTTTATTTTTTCTTTTTTGGGCTTATGCAACTTATAATATGCTAATGTATTAAATATAAATTTATAAAGATTATATAATGGTAACAATGTATGCACAAACTATTTCTCCATCAAACAATATACGATGTTACAGCATTGTTACCATTATATAATCTTTATAAATTTATATTTAATACATTAGCACATTATAAGTTGCATAAGCCCAAAAAAGAAAAAATTTAAAAAAAAAAAAAAATTGTTTATAACAATTATATGTTTATTATTTGGATATTGCAAATGTGCCCATTGTTATTATTTTCGTAAGCTACCCCAAATTTAAAAAAAAAACGCCGAAATTGGCCGGAAAATAACGGAGATATGACGAATTTTTCTCGCTACCCCAATTTGAAACTCGTTTGATAAAAAATTCACCTGTCCCTTGAGCCAAACAAATTGAAGACGCTCTAAAATCACTAATTATTAAAAATTATATTTTGACCTCAAAAAGGGCCCGTTTTCAATAGGACTTGATGAATTCACAAAATTCAAGATCTTATTAACAACCAGTTACAATTTTGGCCATAAATATTAATAAGCAAAAGTTTTGGCGCATTAAAAAATTTAAAAAATTATCTCGGCTCCTACATGTCCCAGAGCAACAATTTTTTTTTATAAATTTGTAGAAAAATACCAGCAACTCAAATATGAAAGATTTGTGCAGATACGTTCATTTGTTGTAAAGTTATTTGCAAAAAACGCTGCTCCGAAAAGTAGCAATGTTGTTAACGCCATTTTGACGGTCAAAATTATTGAAAATCGATACGCTCATAACAGATACGTAAAATTGACGTCTTGACGAAAAAAATGAGCTGTGGTTGAATTATTTTTGATAACGTTAATAGGTCAATTTTTCATTAAACATTTGGGACGTTTTTAATAAACAAATAGAATTTCTCGAAAACTAATAAACATTTTGAAACGAAATTTTTTTTGTAAGTTGAGGGTAATGAGACACATATTCCACCAAAGTTTCAAGAGTCTAGCATTTTTCCTTTCAGAGTAAAAAATGCTTGAAATTTTCGAAAATTTCGATGGTTTTCGGCAATTATTTAAATAAATAATCAATGAAATGAAATCAACCGGGGCTTAAATTAACCGGTTTGGAATTACCTAGTAAACAGAAACATTTAAAAAAATTAATCTACTGCAGTCTTACTGTAATTTCAAAAAAATCCAAATTTCATGAGTTTTTCACATAAAAGTGACTTTTAAACAATGTTCTGTTTATTTGATTTGGGAGGAATCGCAGAGGTATATTCCGAGGTATATTCCTTATAACTAAATACACCTGTTTTTACCTACGGCTATCTGAAACGAATTAGTTACAGATTCCCGTTCACATCGTCTAATTCTACAGGCCTACAATCGAAATAGACGAGTCGTTGCGTTGGTGCGTTTCTCTGGTGGCTCCGTCCGCACATTTTTCTTTCCTCGCTCGCAGTCGATCTGACGAGCATAGTAAACAATTTTAATAACTTTAATACGTTGAAAAGGAAGACTGAAGGCCGCGAGGTTTATTTAAATCGATTTAACAAAGGACATAGCCAATTCGTAGTCCCCTGCGATTATGCCGTGTGCCCTTCGTATTACCATTTATTAATATCAACGGGATACAGGGCGCTCCGTGTGCTCTGCTGTGGCGTCGGGTTTATTACCTGTTTCACTGTTGATGTTGAGTTAAAAAAAACAAAAAGAGAGAATGTATCAGGTATAATGTGACAAATAAAATAATGTCTCTACTTAAAACAAAGGGAGCAGATGGCAACACCACGACCACAAATACAAAGTCTGATATTTTGTGCCATGGCATAAACGGGTGATTACAAATTATAAACAGCTTTGCTTTGGATGAACAGGAATTATCGAATTAAACTTGTTAATTATGTCCAAAAAAAAAATTAATAGTAAAGCGGATTCACGGAAGGTACCAAAAAAGGACCCCGGTGGGCGATTGCGGTTACTCCAACCGTAGAAAATTGAATATGCCTCTTTCTGATTCATTTACTAATGAATGACAAGTTTAAAACCGGTGAAGTGAGAAATAAGCTGTTGTATTTATTACTCCCAGCAGGTTTTAAACGGTTTCAGACAGGTACCTACCTAGTTTTGTACCGTACCATTTAAAATTTTGGAGTTTCCAGATTTTTTTTCTTCAATGTTAATAAGAATTTTCAATCTATCCAAGTAGTTTACACTTTATGGCATGGATGATTAGGTATTTTTTATTTATTCGAGCTGACGAACTTACAGATACATAACGTTAGTTTATGTATTAGTGGAAATTGATCTTGCAAACCATCCCGAAATATACAGGGTGTTCTGAAAAACACTAGCATAAATTCAGGGGCTGATAGAATTTCAAAAAATATTACAATTTGTTTCTATGAACCATGGGCGTATCTTTTTCCGTTTTCAAGATACAGGGCGTTGAAAATAATTTTCTTTAAATTTTAATTTTCTGCTAGTAATAATTAGTTATTCTTTTATTCAATTGTATTCAGTATGTGTTAAACTTTTCCAGAAATAAACTAACTATTACTTTTTATCATTACCATTCAAATAATAACTTTGATTTTGAGTTTTATTAATGAAACTAATAGTAATAACAACTAGGTGCCAAAGCCTACTTTAAATAAAAACCAAAAAACCAACAATTTGGGATACCAGCTGCTTGACTTTGGTGCACTATGCCTGGTTTTTCTCGAAAACGGGCAAATTTTAGCACTTCTTACAAGAGCACCTTTTTTGTTTAGAATAAAAATTTGCCATGACAGCAAGTGACAAAAGGGGCAAAAAGATTAATCTAAAAAAAGTTAGGACCTAAAATGTTCTCACGGAGTACTGTACTGAATGCCCTGTATGATATAGCCAAAAATTAATAACACCAGAGCATTTAGCATCCCCAGAAACCCCACATAGCAAAATTTCAGCTCATTTGGTCGAATTTTGTGGAAGATAGGACCGAAGCTAGATTTTTAAAAATTATTTTTAACGCCCTGTATCTTGAAAACGGAAAAAGATACGCCCATGGTTCATAGAAACAAATTGTAATATTTTTTGAAATTCTATCTGGTCCTGAATTTATGCTAGTGTTTTTCAGAACACCCTGTATAACAAATTCAAACACTAGTTATTATTCAAATTGATAAGAGTAAGAGTAGAGGTTTTACCCGAGGTTTTACCGCACCAATCATCATTAATTACTTGTTCAACTCGTTTAAATTAATTTAATATGTAAATTCATTATAGTTACAACCGATATAAAAATATTCTCTTAAAAATTAAGAGATTTGTACAATATTACGAATTAAATAAAAAATGTGAATATTTCCAATTATTATAAAAAATATAAGAAAATACTCGAGAAAATACCTAAACGTAAGAGCTGCGAAAAAAATACAAAATGATCATATACAGAGTGTCTTACCGGGAACTGAATCGATTTATGTACGGAAAAGTATGTAACAAAAAATGTTGTAAATTTTGGGAATTACTTAAAATAATTCGAATTATTTGGTACAGTCGATGCTAGCTTATTTTAAATGGAACAACCTGTATATTTTCGATTTTTCGATATGAGCATAAAATTCGTCGAAAACTTATAGCACACTCCGAAGCATACCCTATAACTAAACTAAACCCAGCATTTACTAAGAAAATACAATACGGGAATTTAAGAAATCGAATAAACGTTTGTATTTAAGAAAAAACAAATTTTTTAATAAATCAGTGATTTTTGATTTTTTATTGTAAATCATGATCTTTATCAACACTGCTTTCTGGTATAGGTATAGAAAAAACCACAAGATGAGCCATGTTCTACAGTGAAAATAAGTTCCATAATAGTATACCAAGTGACACATTTTTCGCGTTACATTTGGTCAAATTCAAACCTCAAAAACTTTTCTCTACGATCGTGTAAAAAGTAACAGTTTTTTACATCATTTTCAGTGTAAAAACTTGCCTTTATAAAAAAACTGTGCAATAACAGTAGGTATATTATTTGACGAGCGGTCATGTAGTAAATTACTCACGCAGATGAATTTCGTAGCACGAGCCGCAGGCGAGTGCTGTCATTCATCAAGTACCACGAGTTGAATACT
The DNA here is from genome assembly GCA_963680705.1 of Rhagium mordax. Lineage (NCBI taxonomy): Eukaryota > Metazoa > Arthropoda > Insecta > Coleoptera > Cerambycidae > Rhagium > Rhagium mordax. Next base: position 40,850,539 of record OY796663.1, read on the forward strand.
ATACTTTATTCACTCTTATTAGGTTATATATTAATGAACTGCTTTTGAACAATATTAATAGTGTCCATAAACAAATTGCGTGAGTTATATTCGTAAAAAGTCACGCGTATCTTCTTCAACTTCATGCCTAGCCTTTTCAATAGAAATTATTTTCCGATACGGTGAAATCTCGGGTGAAATAGAATGGTCCACTATTATTGAGGGGAGGAAAGTGATTTGACATCTGAATATTTTTGACGTTTAATTGAGTTAATAATTGTGTCAAAAATGATGAATTCCGACTTGCAACGGTTAGTTATAATCGTAGATAAAGTATAGTATTCAACTTGTGGTAATGGTAAATAACTCACTTGATGAATTACAGCACTCGCCTGTGCCTCGTGCTGTATTAAAAAATATCAATAAAAAAGACGATGAAATGATATAATAAACAATTTTTTTGCATGTTTTAATTATTAGATATTAAAAAAAATCTGCCTTCTGTTAATTTTTTATCTGTATAGCGCCCCTAATACAATATATCAATGGCAGATACGATGATATAATTTAAAATAGTTTTTTTTCCAATTTCAAAATTCATTTGCAAAAAAAATCAGCGCCATCTAAGCTCAGCTCTAATTTTTCCTAACTCACATAGTTGTAAACTACATTACATACTACTATCAACGAGGACGAAATCATATAGTACCAAAATTGCCGCTAGTTCCCTAACTATTATACAGGGTGGAACAAAAGTATCAAATAATGGCTTTAACTTTGTTATTTGCAAAGTTACAAAAAAATGTTCAATATGAAAGTTGTTTAATTCTTTGCCATGCATGTTTTGAGTTTTTTAGATTGTTGATATCTTCTTCTGGTTTGTTCCTATGGCAACCAACTTTTTCTTTTTAAATGGCACCCATAATTTTTTTTTGTTAATTTGAAACAAGCATATTTTTCTCTATTCAGTCACAAAATTTTGCAATTTTTCGAAAAAAAAATAATCGAGAAAAAAATCATTTATTACGACTTACTCGTCGCCTCTTAATAAAGGATGCCATGGAAAGTCATGCAGTTATAAAACACAAACAATACTATTGGTAAAGAATGCCATGGAAGTTTGACAATTAAATTTGTACAAACAAACAACTAAATTTTAGTGTTGTGATGTTGTGAAATTAATTAATTTATTTCCCATTGAGAATATTTTTTTTCACGCTTATTTTTTTTCCAAAAATTGCAAAATTTTATGACTGAATAGAGAAAAATATGATTGTTTCAAATTGACAAAAAAAAATTATGGGTGCCATTTAAAAAGAAAAAGTTGGTTGCCATAGGAACAAACCAGAAGAAGATATCAACAAACTAAAAAACTCAAAACATGCACGGTAAAGAACGAGGTAAAGAACCAAACAACTTTTATATTGAACATTTTTTTGTAACTTTGCAAATAACAAAGTTAAAGCCATTATTTGATACTTTTGTTCCACCCTGTATATTTATTTGTGAAACTGAAAAAAAAACCGCAAAAATTCAATTGCTCAAACTTTCTTTTATTAGTAAAGAAATAGGCAAATTAATGGCGTCAGAGGTATAAAACCGAATTAGAATTCTACAGTGTGACTCATTTTGAATGGAAACACTCCTGTAAAAAAATGTGTCTATTATCCAATTTAAACGGAACTTTTTTTAAAAGACAGACCATCGAAAACTCTACTTTATGAGAAAAATTTAGATTCATTTCAATTTTCAAAACCTACTATAATTATTTTCCACGTTAAAAATGGACAAATTTCATTAACGATATTTTTATTAAAAATCTAACTATACCACTGGATTCAGAAACATCTCAAATTGGCAAATCCAAAATTTCGTGAAAAAATATTAGATTTATGATTTATGAAATTAATGTAGGTAATGATTTATAATTTTTACATGATTTTTTCTAAAAATCGAAGTAGCCTATAAAAAATAAATAAAAGAAAGATAAATTAAATGGATAGTTTTAATAAATATTGACTTTTAAACAAACTTAATTATATAGAACCTAAAAACATAGTATTAACGATTAAAAATAATAGCAATTAGGTATTTATAATTTATATAATAAACAATATAACATCACACATTTTTTCACGAAATTTTGGATTTACCCAGTTGAGATGTTTCTGAATCCAGTGGTATAGTTAGATTTTTAATAAAAAAATCGCTAATCAAGTTTATCCATTTTTAACATCGAAAAAAAAAAGATAGTTAAAGTAAAGTTTTCGATAATCTATCTTTTAAATGTCCCGTTAAAATCGAATAACAGACACATTTTTTACAGGGATGTTTCCATTTAAACTATGGGTCACACTGTAGACTTAGAATATATATCTTATTCTGTAAGTATATAAAGACCAGGATAGTCCACTACAGTCAGCAGAATATTGAAAAGTGAACTGAACTGAACATTACAAAAAAGGAACAGAGACTAGTACAGTGACAGGCAGGGATCCAATTTCCAAGTGCAGGGTCGTACAATCCATCCATTTTTGTGAATTTTATCGCGTTTTGAAAAAAACGTTCACGGCGAAGAGAACAGCACATTTTTACGCCAAAACAATTTTTTTCGGAAAGTCAAACAAACCGGACTTTTACGCGAAATGAAAAAATACAAGTCTTCCTATATTACCTATATGGAAAATACTCGGGAAAAGTATCCTGACAAAGTTTCGTACGAATTAAACATTTTTCACCGAATGCCTTGGGTGACATGAAATGGAATGGCTCGTAAATTAAATTCGAAAATCTTTAATTCTATTTATAGTACAGTCTGCCGACCAAAAAAAGGGGGACCTTATTGTTTCGGGAAAAACATTTTTTATACAGGGTGCCCGTTTTTCGTCCCGCAGCATGGGGATCGCACTTATCTTAAGACAAATTTGATATATCGTTTTTAGAAAAAAAAACGAAAAATCGTGATTTTCGTTTTTAATTTTTAAATTGAAAACTAATAAAACTACGTATTTTAAATATAGACATTCTAAAGGTACTTTTTTCCGAGGAATCCGACTATGCCATTGCATTTGCCATATGGCAGAGAAACAACAGACAACTTTATTCTTTCTTATGGGCGCCATATTGAATTTTCACATTTTTTAATACACCATTTTTTTTTAATACAGTGATGTACGACACATGATAGTTTAGTTTTATATTTCGACCAAATCTAAAAATTATTCGTTGTTGCAAAGGGTGCTTTGGAAACAAAAGCATCACTTCTGTTTTAAACAAACTTTGACAGTTTAGCTTCATGTTGAGACTCGGTATTTACAATTTGCGAATTTCACCAAGAAAATTGTATTTTCAAGTGAAGAACAACGTGATAAGGTGGGCCATTTGGGCATTTGTTATAGTTTTCTGTTTTGTTCTTTTCGATTTGCTTTAATGAAAAGAACAAATTCTCAGCACACCTAATCGCTTGTTTTTTACTTGTAAATTATATAAAATTTGGCCTAAGCGTAAACGCTGAGACTTAAAATTAAGCCGAACTGTCAATATTTTGTCTAAAACAAAAATTTTGCTTGTGTTTCCAAAGCACCCTTTGTAAAACTTGCAATGTCATATTCGGATTCCTCGGAAAAAATGCATTAAGAATGTTTTTGTTTAAAATAAGTACCTACGTAGTTTTATTAGTTTTCAATATAAAAATTAAAAATGAGAATCACGATTTTTCGTTTTTTTTCCTAATATTTTCAAAAACTAAAAACGATAGATCAAATATTTTTTCAGGTTATTGATCAGTATAAAATTGCGCAACTTTGCTCTAATTTAACCGACTTCGTATTTCTTAAGATAAGCGAGATCCCCATGCTGCGGGTCGAAAAACGGGCACCCTGTATATTGTAGAGGGGATTTCCACAATCATTATAATTCATTAATTTACGCCATTAGTTACCACAAAAATATCGTTTCCACTACGGCCACTATCTTAAAAAAATTCTCGATCATCTCTTCTGTTGTTAGTAACTAGTGCAAAAAGTGTATATTTGTTGCATGAGGCATGAAGTTTGTAGCATGAGCGAAGCGAGAGCTGCAATCATGCTGAGTGCAACAAATACAATGTTTGCAAGTGTTGCGCACAACATTTTTTCTACGATCGAATGAAATAGATTTTTTGAAAAATTAACACAAAATATTCAAATGTCAAACTGACAACTAGAGACATTGTCACTTTCAAACGTCAAACGCCATCCATAAATAACTATGAATAAACTTAGTAGTAAAAAACTTCCTTTCTGCACTAGTGCAAAAAGTAACACTTTTTGCTACTTTTTGCACGATGGTGAAAAAAAATTGTTTAAACAAAAGTTGTAGCTTTCTTTATTAGGTACCTGCAATATTGGTAATATCTTATTTTATGGTAGAATTCACAGAAAAAGAGATAACCGAGAAAAAAGATTTTCCCCTTTTTCCCAAGATGTCGGCTGTGGCGGTAACTATATATTTGTGGAAAACGAGAATTCATGATTGTTACAACTCCCCCACACTATAAAACAAAAAAAAATCTTGTCCTGGAATTATTATAGAGGACACGTTTGACATACAGTGTGACCCATTTGAAAGCACTGTAAAGTGGCCATTTTTGTACCGATTTTGATCAACTTGTTTTTAGATTGTTGCTCATGGGAAACTACATTTTGTGGCAAATCGACAGATTTCTAACATAAAAATCAAGGCCTACTTTGCGATTTTCTTGGAGCGAAAATTCGAGATATCGTGTTGGCGATTTATTTACATGAAAACTAAGTACGCCACTGTATTCAGAGTCCGGTCCGTACCAAATTGCATCCAAAAATACTGCATGTTAAAAATTGATATTACTACTTTTAAAAATTAATTTATACCCGGAAGTGCATTGTGAACATCAAGTAACTCGTAAAATAAGTTAATAAAAACTAATCAAAAACAAATTATTTTATTGAGAAGATTATTTGACCATTTCCAGGTATAAATTAATTTTTAGAAGTAATACATTTATCTCGACATTTATGTAATACATATCAATTTTTAACGTGCGGAACTTTTGGATGAAATTTGGTCCAGACTCATTTTAGGGGACGCTGAATACAGTGGCGTACTTAGTTTTCATGTAAAAAAATCGCTAATACGATTTCTTGAATTTTCGCCCTAAGAAAATTGCAAAGTAGGCCTTGATTTTTAGATGGAAATCTATCGATTTGTCACAAAATGCAGTTTTCCATAAACAACAATCTAAAAACAAATTGATCAAAATCGGACAAAAAATAGCCACTTTACAGAGGTGTCCGGCTTTAAAATGTGTCACTCTGTATATGCCATGTACAGAAATTGCGATTTTGCGCGAGGAGAGGTTACTGCGGTAAATACACTAATTATTAAAGCAAAAAGAGTGTTTTTAAAACACCAAGTTATGTAAATTATTATAAACCGCAGTTCTTCAACGTTTTTTTTTTAAATCTTAATGAAACTCAACTTTATCAAAATCCATAAATATCCATGTTTGACGTATGACAATATGAAGAAAAGTTTAAAAATATACGTACAAACCTTCACCTCCTTACTTCCCCAAATAAAGAGCATCATCCCCAACTTCCGCGTTAATAAATTCCGTTCGGGACAAATTCACCTGCCTCTGTTTCATTCTCGTATTCGCGAACCGAGCGCCGCGCCGGAGTAAACATTTTTATATTTTAATGCAGAATCTGCAAACCACCATATTTTACCATATTCAAATTATGGCTAAACAGGCATAAACATTTTAGACATGTACGAGAGCTCGAATGCAAAGAAAACAGACACCGTGTGAGGGTTTCCCAGCGGCGGCGGCGTGAGCCGGTGACGAAATCAGGGAACCAGAAAGAACATAAGAAGAAGAAGCAGAAATACGCTTTAAGATTTAAGACAAAAATTTAATAATAAGTAATTATATTAATAACAAAATCACATGTATTTTGGTCTAACTAGCAACAGGGCAGACATTTTTAGCAGATTTTGACAGAAACCAAACATAACCCTATTATATTTAATGTACTGTCACTTGTCACTTCTGTCAGCGATAATTCAAAATCTTAGGTATTCTCTTATTTATGCAATACTCCAAAACAAAAGGCTATTTAAATTAGTTTTTCAAACCTAGACTCCATTAAACAGATTCTTCTTCTTCTTTTTCTTCTTCTTCTTAGCGGTGATTTTTTTTGTTGTTGTTTGTATATAAGTTTACTCTGACAGACCGTATTTAGTTTACGCTTGTTTTTTTGGCATTTTGTACCAGATAACGTTTTACTGAAAAACGAATCTTGTGACAAACAGGACACGTTTTACACACCTAGAATCCAGTCAGATAACTGTTCCTTGAAGTTTGAAGTACGCGATATTTTTATTAAATTAACGTGCTCATCTCGCCTCACTGTTTAGGTCTTGCGTCACGGTCGACTCGCCACCTTCCAAACAAAACGCCCTCCTACGCCTCTGTCTATTTACGTTTCTTGAAGTGAGACATAAAATATGTTAGCGAAAAGGGGAAGAAGGAAAACGCCATTTCATAATGTTTGTTTTTCTTTTTAACGAGTTCGTGAAACGCGAGCAGAAAATGGAATGTATGTATTTTGCGGTCTTCGAGGGTTGATTTCTTTGCGAAATACTTACAGGAAAGCGTGGAGGGGGGTGGAGGATTGATAGAACTGTTGTTATTGTCGGTTTGGCTGATTCTTGTCAACATATTGAAGATAAAGTTATGTGAAATATGAGAGTTTGAACAACTAGCCTTCATGAGTTGTATTCGCCAGCTGATATTTGGGTCAATTCAATTGAACGTTTGTCCGGAGGACTCTTTCATGACTCATTGTCGAGTTAGGTCTATCGAATTTTATGACGTGGCGGTGCTAATCACCGATAACCCGATTAGGTTACTTACTAGTAACAAACAATTCTAGACCAGGGCGAGGCAAAAAATTAAGGGACCTACCAAAAAAAGCTGCAGTACAATTTTTAAATCGCTTAGATAAGTGAAAATAAGCGCTAAGGGAAGGTATTTGTAATTTGTCTACATAGCCCTATGAATTGAAGGTAATCCTGAAGCTATTGTCAAAAAATGCAGTACTAAAACCTCGAAACCTATTCGGTTGCGCCTCTTTGTTATCCTTTAGTCAACATTGGGTATCAGTGTGCATGGAAAGGAGGAAATCGGTGTATTTTTTATTGAATATACAATGAATCTAAAAAAAATGAGAATCACTATACAAATTTTTAAGTCGTGGTTGATTTAGATAAAATTACTCAGTCGTCTAGCTAAAAGACCAGAATTTTTGGCACCAATTTTAGAACAACCATCAACTCATATACATCCAAATTCATTACTATGCTCTAATCGTAATTTCGTAATTCAATGTCATAAAATGATTACAAATCCTCGACGTTCAACCGATGATGACGATGATGAAAGAATTGGTTCTATGAAGTAGCCATCAAATCGGATTACCTACTGAGTTATATAAGATGATTCTTAACATCACGAAGTGGCATTTTATTTTAGGTTGATAGGTACGTAAGTTTAAAAAAATTACGTCGAAGTCGAAGAGGTTTAAACCCTTTTTATTTCTGTCCCACTTTGAAGTAGAACATGGGAAGCCAAAAAAGTTTGGGAACCGCTGTTATTTAGGTATTTAATTCGCAAATACTTACCGCACAAATAAATATTCAATTAGAGTAAACGATGCGTATCAAGACCTACGCCGATGCTTATATTATTCAATTTTAATAATAATAATAAAAATATACAGTGTGTCCCACTTCCCACTTTTCATGGAGCCACCCTCATATCTCGCTCATCTGATAGTATCCGATTATTTTTAAATTTTGGTGGTAAATATACCTATACAGGGTGTCCCGTAATAAAGTGCAAACAATTTAACTGGAGATTCATCGTCGAAAATTAAGGTGGGTACTTCATATAAAATTTTCCAAAATAAGCTCTCCCTGTTCGGCTACACCCCTTTAAAGGGGTGGGCTACAAAATGGTTTATAATTTCTATCTCAAAATAGCGTAGTCGGAAAAAGATGAAATTTGGCACATCTTGGTTACTAATCAAGAGGCATCTAACGAAATCATTTCATCCGCCTAGCTTGTACACAAAGGGGTGAAATTAACTACCCTTCTTGAAATTTTGTAAATATCTTTCTGCCTGCTATTTTTTTTCAATTAAAAAAATAACTAAACATTATGATTCATTTAGAAACTTTTTTATCTCTTGGAAAAATTTCGTAAAATCGGCCATTTTTAAGAAAAAAATTAAATTACATCTGCCTAAGTGATCAATCAAAAGCGATGAGCACGATTATAATAGTGTAAAAGTAGGCTGGTGTCAAATTATAATTTGACAATATTACGTACTGACATGATCATTTGGTGCTTATAGCAGGCAGAAAGATATTTACAAAATTTCAAGAGAAGGGTAGTTAATTTCACCCCTTTGTGTACATGCTAGGTGGATGAAATGATTTCGTTAGATGCCTTTTGATTAGTAACCAAGATGTGCCAAATTTCATCTTTTTCCGATTACTCTAGTTTGAGATAGAAATTAAAAACCATTTTTTAGCCCACCCCTTTATGGGGGTGTAGCCGAACAGGGAAAGCTTATTTTGGAAAATTTTATATGAAGTACCCACCTTAATTTTCGACGAGGAATCTCCAGTTAAATTTTTTGCACTTTATTACTGGACACCCTGTATACCTACCTATAAAGTGAGTCTTTAGACGTAACCGCATTTGATTTTAGTCAGAGGCGTCCGATTCTAGGGTGGAAAAAGAGGGTCGATTATCAAGAAAAAAATAATAACGATTTTTTTAGAAAAAAACTAGTAAGATATTCTTAATCACCACCCTTAAAAACCCCTTTGTACAAGATTATATCGTAGTGGATTTAAAGGTGTTTGAGATAGGGGTCGTCAAAAAACCAATTTTTTCAACTAAAAATAATTTTTATCTGTAAAACGGATTCTCAAATCAAAAAGAAATGTAGGATTCTTCATTTTTTGTTCAGAATAACGTATTGTACTAGTTTCAACTGATTTTACAACAAAATAATTATTTTTCTAGTACCTAAGGCAAAAATTCTTCACATTTTACCGAGCATTTTACTTACATTAGAATAGGCTATGATCGGCTATGATATGTTTTTCTTAGGTTGTCTACCATTGATAAAATCCTTATTGAAGTGTCAGATTTAATTGATTGTCATTTACTTTTGGCTGAATTGCCAAATTTTTTTATTGATAACATTGCTGTGCTTTCTTTAGGGCCTCACTCTGGCAACTACGTAGAACTAATTTGAATTTGTGGCTATACTTTTGACTTTTGACTTTTCAACATAACCTCAATAATTAAAACAGTCATTCTTACCAACAGAAATCAGATTTTCCAAAGCCTACTCTAATTTAAATAAAGTGCGAATGGCATACAATTTTTTTAATCTTCAATAAAGACTTTAGTAAGCCATGAAAACAAAAGTTATTATTTTGTTTTCTTAGGTCTTTATTAAAGATTATATCGAGGATTATATGTTAGAAAAATGGTAGGTTTTAGTCGGATCCATTATAATTTATAATTATGGTACTCAACCACTCAGGAAGAGCAAAATTCTGACTTTGGACCCAGCTTTAGACAAATATTTTGAACTCTGCCATTTGAGAAACGTCTTTACAGTGTTACTAATCGAGGTACTAATTATCATTATTTTTACTGTGCTCTATTTATGAAATTTTCATGCTGTATGCTGTTTGTTCAATAAAAACATTTATTATTATTATTATTATTATAACATTTAGAAACTCTCAGACAGAAAATATATATAGTTTTAATAATATAGATTATTAAAAATAGACTGCTAATTATATAGGTTGGATTCTTTTTCGTTCAAAAAACGCGAAAGCAAAGCAGAACAAAGTCAGGACCGGGCTCGGGACCGGGGTCAGGACCAACGTACAGAATGGTGACAAAGGCCCGGTAATTAGTTCGACTCTCGGTTCGACTAAATACCATCGCTTAGTTACAATCGCTCCCATGATTCTCAAAAAATTAAGAACGTGATTTGATGATGATCCACATCGATAAGTACCATTCATACACTGAAATTGGTGTTTGGAAGGACACAATTACAAGGGCCAGATATCGGAGAGACATTTGCACCCCCTCATCAATCAGTTGCATGATCATGATGATGATGGGATTTTTCCAGCAAGACATGCACATGCGATGCTGGACCTGTTGGGTACCTAGCCGAATTTTTTGATGAAATATTTATTAGTAGAATTATGCCCCCTAGGTCCTACGACTTAACCACTAGATCTATTTTTTGGCCTTACCTGAAAATCCTATTTTTAACACCACCGCGACCGTTGATTACTTAAAATTCTCCAGGGGACAAAATAATTGACAAATGTAATGACGAGTGTAATGACATGACCTGAACAATTCACCACAAATTTAGTCAACGTGGGCGTCGCCAGCAATAATATTAAAAATGAGCTAGAATCGAGGCTAGAATATATGCCTTTAAGCTTTAAGCAGCAGGTGGTCGTTTTTATTTTCTTTAAAAATAAACTCTTTAATCTTTTCTTAATTAAATCCTAGATTTAATCTTTCTACATTTGATTTCATTTTAATTAGCTGTGGCTAGTCTAGGACATGCGTTTCGACGTGCATCACCTACCATAACTGAATTTTTATTTGTAGACTCATTGTACAGGGTGTGTAAAAAGTGGGGGATACTACGTACTTCTAACTTTTTCCAATGGTTTTTCAAAATAGTACAGTACGCACATACTTGGTTGTTCTCAAAGATTTTATTGTTTTACCTGTCTTGCTACAACAATCAATTTTAGTTAATTGAAAAGTATTTTACGAGGTATTTTACTATTAAACCAGAGAAAACTTTCTCTCCACTCTTTATCTCTATTTTATGATAACTTATTAATGGTGGGTTCGAGGGTGGGCTACTTGCCAAAATCAAAGCCCTTGCGACGGTCCTGTTTACACGAGTGTTTACACAACTCGTGTATACAAGGTGTTTTGAAATTGAACGCCATACATTTTTGAGATTGAGGTACAGAGTTTTGTTGCGGCACATGATTTTGATTCAGTTTTTCCCGCTTGTTTCATTTTTACCCTGCATATCTTATTATCTTGAATAGTATAGGACATATCGTCTTTGGTATAGGACTCGGGAGTTACAAGCTTGTTTCACATTTTCCCTTACATGTTTCACGTTTTCCCAAAATCGAGGTTAAAAGTGAAACGCAGTTTTTATTTATTTTTTATACAGGGTGATTCAGAATTATGGTGCAAAAAAGTAATCACAGATAGAGGTCTTAAAACAAAGAGACACGTGTATTTTCGTTTTGGTCAATTTCGATTTTTAAGGCCCGTACGGGCCCATAAATGGGACGTTGGGAAACAGTTTTTTTGAGATATCTCGATAAGTACGTACTTGATCGATTTCAATGAAATTTGGAGGGTAGTCTCAAAATAACCTTTCCAATAGAACCTTTAAAATATTTTTAGACCTGCCTCAAGGAGGCGCTACATAGAGTAACTACATCGCAGGTTTTCGCTTCTAATTTTTTTATACAATTATCGTTTGTTTTTCTTTTTTTATTCTGATGCAGAATTCATTTTTACACAAAAAATGTCCTCTTGTCTATTTTTCATATCATGCACTGCACCCATCGAGCTTACAATACTGCGAAACTACAAATTATCACAATTGCCATGGAAATAATTGAACAAATTAAAACATCAACAATGACATTTTGACGTTTCTATTTTTATTTGCCAGTTAGATTGTTGTGCTGTGAGTTATTAATAATAATAATAATTTTCCCACCCTTATTTACCATTATAATGGCCTCGATAATGGCTGAGCGTTTTACGTTTCCTGAAACATTGAAACAGTTTTTCGCATTTTTCTCGAAATGGGTGCATGATATGAAAAATAGACAAGAGGACATTTTTTGTGTAAAAATGAATTCTGCATCAGAATAAAAAAAGAAAAACAAACGATAATTGTATAAAAAAATTAGAAGCGAAAACCTGCGATGTAGGTAGTTACTCATGTAGCGCCTCATCCTTGCGGCAGGTCTAAAAATATTTTAAAGGTTCTATTGCAAAGGTTATTTTGAGACTACCCTCCAAATTTCATTGAAATCGATCAAGTACATCGAGATATCTCAAAAAAACTGTTTCCCAACGTCCCAAAACGATAATACACGTGTCTCTTTATTTTAAGACCTCTATCTGTGATTACCTCGATGATTACTTTTTTGCACCATAATTCTGAATCACCCTGTACGCAGATTATATTTACTAAAAAAAACATGCACGTTTGACAAGATCAAGTAACACCGCATCTTATACATAAATGGGAAATTTCAATATTTAGGTACCTACCTACAAGTAACTGAAAAATTGAAAGTTTTATATTTTGTTTCATATTTACCCCACTTGACCCTACGTACATAATAAATTAATTAAATTATATTAGGTAGGTATTATTATTATTATTATTATTTCTAAATATTTCAAATAAAATGCTGTAGAAAACAAAACTAATGCTCTCAAACTGCTTTATCCGTAATCAGAAGGCGCAAGTATAATAAATGTAATAATAAATAAATATCGTAATTATTATACCTTAGTTCTTATATCCATACAAGAGTGGGTATAGTATAGTATAGTGGGTAGGTACCTATTAGAGCGAGTTAATTAGTACTAATTATAAGCGTAACGCTATCACTAATGTAAAGTAATGGATACGTTTATTATCACCAATTAGTAAATGAAAAAATTAATAGACTAGTGTAAAAACACCCATTCAACACCTTTATGTTAACTATTGTTTACATTATAGAACATAACCTAAGTACCTGGCAGGGTAAAGTGTTAAATAGACTAAAAAATAAACGAAGGGCAAATCATTTAACACATTTACATTACTACTACCACTACCCACTATACTACCCAGTCACTAAACGAAGATCCGAACGGCGCTTAAATCGACGGCAAAAAAAAATTAGTTTAAAAATAATACTCACATATTTTTTAAAAAACCTTAAAATCCATGAAGGCAGACTTCCCCGGGTCCCCTCACGTTGCACAAAACATTTGAATAAACCGGGCAAGGTTAACTTGAACACACAGGACAGAAAAAACTACCACCAAATAAAATTAACTAAATTCCACTGCCGAAATTTGTTTAAAAACACTGCTAAACAATAACAAACGATTACAACTACCAAAACATGTGACTTCCGTATTTTTCAACAAATTTTCAAGTGTTTACATGTCACTCTTACAGTAACAAATGAGTTTCTGTCTAGACGACAAGACGTATGTCAATATTCGTCAAAATCAAAATGGCTACGCCTTTAATTTTTAAGCATCGACCAACGTCGTCATTCATCTCTCACACTGAAGTTTATGGGCCGTAACAAATCTTGCGAAACGTATTTCTTTACTTGCTCGGGTTTAAACACGCCCAACACTTAATAATACGATGTTAATTCAAATTTAACCGCGAAATGGAAGCAGGTGTGACTTTTTTTCGCAACAATTTATTAAAAAAATAATAATTCAGAGTTAAACAACAACGAAAGGGGGCTTAGAACGACGAAATTATTCAAAACTTCGGAAAATAGCGGGCATGCGCTTTATCATTTGCAAATTCGTTGTTTATTTTTGTGTTTCATTGATAAGAAATTCAACCAACTAGTCAAACAAAACAAATGCAGGGTATTCTAATAAGCTGTGTTATTAAAAAATGTGCATATAGGTCCTAACCTATATTTTATATCGCAATGTTTCATGAAATAAAATTTTTGTGGGAAGGAATTACGCTCCGCCTACTGGATTTTCGCTACGTCACTTTGCGCCATCTACTAGACTATAATGAAACTTATACAGAGAAATTTTATTACATTACAGGAAACGTTTTTTATCTTATACACTTTTTTACCGGGAACGAATGAAATTCAAACAGCAGGAATCGTTTTGGGGATTTATAAAGATTGGTAGAATGTAGAAATAAATCTTGCACAGCTTTTAAAAACATAAAACACATGGTCCATGATAAATATTTACTGGTCCTTAGAGCAATTCATTTCCGCAAGGTTGAGGCGGCGTTCAAGTTAATTATATATCAAGAAAACGACACATCAACAAAATAATTTATTGGCAATTTGGCAACATTTCTTTTTACATAAATTATAAAAAATAAAAGACAACGATACACACACTAAACAATACACAAACATCTTCATACTAGAACGGTATCGCTTCCACTCATTCAACTCTCTTATATAACTGAACTTATTCCTAAAGTCGTCCGGCAACTCAAACTTGCTGGGATGAGGAAAGAGCGAAAGATAGAAATCGTACAAAATTGCTCTAACTAGATCGTTTTCGCTTGTTTTTGTTTCGTCTAGATTGTCGTTTAAACATATAAATTTCCTAAAAATCAAAATGTACTAGTTCACATTTACTTTGCACGTTTGTAACTTACTTTCTGTTACTTCTAATATCATCTAAGTTGCTAACAACATCACTGATATTAGAATTGAGCATCTTAAAGGTAACGTACTTGCTCTCCGAGTTGTGAACTATCTCGTACCTATATTTTGGGGCTAACCCGAATCGTTGAGTGAGAATATCGTTTAAAATTGGACAACTTGTGACTAGATTTTTGGTAATCGTTGGCTAAAACAACACAAATGTATATACCAGGTTTAAATTGGTCCAGATTTATTTTTACCAGTTTTGAGTCGATATATCTTTCAAACGGAGGTGTGGAAACCTCTGGAAAGTTTCCAGTTTCTGAACAATTAAGTAGTAACGCCTCAAAATGGTCTACCACCGCATAACTTAATGGTAGCTCATACAGCTTCGTCAAAAGGGTTCTAATTTCTCTGTCCGACCAAGTCCTACAAAAATAGTTCATTACGTAGACCCAAAATGCCTAAAACGTTATTCTTACCTTGAGACATCAGTGTCAAACTCATCAAAAATATCTCCAACATTGAGTTTAATATTTTCCGACATTACAAAATAATAATAACTGAAAGAAAATTGAACGTCGTCTTGTCTCCTGACCCTATTTCTCTCAGTAATAGCGAATTCCTTAGTGAAAACCATCTGCAAGTCCTTCATTATCTCTTTATCAATTAAAATAGGGGCATGAGACGGTACCTTACGACTTTTGAAACCATATTTTTTATTCAACATTCTATTGGTGTATTGCAAAGACGCACTATAAGCATCAATGTTAACATTTGGCTGAAGTCTATTCAGGAGAGTTTTAGTACTTGTTTTGTACAAATTTCTGTTACGTTTCTGAATTTTAATTCTTTCCAATTTGTCATTTTTTAAAACAATCTTGTTATGCTCGTTTACGAAATTCGACAGATTCTTCATATCTTTTAAACTGAATATGTTTAATAAATAATTGTTTTTTTTAGTTATCCTTGACGGAATCGCTTCTGTTGTTGTAATTTTGACCGGCATCAACTTTTTTATAAAGGATTTATAAAAATTTGCTCTGACTCTTTGAATAGTATCTGCTAGGACTTGGCTCTTGGCGACATCTTCCTCGATGAGATTGTCATTATCTTCAGTTGGTATTTCCAACGTAATAGTCTAAAAAAACAGGAAATTATTTATTATTTTTAAAATAGCTGACGTCTGTACTAGATGCTGACTCTACTATATCGATTGCTGTGCCTATACCTTAACGAAGTTCATACCTTTTCTTCTAGGTTATTACAATCTCCTCCGTCCATTTGGCACTCGGGTATCATACAGTCCTTGTCACACTGACCATCCGCAACGTACATCCAAGGGCAACTTAGAGCACATGGAGGCACTGGCCAGGCGAGATATATAAGAAAACCTTTACTAGGGGCATAAAAATCCTCCAAAAATGTTGGTCGACCCAAGAAAATATCATCGTTGAAGTAAATAAATTTTTTCGATAAACCTGGAATTCTAAACGCTTTGTATTACATAACGTTTAATTATTTCTAAACAATAGTTACTTGTGTAAATTACATTCAATAGCTGGACTTGAAAAAGATGGTAAACTAATGGTATCTCTAAATATTTCCTCGTGTGTGATAATTGATACTTTCTCGTAGTCCAAATTTAGCCAATACGGGATTTGCCCGTTTGTTACAATATAAACGTGGTTGACCCAGGGAGCATACATTTCCAGAGATCTGAAATAGTTTTATAAGTGATACAGGATTCAAATACTGTCGTCGTTGTACCTCAAAGAAAACTTCAATTCGTATTTATCATCAAACCGTTGTTTTGAAGAATCGATACTATCATTTCTTCCTTTAATAAAATCATTTAAATTTTTCAAAAAATGTGGATCTGACCCATTGACCCATGTATACACTACATCTACTGGTTCTTCATGCGGACATTTGATATTAGGATTACTGATTATGTTGTATGCAATCTAAAAATAAGGGATACCTATAATTGAAAATTTGTGCTGGTACATTTTCGTGTGTAGCGCGTTACCTCAAAAATTCTAAAGTAAATCATCAAAAATATCACAACCGCACTAAGTGTTATAAAAAATTTGTAGAAAAAGAATCGCCTTTTTAGCCGAAAAATCACAACCATTTTAAAAAATATACAATTCAAAAATAACCCCGAATTTCACATCATTAAATCGAAATATTTGGTTTACAACGCGTACCACTAACGCAGACAACATTTTTTATAATATCAGACTGATTTACTAACATATTTTTACTTTTAAATCGACTTCTTTCCTGCAATATAACGTTCAGTTGCTTTATTTGTTTTAATAATGTTGGTCTGACATTTTTCACTCCAACTAGGTCATTTGAACTACGGGACGAACGAACTAACGGTCGTAATTCATCCCGCTTCGTGTACATTCGAGACAGACGCCAAAATTTGGTTTATCCCGTATTGATCGGGCGTCTCAATGTTTTAGTTGAACGTATTAAAAAAATATGGATAAACATTTGCTTTTTTTGGCATGTTTAACGTCCATTGTAAGTGCAAACGGCCAGCAGTGTCTAAATCCGCAAATCATACCCACATCTTATATCACACAAGATGCAACAGTGCTGAAACACATCGCTTATATATCGAATTTTCAAATAAAATGTAAAAGGGGCGATGCTGGAAACCTATATGCGTTATTGGGGGATGTTATTTTGCCAGTTGCATTAGTGGGGCCAGGGAAATACCAAATCAGTTGGACTGAAGACGTAAAAACTGCCAGAACAGGTGAAATTACTATACACATTTTTAACGAAAGCGGTTACACTGCCGCAAGGAAGGCCCTAAGGGCAGGTGACGATATTTCTACGGTTCCCACATTTGCCACAATTGTAATAAACCAACCCGGGATCTACATAGGACCCTGGCTTTCCTGTGAATTTCTAGCCGTTGGATTTTCAATCGCCATTGCTTATATTGCAATACATTTTAGATCAAAACTGTTATGTTAAACTATAGGTGTATTTATATTATATATTTATGATTGTAATTTTTCCAAAGTAATGTGTTTTGTAATTCTGTAATAAAAAAATACTTAATGTGGGACTGTTTGTTTTGGTTTTAATACAAACGATAGCCGAAATCCTCCAGTAAGAAAATGTTTTCAAATAAGAGCATGTTCTATCTCATCTCCCTCCCTCTCCCTCCTCCCCCTCCTTGATTATCAATAATGTATAAACTTCTAGCCACAGAACAGCTTGTTCTGTGCTTCTACAAAGGAACTTTTAGTAGTTCGTTTGTGTCAAAATTATTTCCACCGAAAGTCATAATAAATTAGATATAGGTACTAAAATAATTGTATTATGGACATTTTAAGGAAAATATTGCAAGCAATACAAAATTTCCTTCTAAATGCGTTGACTGCATTAATTCTCTAAACGCTAAAAAGTATTTGAACTACATCACAGCAAAAAAGGAAACGTATGTTCCGTGAGGCTGTGAAACCTTAAGATGCGTCCACACTTGAACATTTTAGTCCGAACGAGCAGAACAAACTGAGTACGCACAACCAAGCAGAACAAATAGGCAAAAGAATATTACAAGATTGACGGCACGGCACGAACGACACGAATGATGCGAACTCTACGAACTTACTTATTCCCGTCAACAAAATCATTCACCGAACAATAATTTCTTTTGAGCAATTCCGCTCTACCGACAAGCTCCGGCGGAACACGTTTGGTGCGTTCAGTTCGGCTCGAAGAATTCTGCTCTGCGCGCTCAGTTCGTTCAGGCTAAAATGTTCAATTGTGGAAGCACCTTTAGGTCGCTGGTGCTGCGGTGAAACCCTTGCCACATTATTTCTATTTGCCACAGTATAAAAAACATGCTGTGCCGTGCCATTGCCCGCTGCCGGCACATTGCCCGCATTGCCGCCAGCCAAACCACAAATCACGGTTGATTTGTGATACGTAATTACGATTTAGCTGACAATGGGATAAATTATTCTGAACTATTCGCGCACCTGTAATAGCCTTGATCCTTTATCCTTCATCATTTTTACATCGTTTTACGTTTTACCTTTTCTCATCCTTTTGGATTGTACCGTACCGTACCATACTTTCCGTTGACCGTTAACCTTACAAAGTCACGTGTATGTTTAAAAACTAAGTTTCTGTATCAGTATTGCACGTTTTTTCATTAAAATCAATTGTAAGTACTTTAAATAAAAAAATTAAGACTTAGCAAATTAAAACAACATTTAATATAAATTCTAAAGTGAATACCTATTTAAATTTTTAGATGGCTACTGTGGAAATTAATTCAAACGATTGGAGAGAAAGGAGGGTTAACAGGGGAAAGATTGCAACTGGTCTAACTCACGAATGTGGCGTCTTCGGAGCCATTGGGAACAAAGCTTGGCCAAATACGTCTGAAATTGCTCAGATTATATGCATTGGACTGGAAGCTTTACAACACCGGTTAGCATTCTTCCAGTCTAGTCCAGTAGTTTGATTTATCAGTTGTTTTTTTTAGTGGTCAAGAATCAACAGGTCTTGTTACAAGCGAAGGCGACAATGACTACCATATACACAAAGGCATGGGCCTGGTCAAGCATGTTTTTAACAACGACAATGTGGGAAAATTAACGGGATCGCTCGGAATAGGCCACACGAGATACTCAACTAGTGCAAAGTCTGAACAAGTAAATTGTCAACCTTTTGTTGTTCATTCTATGCACGGCGCCTTAGCTGTAGCTCATAATGGGGAATTGGTCAACGCAGCAAGTCTTAGAAAACAGGTGAATATTACAAATTAGTACTGGAATACAAAGATCTAAACTTTCCCTCCTAGGTTTTAGACAGAGGCGTAGGCCTCTCTACTCATTCAGATAGTGAGCTTATAACGCAAGCCCTTTGCCTAATTCCACCAGAGGGTGAAGTTAACGGCCCTGATTGGCCAGCGCGTATTCGACACTTAATGCAGCTGGCACCTCTGAGCTACTCGCTGTGCATAATGTTGAAAGATCGTATTTATGCTGTAAGAGACACTTACGGGAATAGGCCCTTGTGTCTAGGACAAATTGTCTCCTCGAATCCTGAGCGTAAGCACAAAAATGTGACTTATAAAAATTTCTATTGACTTGTATTTGTTCTATAGAAATGAATGGACATTCAGAAGGGAATGAGGATCCTGAAGGCTGGGTTGTATCGTCAGAGTCTTGTGCGTTCGTAACGGTAAGCATTTATTATTTTAAGGGCACCGTACCTAAGTTATTTTTCGTTTAAGGCTACTAGATATGTTCGAGAAGTGCTACCGGGTGAGATTTTAGAAATGACCAAAAACGGCGTGAGAACTGTGGATGTTGTGCCTCCTCCTGAGGGCAAATCCTTGGCATTTTGTATTTTCGAATACGTTTACTTTGCCCGACCTAATAGCGTTTTTGAAGGACAAGAAGTATATACTGTTCGCATGCATTGCGGCAGACAACTTGCCCTGGAACACCCCGTGGAAGCTGACATGGTGGGGTCAGTGCCTGAGTCGGGCAATGCTGCTGCTTACGGATATTCAAAAGAAGTAAACAAAAATTGTATTGCATTGAATTTTAACCTAGTAAATAATCAATTTTTAATTTTAGTCTCGAATTCCTTTGGGAGAGCTTTTAGCAAAAAATACATATGTGGGGCGAACTTTCATTCAACCTAGTAATAGAATGAGACAATTAAATGTCGCTCTTAAGTTTAGTAAGTAGTTATCCTTAAATAGAGACGCAAAACATTTATTTTGGAATAGAACAAACGTTCAGTAAAAAAAAATTTTAGGTCCAATTTTAACGAATGTTAGAGGGAAACGGATCATCCTAATAGACGATTCCATAGTCAGAGGCAATACGGTCGGGCCAATCATAAGATTACTCCGAAGGGCAGGTGCGAAAGAGGTGCACATAAGGGTTGCTAGTCCGCCCCTAAAATATCCTTGTTATATGGGTATCAATATACCTACAAGAGAGGAACTAATTGCTAATAAACTAAAGGACACGAAGGAACTTGCAAAAAAAGTTGGTAGGTGAAAATTTTTATTTAATTACATAATATTTGTAAAAAAAATATATGATGAATTTGTAGGTGCGGACAGTCTGGAATATTTAAGCGTAGAAGGACTCGTTAGAGCCGTAAGAAACGAAATAAAATCAACAAACAAAGTAGATGGACATTGTACTGCCTGTTTAACTGGAGAGTACCCCGGTGGTGTTCCAGATGAATTAGATTGGTAACCAGCGAAATTCAATTTGGTAATATTAGCATTTAAGTGTCTAAAAGGGACCGGATAACACTAAAGTATTTTTGTACCTATTGTATTAATATGTGGTTTATTCTTTTTATTAAGTATTATATTTCTTTCTATCCAAGTATTATATAGTATTAAGTATTACATATACGTAATTTAAAATTACCTTTTTGATAAAAATGTATTATTTTCCTATAGTATTTTATTAATAAAATTTGTACTTACAGTTTTGTACAATCCTTTCGCTTTTTGAGAAAAATTATGGAACACTTTTATTTCTTTAATAAACATGGCTAGAGCGTAAAGAAAATTGATTGGGTTTAATTTTTTATTGTCGAACTAATAAGTTAAATATGTAAAAAATTGGGTCTAATTTGTATTTCTAAATTGTTATATCGTTATAGGATTTAACTTGGGGTATGATGTTCATTTCCATTACTGAAAATTTAAATCCATATGATTATTTCTTATCGGATTTGAACCGATTGATTATTGAAATGTATGTAAAATCACCATAAAAAGCAGGCAGATCTGAAAAATTAAAAATAAATTAAATAGTAGATCGGATGACTAGTAGTCAAAAATGTGGAAAAATTATTAACGATCACTTTTTAGACAAGCGACAAGCTCATAAAACACATTAATCACATTATATAAATGAAACGAGTTAATTTATTAATTTTCTTCCATTATATGAATTATAAATAGATCCGCACTCAAGAATTAATTTTATATCGATACTCGATGGTAATCTCCACCCTCTCATCAAGGAACTATTAGATTAATAACGGCTATTCTACAGAGATTGTTTGCTTCCAACATAGGTAACATGAAACGCTTAAATATAATAATAAATCACCCATAGACTTGCAACAGTGGCGGATGCATGTAGAAGGGTCATATTTACCGAAAATTACTAAAATTAATATAATGGCGAAATGGTAGACTAGCCATTAGCCAATAAGGAACTTGTAAGATGTTTACAAATATTTTGAGCGTAAAATATCGATACTAGCGCCAATTTTGTCTGATGTGTGAACTAAACCTATTTCGTAACCTTGGTTAGATTTTTAGATATTCTGTGGTGTTGAATTTGAATGTCATCTTTCATTTGTCAAAAGTCATCTATGACGTATGTAAATAATGAGCGTGAAATGACGTTTTGTTGATCGATAAATAAAATGGTGACGTTATTTTACATGCATAATTAATTTTTTAAGAGTTATTAATGCCTCGAATAAAGTACAGTTCGTATGCGGAAAAAATGGAAGAAGTCAGTGATCTTATTGGTGAAGTAACAGTAGTAGACGTGTACGATATCGCCTCAGATATAGGAAAAGAATGTGAAAAAATCATAGATCAGTATGGGGCCGATGCTGTAACATCTTTAATGCCTAAAGTTATCAACGCCCTTGAGTTATTGGAGAATTTGGCGACTAGAAATGAAAGAGAAAATACTCAATTGCATGAGCTGCAGGCGAAAATCTCTCAGCTTGAAAATGACAAACTGGAGAAGGCTGAGTACAGACAGAAGTTTGAAAAGGTCAGTTATTGTGGTCCAAATCTTGGAGTTTGGCCAACAAGTCCGCATTCTTTGAATTCTCTATGTCATTGACCGTTGAGTAAATGTTGCAAGGCCATTCAGGAAAAATGTTTTAAAGTGGGTGTTTGATGCATTATTTATTTCGTAAAAATTTAGGAGTTGGTTATGTAACTTTTCCAGTTCCCTTTTACTCCCTCATTGATTTCTTTGCACCGGTACTTTTGCTGATAACGTACTCGCAAGCGCTTCAAATTATTAACTTTTTGATTTACATGTAAGAATTTTTTAACAATTTGACTTGGAAAACTACAAAACTTTCTGTTTAAACGTTGATTTAATTTACCAGGAATTAGAAGCGATAGAAGAACAATGGCGCTCCGAAACAAAAGAGCTAGTGGCAATGGTATCGAGGCTGCAAGAAGAAAATCGGAGATTGTTAAAGGAACAGAGCCCCAATCACACTTATTCACCGTTGCCACCCTCGACAGACAGTGACATGTTACAGAGGCTTAAGGATTCATTAGAAAAACAACGGGATGAGATGAGATTAAAGGAGAAACTTCTACAAGAGAGGAGCTGTGATGTTGATAATGTAATTTTTTATTTTATCTATTCCAATTAATTTTTTTGGTGTTAAAGGTAAAAAATTATTTCTTGTTTACTTTCATATTCTTAGCAATATTGATTTTTAAATCGATGCTACAAGAACTGTATGTAAGAGATTAAGTAGACTAATTAACTTTGTGTAATGTTTTTCAAGTTGAAATCTCAAGTGGAGCGATTAACAAGTACCAGTAGGGAATTACGTAGAAAGCACAAGTCCATGCAGGCGCAGGTGCGTACTTTATGTGATGAGAGGGCCGACTTTCTGGTACAATTACAGGACCAACAGAGAGACATATCAGCTTTGAGGCAAAGGCTCGGGCTTGCTCAAAAAGAGAATGAAGATTTAGCAAAAGTACGTTGGATGCTAAAAAAATATTCTAAAGTTCTTTAATATTAATTATTTTCAGTGCGACCTGCCAATACCAAGTAACAAGGCGGTTTACGACTTGGATGATCCGAATCGACCACGATTTACAACTCAAGAACTGAAAGATATTTTGCACGAGAGAAATGAACTCAAGGCTAGAGTTAGTGATTTAGAAGATGAATTGGAGACATATCGGCCTAAGAATAAAGCAGAAACGTAAGTGACTTTACAATTCTTGCTGAAAACCATGTTTTTTATATTAGTTTTTTTGTTCTATTTTATTTTGTTATTATAGATTAAAGAAACTTATTCCATTGGTGGATAAAATAGAAATTGCATGTGACAATCTGTTAAATTTTAATAAACCTTCGACTCCTGTTAACGATGTGCCTTCGTAAGTTATTATTATTTTGTTTATTTTACAGTTTTTTGTGGGGTCTCTAAGTTATTTTTGAGTAATTGTTATTTTTTCAATGGCATGTTTTTTATGACCCGATGTGTATCATCCATTTTTATTATTATTATTACCTTGATTTAGGCCTTTAGACGAAGATGCACCTGTACAAGGTCCATTGCCGTATGAACCTGATGATGCCCCATGGAAGAAATCAGAATCTGGAATAAGGAAGTTGTAAGTAGTTATTCATAAATTTGCTGATAATAATATTTAGAAACCTCAACCCCTATATCAATATTCGTTTAGCGAAAGTTTAATGAAAATTAGTTGTTCTCGAGATAATCGCAGATATTCATACAGACATTGTCAAATGAAAACTGCTTTTTGAAGTCTGTTAAAACTGTTAAAAGTTTTATGAGTATGGTGGTTATTTTTTATGAATCAGTATATGAGAAAATAATTTTTGAATAAAAAAGTAAGTGAGTAAGTCAATGTGACAGGATGTGTAGAAAGAGAAAAGATATATAAATAAGTATGTTTTGTTCCTTTTCATAATTTTTTCATATTTGTTTCAGTTTTCGGAAGATCTTTTCCGAGAACAGCGGTGGGGGCAGTTTTCCTAAGCGTAGTCTATCCACACTCTCTAAGATGGCTCTGTCATCAACTAGCGATCCAGTTCCAGTCTAACGTGGATCTAATGGATGCCATAGTTTCTTTATACCCCAGGTTAGCATTCGAAGTAAACGGTTATGTTCACCATTCCATGTGATAGGTATTATATTATGTCACCAAATGAAATTATGGCAGTTTTATTTTAAACTAAGATAGGATCGTTTGCTAGAACTTGATTACGGAGGAATTTGTAAGCGTTTACGTCTATATTACTTGTAAACAATATATTGCCATATTTTCATTTGAAAATGGAACTTTATTAACAATGTGTTGTTTTTTCGGGGTAGTTTTAGATATTTCAACTGCATAATATAATGAAAAACATTGGTTATAGTTCTTGTTGGTAAATCATATGCATCTTTTGGCAGTAGATCAATACTAAAAAATTTGAAAAATGGGAAAAAGAAGGACCAAAATTAAAATAACTGAATGCTCACATAAAGACTCTTTAACATGCACTGATTTTTGGAAAGTGGATGAATTTTTTTGCTTAAAATTATATAATCTTTTTTCGTCTATCCCATCGAGCACATTTACTACATTCAAACTCTGTGGAAAGCACTGTATGCCCACATTACAAGACCTTTTTATTTTTGGGCCCATGTAAAGTGCTGCTATAATTTAGATTATACGAGTATAATTTTTTTAAATTTATCTAGATTATAATAATTATATCCATTGCATTGTGTATTTTTTTATATTTAAACATTTATGTTTTCTCCAAAAGACGTATACGATTAAAACAAAAATTGTTTTATTTTAACCATTTAGGTAAACGTTATATTATGCAAAATAAATTGAAGACTAATTTTTGAATAGATGAATTAAATACTTTGGTGAAGTGTCATAATTGTCATAATTTTGTATTGATTTTAAAAACATTTTAAAGTAGTTGAAATTTTTTATATGCACGTTGTACAATAGATTATAAAATATTGTTACTAGAATGAAAAAGGGCACATATTGTTTGAATGGATGTGTAAGTCAATTATATTATATTTTTTTTGCTCATCACCCAGTAAATTTTCAATGCTCTTCCAAAAAAATACTTGTTTTTTGATATTGTGATTTGTTATTATACTTAGGATGCATTTTCTATTTGATTGGATACTTTTATATATTAAATTTACCGCCTAAAAATGAAATACTCAAGTAAAGAAAAGCCTACGTATCTATAATTCTGTTTAAGCAATAGTATTATGGTTGTTTTATCTATTTATTGTTTTATTTATTCAAGAAGCTTATTTACTCAAATTTCCCTATTGCATATTAGTTTTTATGCTGTGATATATTTTATTTTTTATCGAACAAATGTCTTTTATTTATTTGTTGTATCATATATTAACAATCACCTCTTACACTAATCACAAATTAACTTTTCCTACACCAGTATTTTCTCTTAACAAATAAACGAAAGAACTTTAAATCGAATCATTGAAAAGACATCTTCCATATTTACATAAGACAATCTAGACTATAGAAATTTATCGTTTGTTATTACAAAGTGACAATTTTTTTTTATTAGAAATTGGGAACAATAAGAGTGCAATTATATATCAGTATTTCGTTTTTTTATCAAACTTTTTATTTTATATAAAAATATGTTAATGCACTAACAAGTCTGTTTAGAAATAAAATATGTAGAGGATGGTGCCAAAAATAAAATTAGTTGATATAAACCGTTGTTGTTCATTTCTTTCCGAAACCAAATTAAACTTTTTAGTGAAGTGAAAAGTAAAGCAAACTCGACTTATTATATTTGTCCTAAATATAAATAACAACCATAACTGTTATTGTTTGTTTATCACAAGTTGTAACATGGGGTGACATGGGCAAGGTAGAAACGGGAGAATACATACGAAACGCCCTTATATTAACTGTTTTCATTTTCCTCCAATTTAAACCAGATTTCATTCAAAGATAGAGCACATTAGGATCAACTTATGGCCAAAAAGCCATTCACCCCCTACTAATGCAAAACCACCTATGATACCAAAACAAACAGAGAAAATCAAAAAAGCACATTAGGCATTTTTTACCGAAAAATTTTACTAATGAAAGTTGTTCAGAATTGTCCAAAATTTGTTCAAAATTAAAAAAACGTTGATATTTTGCTTGGAAAAATTTTTAATTCCGAAAATATAATTTTATATCAATTATCATTCGTTTTTAGGTATAGAGTATTTCCTGTTTTTTCATAAAAAATAAAAAATTGCAATCCATTCTGAGTTTAATTTTAATTTAGGATACATTTTTTTGTTTGTTATTAATTTGTGAAAATTTGTTCCTAAAATTAAAATTAAACTCGGAATGAATTGTAATATTTTATTTCTTATAAAAAAAAAAACTACAGAAATACTATGCAAGTAAACACGAATGGTAATTGGCACTACAAAAGTGTATATGCGGATATAAAGATTGTTTCAAACAAAATATCAACATTTTTTTTAATTTTGACGAAATTTTCGCTTTGGGTTTTTGAACAATTCTGAACAACTTTCATTGGTAAAATTTTCCAATAAAAAATGCCCAATACGCTTTCGTGATTTTTTTTTCGTTTATTTTGGTACCGCAGGTGGCTTTGCATTAGTAGGAGGAGAATGACTTTTTGGCTATAAGTTAAAAATCAGATAAAAATGAAAAATGTTATAAGGGTGTTTCACTTTTAAGTGCGACACACACTGTAGATGCCATTACTGCAAAATGTAAATCAAATAAAGAAAAGAGCAAAATTGGCTAGCAATGTAAAACAAAATAACTTTGAATGACTTGTACGAAGGACTGCCTTGCTTGCGGTACAAAATTATTTTAGGCCCTGCAAATCAGTCAAACTTTCTTTAAATATATTCGCACAAAATCACAGTTTTACTTGTTAAAGAAACGCGATAGAAATCGAGAAAATTAGAAAGCAACAACTTGGTTCGAAGGAGCCTTGAGGGCACCCCGATTGGGCCAGAATCAAACGCAGTGACGCTGTCAGCTTGCAGTCCGTCTGACTAACTTTTCTAATAGGTACAAAATAAATAATTGTAAATGGGCACAAATGCAGAAATCTAAGAACATATAGATGACACTCACCTGGTTTTTTCTATTTTGGCTTTAATTCCATCTTGCCAGACAAACTCCAGTAATAGAGGACACCTTCCCGTATTTACAGTATTAAATACACTGGACACTCTGGATACTAATGAAAAGCACTCTAATTTTTACGAACTTTCTTGTTCAAATCAAAACGGTTACTTTATTGCTGCCAACCATACAACTAAACCTGCAGAGGCGATAGCGCCAACCTATCAAAATCAAAAATATATATCTCCGCATTCCCCCCAAATAAAGACAAATTATACCAAGCTAGAACGATCGGCGTTTCTGAATCAGATTTCCGTGTCCATATCTTTTCTAAAATTGTTTTTAGAGGCATAAAATAAAACTTCAAGAATGAGATAAAAAGGAGACTCATTCGACAAAGAAAACCAAGAACGGTAAACTGGAGTTACAATCCTTGAAAGAAAACCATTCCTTTACTCGTCTACTCAAGTTTCCTCCAAGTACATTAGAACTACTTTAGTCTTCGGTGCTTATACAATAATAATTCGAACTACTAATCAATTTAACCAATAATATGACTGAACCATGCGCATGCGCATGCCGTTGCTAAGAGCGATGTCAACGTCTACATGTCAACAAAAATTAACCTTCAAAAGTTGACAAATCGTAAATATGTACAGAATTTATTGTATAAAAAAAAATAAAAATAAACCTTGCGCTATATAAAGCCAGAATGAATTTCTCCATCTGGTTGTTGTTTGTGTATTACTTTCGCCCAATCATAAAATGGTTTTTGAGGAAAACAACAGGGCTGTGTGAACTCCAGAGAATTTGTTATGGGGACATCAGTGGAGCTCCTAGAATCAAAGGAGTGGAACATTCACTAATGATGTCTAGATCACAACAAATTAAACACCTTATAGAACATTTGAACAACATATCAGATAGCAGAAGGTTTACAGGAGCGAACGAGAGGGAAATACTGAGAGGGGCTGTTAGCACAGTGCTTCTAGTGAAACAAATAAACCCGCAAGTGCACTTTCAGTTTGTGAGCAGTTTTGGGAAATGTGTAGAGCAGATCTGGGGGTACCGGCAGCTTATAGCCGAAGTAGAAGACATGAGACTAACGAAGTTTGATACTGACAGTTTCGAACACGAAAGAAAACTGTATGATCTGTGGGACAATTTAATGCCCAATGAACAGTTAGACGGTGAGTAGAATCACTCTAATAGAATAAACCCATGTTTTTCTAACCACTTTTCCTTTGTAGGTCGTATTACGAAGCAATGGCAGGACATTGGTTTCCAAGGGGAAGATCCGAAAACCGATTTCCGTGGAATGGGCATGCTAGGTCTGGAAAACCTGCTGTTTTTTGCCACTGAATATCGAGCACCGGCACAACATGTTCTCGCTCACTCCCGTCACCCAGTGTATGGCTATTGCTTCGCCATTGTAGGGATAAATTTAACTAGTTTAGCTTGGACAATGTTAAAAGATGGTGTGGCGAAAACTTACGTCTACAATACATCCAAATGTTTACCTTCAATAAGACTGTTTCACCAGTTTTATAGTTATTTATTTTACGAGTTCGATAGGTTTTGGTTGGAGTGTAAACCAAAGGACATTATGGAATTTTCTACCATTAAAGACAAATTCGAGAACAATATTAGGGTCAGTTTGCAGGACCCAATCACGACGTTTAGAATTGGGGTGACAGTTGACGATGTTTAACTTGCTCAAATAATTTTAACCTTGACCTTATTTATTTTTTATTTATTAAGACATCAGAGATTGAAAGTAAATGCCCAGTTGCTGCTTACATTGTAACAGGATGTCTGTTGTTCCTTAAATGTTTACGTTATCAAGCCATATTAATTTCTGGGCATTAAATATTTATTTTGATTTTTTTATCTAAACCTAGATATATTTTCTTAGTATTTTTGTGTTGTGACTGCTCGATATATTTGTAATATGGTCTGATCAATATTATTGCAATTTGAGGAGGCGTAGGTAGTAAGATTAATAAAAATGGGGAAAGAGAATGTTGCATTCAATAAAAACCTAAGTTTTAAAATTAGGATAATGCCAATAGCATTCAATATTTAAAAAGGTTGAGATTTGTAGTAAGACAAGCACTCATATATGCTCATTTGGAAAAATGGGTACACAGTTCCAAAAATTTTCAGTACCGACAGCTCTAGCTCCCACCTTTTAACATTTCCTAGGATAGTATTTAAGTGATTAAATATGATAAAACACAGCCGTCACAAAATTGCAACTTTATTAAAAGAACTATAACTCACTCCCATTTAATAATCCCTTAAGTATAGTTGTGCACACAGTGGATTTGGTGCCTTTTATAAATGACTTTTGAGTATATGTTCTTTTGAATTAAATAAACATTGTTACTCGTAAACTATTAAAGAATGAAACATTAATCTCTTTGGCTGCGTCAAAGAGAGGAAAAGTTAAGTAAAATATTTTAACACTAAAATATACCAGATGCTTCTACAAACGTATGTATATTTTCACAAGTTGTACAGTTCCACCATTTTGCACACAAACTCTAGAATATAGTTTATTGTTTTGAATAAGTAGGCAGGTAAAATCAAGAAAATTAGACATACTTCTTGCCTTAACCTAAAAAGTGTTCACATTTTAGATAACCATTACAAAATTGTTACTTTTTATTTATGTTGCATGTTTTTGCCGATGTTCACTTATGCTTGTTTATTAAGTGCAAATAAATGTCCTACTATTTTCTATGGCAAATAAAAGTAATATATCTACATAGACATTTTGATAACTTACCCTGAACTTATTAATATTTAAAGTACACTAAACGAAATAACAAATAATAGACTGTTATCACGCACTATCTCCAGAAATTATCACGACATAACAAATAACAACAATACACCAGTTATTATGCAAACCATGTTTACATAAAACATCTTGATAACTAAATATAGAAAATGATTATCCGAGATAGGTAGGTAGCTATGAAAAAGCATGCATTAAAGTAAGAAATCCATGGGACGAATACTTAAACCAATTTGATTAAAATTACCATTGGTTCATAATTCAAATAAAATACTTGCCAATTTTTAGGTTATAAAATTCCTAACCAATAGAAGTAAGATACGGGCAGAGACAAATGGGATAGATTTTCAAGAATAAGATAACCGAGTAAAAATAATTAAGAGCCAACAAACTATAGGAAACAATAATTCTAATACCTAACTCTATTCTAGGCTATTGGAAAAATTATGAAAAAAGTTCAATACAGTGGCCAACTCAGTTATCAGCTAATTACCTTTGTGATAAGTAGAAACGGCTTTGGAATTGAAACACGAAAAGCAAATGTTTGTTGTAAACATGTACAAACTTAGACCTCAAATACCGAAAGAGAAATATATCATACATGCAAATTTCCACGTTGCCAATTAAACATGACGTTCAATCAATCGAGTACATAATTTCAAGTAGTTTTTCAATTTTACAGGTTGAATTCCTTTACAGGTTATAGCATAACGGGCTAGCAGTGGTGCATTAATTTTTGACAATAAAAATATGTAAAAAATGTTCCAGTCATTTATTTATTGACATCACAGATTTGAATTGACAGAAAATACTAACCTTTACAACCTTTTTTATTAGGTAGGTGCCAGATAAACAAAAAAAATACATAATAGTCACAATACGTGAAAAACACAAAAATAATAGTATTTTTAGAGCAAATGTAACAAGATCGGGTGTCATTGTTCCAGTAGATATATTCGACATCTATCGTCGGAAACATAACCTCAATTTTAGGATCCGTTATAAATACAATAAAATTAGTTTTTCATTAGTTAAAACTATGTTAATTACATCTGCTCTAGTGCTAAACCTAGTTCTCAACAAAACGTAACTAGTTCTCTTTTGAGGTTATAGCAAGACTTACGATTAACTAGAATATTGGATTTGTGCTAAGTGAATGATGAAATTTTTTTAGAATAATCTTTACCCTAATAGGAATGTTTTTCAAGTCAAGTATTTACAATATTTATAAAAATATACAATTTTAATGCTGCTAAATACATGTCTTATATAAACTTAAACGTAATGTGTTATGATAAAAAAAATCACTACAAAAATAAGCCTTGTGCCACTCTTAAATCCACAGTCCGTTTTCTTGGGCGAAAACAAGAAGAATCACGTCCAACCGACTTCCTTCATGTTACTGTATTTAAATATGATCCAAAATCCATGCCTAGTAGGTTATATGAGAGCATAAAAGACATGGAGGAAAATTTCAACTTCAGCAGATGGCAACATTGGAGGACATAGTTACGTATTTTCAACAACGTAACTATCTTTTTAACACTCTGGTCTTTAATTCTTAATTGTCTTTTACGCCAAACATTAATTTCATTGTCTTATTAAAGGTACCAATTAGTGGTCAATTAGTAAGTAGTGGTGCTGAACGATCAATTTAATTAAATATAGAAACTGTCCTATGAAATTTTTTGTAAGACGCCTAGTTTCAGAACTTTGATGCGTTCATTTTTTTTTCTTTTTGAAAATACTCTTGAAAGCGTACCTTTAATACTATTTGATGGATGTTTCTCATATTTGGAATTTATTTGCTTTAGAATAAAGCTGATAAAATGGTAAAAAATTTGAATTATTCACCTCGACACAGACAGGGAAAATCTTACCCAGATATTTTTTAAATAATCAAGGATGTAAAATTTGTTTACAGGGGGGTGTGTGTTTTTTGACCATTTTATCAGTGCTCGAATATAAGAAACATCCAGCATAAAATTATCAATGAAATCTCTGAAACTTTCCAGGTTTTGCAAATGCACAGACTGTTCGTTTCGAATTAATCCCAAACTACAAATTGCTTATTTTTGTCATATACTTACATCAATTTAACTAATAATAATAGGAATATTAATCTACAACTAAATACGACTAATCCTTTTTTTATATAAAACACACATAAAGATCTGTCGTGACCTCGAGGAAAAAACTATAAGGTTCTTTTAATATATACAAATAGTTGTGCAATATTTACATTATTTAAAATTTTATGTACAAGTTATTTACTTATTTTAGGTCATTACATGTAAACGTTTTGCTTAATTTGATAAATCCGAGGATGAATTTTCTTAATACAAACAAAATCTCAGTGTTTGGTAACCAGGCGAACTTGTCGATAAACTAAATTTAGGAGGAAAATAAGATTAAACAAAAAAATGGAATGTCAAATATCGGAAAAAAATATGGCAACTTAAAACAAGGGTAGATAAACTTAAAATAAGAAATAAATCGACTGTTTAGGCAACCTTCAAAGGTTAGCCGTAGGGGGATGTAGTTTATTACTATCGCTTTTGTTAGAGATCAAGACAATGAATGACTGAAATAAGTGTGGCCAAGTTTCGTAAAATAAAACTCTACGAAAAATGACACTCCAAATTGCATTATTAATATACCGACTGATGTATCCACATCGTTCAAGCATATCTACTTCCCTCATTGATTAAGTATAACTTACTGAATTGAGAGTTTTCTTATAAAACAATATTGGCAGAAAAAGTAAGTGCCGTCTCACTTTCCTTTTTTTCATCTTCATTTTCATAGTCAGTCGCTGCTTAAAGCGCACCACTATAACTAAGTTGGCATCATCGGGAGATACTTTATTTTTAAACTCTGATGTGAAACAACACCTTTTCTTACACGAAATATCTAAAAAGTTATGATTATTTGCAAAGAGTATAACTTTTATCACTAGTTTATTTTATTCGCTTCCTTTGGAATATCGCGGTCAAAGTCCCTATCTAAAACCTTTTGCTGTACAAGTTTCTTAATTTTAAAGGTCAATAACAACACGTGGGAGTCCTAGTTCTCAAATTTATTAACAATTTATTGAGGTTTTTCTTTTAATTTGCTAAAAAGTTGTAGAGGTATTTTATAATCAACAGAATCAACTGCCAAAAAGTAATTTTCATTTAACAATGGAAATAACAATACTAATAGGACAATATCTAATTAAACCCCAGTTTCTCTCAACTCATTATTTATTTCTATGAGCTGGACCGTAACGTGTTGCAAATTTAACCGAAACAGAGTGAAAAGCAAAAATTATAAAAGTTTGTTTATAACTAGAAATATCCGATGTTTAAAACTGCTTCAATATAGCTCGGAGAATTTGTTTACCTTGCACATATATATTCCTCCGTACTCCTTGATGCCACTAGCTTATTTTGCCTTTTTAAAATACTTAATATTAAAATGTGTGAAAACGGCAATTACGAATTAACAGAAAAAAAAAAAATTACTTTAAATGCTAGGAAACAGTCATGCAAGAAATCAGCTGCTGGCAGAGCTGATTATAAACTAAGTGATCTCCTGATATCCGTCTCATTTTCAGCCCCTTGGAATCCTTCTGTTTATCGATAATTTTTAATTCGATCTGAATGCCGCCCTCATACTCTAAACTTAACCTATCACTTACATCCTCCGAACTAAAACAAGTCTTAGGCGGTATTTGGTCGTTAATAGTTTTTTTCACCATTTCCAGGATGTCGTTTGAGTGAAGTTTCGAGCAGACGTCGGATAACTCGAACTCAAACGACCCTGAATTCTTGTGCAAGTTCGAGGCAGGTAAGGCGCAGTGGGCACTATTTTCATTAAGTCTTTCATTGGAATTCGGGTCTTGTATGGCGAAAACGCCAGTATCGCAGAGGTTCAGCTTGAGGTTCTGGAAAATCTGAAAATTCTCGGTGCCAGCGTTTGTCAACTCCTGGTTAATCTGGATTTTTTCATAGTTGTTGTCTACCGGCCTCGTTCGTATGTCGCTGTCAAAAGCGTGACTTGATTGGGTGTTAGAGCTGGAGCTAGGACTTTGGTTTCCGATACTTAAGCTGTCGTTCGACAGAGAATCATCCGAGTAACAGGAGCTCTTATCGGAATTCCGCCTCAGAAAAAACTCCTCGCCGGTATGTGGTTCAGGATCTGGGGGTTTACTGACAAATTTTGATTCATTCGCGTCGTTCTCCTGGCTGGTTTTTCTGCCGATTCCCCGTGTGATCGAAGGCAAATTCTCTGATGGCTCCGATATGATGAAGGAAGGTATTTTTGGAATCTTCTGGTTGTCTAGACTATCCATGGAATCCTCCGAGGTGTCGGAACCTGCGACTAGGGTTACCTCACTTCCTGCAACACGAAAGAGCAAGAATGCTTTTTAAATTACAAGTAACGGAAAAATCATAAAATCCATTTACCCAACACGTCGGTGACAGATATTTGGGGATGTCCGCTAACGCCCGGATCACTTTTCGGGCTGCTCTGCACGTGGATTTCCTCCTGAATCATATCCAACCCAGGACTACCAGGGTTACTAATTGGAGAATTGGTTAAACTACGATGGTTGTGAATGTTTAGAATGTGCATGTGGTGAGGCTGGTGGAGGAAGTTTGGTGCATTTGGTATGTAGGACGCAAGGCTGGAGGAAATGTTTGCAGTGTACGATGCTCCCGTTGTATCCATTTTGGACTCATCGTGCAGCTGCTGGCCTCTTATTTCTAGCTGAAGATTTGCGGACGGGATCCCCTGCGTGATTGAACCCGTACTGGCCGTGTTTAACACACTAATGCCTAAAACAATGAGTTATTCAACAGCATTAACATCGATTTAAACGCAAAAACAAATCACCCTTGTAACTTACCTTGGGTTATAGAGGAAACGCTGGTTCCTGGGGTGCTCTGGCCATATCCTCCAAAGACAGGCGACGTGTTGGGGCTTAATAAGGGGTTTAAAATAGGAGAGTTGGTGCCTGAGTACACGCCCAGACTAGGAACTTGACCAAAAATGCTCTGCTGGATGGGAGAATTCAGGCTGTTCGGACTCGTCGTGTATGGAGAGGTATGCAAGGGGCTACGGTTAACACTTTCGTAGGAGTAGCTAGGGCTACGACTGGTGGTATCGTAAGCGGCATAATTCTGTGGTTGGAAGTTCTCGGGCGGTAACCCGAGGGTAGGATCACGGGTCGTTGAGAACTTTGAGAACTCTTGCATCGTAACAGGGTCTGGCAATGTTGGATAGAACTGATGAATTGGTGACGTGCAGTCCGACATTTGATGGCGTAACGACTGATCCGATACCAGCTGTTGGTGAATTGGTGATCCTGCGAACACAGCAGCTCAGTAAAAATAGTAAAGATGTTAAACAAAGTCGCAAGTTAAAAGTACTTTGTATTAGTAAAAATTTGCTACTGGTTTATTTATACTTTTATATTTATACTGTACTCTCTCTCGCTCTTTATTAAAATCTGTTTTTGTACCAAAATATCTCTTCAAATGTTTCTTTAAACAGAAGTCGATTGTTTGAGGTTTGTGCGTTTCGGTAATTTTGGCAAATTTACCACACGCGTCCAGTTTGAGCTAAATAACTGTCGGGCACGTTTGAGATGGACGATGGAACATTTCTTTTTGATAAACTGGATAAAATTTAGAAAATCCATAACACTAATTGCTTTTTACGTTTTCAAGAGTGTCCCAAAACATGTACACATTAGAAACATTCCGTAGCCTTTCTATGGGAATAGCGAGGATCGGGATCTTGACAACTCCCAAGAAGAAGGAAAAATTAAGAATTCTTTTTTTTTTTTTCGTTAATCTGCCATCGGACTCTCATACGATATTTTTTAAATGGTTGATTTTTCGAAACTGGCACTTATCCGAAGACCATAACTTTTTTTAAACCGACGAATTTCTGAAACGAACTTTTAGGAGAGCAAGATCCAACCTTCCTCTCAAATTACTTAATTTATCCGAGCCTTCTTCTTTCCTTTTACCCGAGATTCTTGTCAGACTCTCTACATTTCTCCCGAGAGTTTAAACCGAATCCAACTTGATAACCTGATTCACTTCACACTCATGGACCCCATGCAGGGATAGATAAGGCCAGCAAGACTGCCAGATCTTGCGCTACTTTATCTAATAGCTTACTTAAATTACTGAACAAACATTTCATTTTAAAGTTCTGAAATAACCTGTGTACCTGGTATTGATCTAGGCGGACTCGCTCTGTTTTGCAGGCCCCTTTGGAGCCTCTGGCACTCCTGCTGAGGTGTAGAAGGGCTCAACGTTCGAGATCCGCTTGCGGAACCTTCGCTACCTCTTCGAACTGGAGAGAACCTTTCCATGGTTTTTTGCTCACGACCTGTACAAGACACTGAATCAACAAACAGAAAACCGAACATATCAGAAACCTACCAACCGTCAACTTTTTCAACAAACTAAGAGAATCATAATTTAATACAAGCTAAATTCAAATGGAAGTGCTAGCCTACGTCCAAATTCTACCTACCTTGGAGCTCCTGCACGGTAGGTAAGTGGGGCTTAACAGCGTGCCTTGAGTGCTTGCGCTGCGGCAAAATTGATGGCATATAGTTGCGTTTCATGCGTGCCTCTACCTCCATGACGACCTCAGGGGGGATTACTGACAATTAAAGGGCATGCATATTACAACAAAAAATAAAACTACAAAACTCAACAAAATAAAAATAAAAATATAGCTATATACAACAATGCAAACAAAATTACAACAAATCAAAGTTCGTGTCAATAGCGCAACTGTGTTAAATGATAAACAAAGAAACACATAAAAACATCTAGTGCCACAGTGGATGACTATACCTTTTTAACGGTAGATTGATTAATAAACGTGTTAAGATTAGGTTACGTTTAGTTATATCGGATACTGTACTTCAAAGATTAAAAACTCTAGATGAAATTACAATAAACTACTGATTTACCTGGTGGCCTTTCCATGACGGTCAAAAGACCAGTTCTTCTCGTGCGACCACCTGAACTAGCCGTGGATTGTAAGGAATGTACGTCTTCAGGGTTGGCCATTGTGTGTCGCTTTGTATTACCTCTCCCTTGCATATATCTAATAAATGACAATAACTTATATTCTCACAATCGTACACACAAGAACGGCTTCTTACCTAGCCACAGCTAGTTCTTCAAACGCATGCTGATTGTGTTCTAGAGGCTGCGTTCCAGTCCCGCTGCTAAGGCTCGGGTTCCCACTAGAACTGGTTGACATCATAGACAATTGTTCATGTGAACCGGGAGTACCCCAAGCCATGTGCAAGTTGGCACCGCCATCTACAAAATATTAATTTATACAAATTGTGATGAGAACGCTACGAGGAGCAGTACCTGAAGCTCTCCGTCCAAAACCGCCAGCAGCACTTAGGACCGTTGGGGGCTTTAGCAGATGAGGATCCTTGCCGCCAAAATAATGTGGATTTTGCTGGCCCAATGCAGGAAGATGTAAAGGAAGATTCGTATGGGGAAGTAGCTTTGCTCCGTTCGAGTCTTGTGGGGTC
The DNA here is from genome assembly GCA_963680705.1 of Rhagium mordax. Classification (NCBI taxonomy): domain Eukaryota; kingdom Metazoa; phylum Arthropoda; class Insecta; order Coleoptera; family Cerambycidae; genus Rhagium; species Rhagium mordax. Next base: position 40,888,384 of record OY796663.1, read on the forward strand.
TGGGCCATGTAATGGTTCTCTAATACCTGAATCATAATTATCGTTTATTCAAACACACAACTGGGCTTAATTTAACCGTTTACGTACCTGTTCGTGCGCTGGATCCCCTGGCCCAACTGTGTGACGTCTTATTGTTAGGTACTTATCTCCAGAGGTTGAACAGCTGCTGTAGCCTGTAGATGTCGATGGGACTGTTAGGGAACACGCCTCCTCGCTAGTGTCCAAATCCATTTCACCAAACTTAAAAAGTAAAAACTATTGGACTCTGCGGTACACCAATATTTACACACGAGTTAATTCGAACCCAACTTACAATAATAAATACTGACAAAATCTACCTTTTCCAGAGGTTGATTCTCGCCGTCTCCAGCCAAATATACCGCGGGGATGGCCGGCATCGAAACGAACGGAGACCCAACATCCTCTGAATTTCCCTCGTTTAGCGACCTCAGCCTTTCATTTGTTTCGTCTCGTATATCTCTCAGGCAATTTTCATTGAAACTCTCCCTCCGGTAATTAAACGGCTCCTCCACGTCTTGTGGAGTGCTAGGATTATCGGTAGCCAGTTGAGTGGCCAGTTGTTTTTCGTTGAAGGATTCGCTTCGCTCATTTATTTTAGGTGGCCTCGTGAGTAAGTAGTCGCCTAAAGGGGATATATGTTAGGAGATTGTAAAAAACAGTAATATGAAGTAAGAACACTGCAGAAATATTAATTCAGTTTGCAGAATAGGTCAATATTTTTTATTGATTGAAGGAAAGGCCACAAAAATTCAATTCATACCTCGGAATACAAAATTTTGTGTTGGTAATCAAATAGAGATAACGCAGGAATTCTACTTCTTATTTGTATGTATATTTGTCAAGAGTAAATATTTTGAAAGGAATATATTAATGCCTAAGTAAATATGCTTTTACGATTAACAAAATTTACACTGATATATGAATGGATTTTAATTTAAAGCGTTTGACCTTGAAATTGGGATATTTGAATAAATATTTAATTAAATTAAGGCATAAAATACGGTTAAATGTGTTCTGATTACCGCTCATTTTTTGAAGCAACTGAGATTTTTTAAATATCGCTAAAGTCCACAAGGAAATTTAACAGAGTGCAAAAAGTTAATAGAATGTCATTTTTTTCTAATTAAATAATCGAAACTGCAAGATACAAAAAATCATTCATACAAATTATAAAATATTAAACAAAATATGGGAAAACAAATGATTTATTATTTATTTATTTTTCAAAAACAAAACAAAATATAAAAAAATTAGAAGAGGAATTTCACGCAGAACTTTTAAAGAAGAAGAATTTCGATCATTTAACTTTCTATTTTCCGAATTCTACAGAGCAAGAAAAGCAAAAAATAATAGCAAAAAATACGTTAATTTTCAAAATTCACCCTTTGTTAAAAAATCATTGAGCAAAAACGCTTTTTCTGATTAATTGGATTGTCTCATCGTATGCTATTCTAGCATTTAATATTTAATGTATAACATAATTAATCTCAAAATGCAGTTTAATAAAAGATATACATTAATTCCTGATTATGCACCACTCACCCGATTCGTCTTCCTCAACCCTCTGCTTGATCTCCACCCTCCGCTGCTGCAACACCTTTGACTGGAAGTTAATCGTCCTCTGGTGTAGTTTGTCCAGCAACAAATTGTATATGGCATAGATGTGATCGAATGAGTTACTTTTAAGCGATTGCATTATCATGTTATGGTTAAGATTGGGGAGCTGCAACATATGGTCTATCACAGTTTTGTTCAGCTGCAAGTCCCTCTCGGGGCCCGTGTCGACAGGCGGAGCGTCGCTTAGCCAGCGGTGCTTGACTATTTGGGCAATGGTCAGTCTTTTATCTGCGTCCACCACCAACATGTGTCTTATCAAGTGTTCGCAGTCTGCAACAGGGATAGAACAAAATTAACATACAAAAATAATCGGATATTGCGGCCCTCCGTGAAAGCTGTGGTCATACCTTGTGACATGAAGTATGGAATACGGAATTTTCCTTCTATCACAACGTTTCTTAAGGCTTGTAACGTTGGACCGTCGAATGGCAGGGAACCACACACCAATACATAAAGCACGACACCCAAACTCTGAAATGATGGAAGTATATTTATTTATTTATTTATTGTATAATACATAACAGGTTATAATATAGGAAACAATATAATATATATTAGAAACGATAAGAGATACAAGGTAGGTTAAATGACACCAAATGTAGAGCTTATCAAGGTTTACTATAATGTGCAAAAATATTTTAGTAAACAACTCGTTTTTGTTTCATAAGCAAAAAAACTTATTTTTGTCGTTTTCATTTTTCCTTTATAAATCTTTTATTTAAAAAAGATGTTAACGCAGTTTTTTCTTTCTTGGAGCACTTTTTGATGCAGATTTTGAAAAAATTATAATATTTTTGATAATTCTTTTAGATTTTGAGATATTAACACCAACTTTCATTTTTTAAATACAAGTCATAGCTGCATATTATGTAATGGCTTAGTTAAAACCCAATTTTTAGTCTCTTTAAAATGATATATCACATCAATACTTTATTTTTAGAAATAATGGAGTTCTTAAAAAACTAATAAATTAAAAAATTTCTTTTTTTTTCAAGTAGGCCATGTCAAAAATTGTTTTAATAGATATCTGTCATTAGTGTCATTGTCAAAGTTTTGTTTCAGTTGTAATAATTTATCTCGGATATTTGGGTAAAAAATGAATAGTTAATAACGAAGACAGATATGACATGGTTGCCTGCTACATACGGAATTTATGAAATTCAAGAAATGCAGTAAACAAATATCTAAAATTGCTTTTCAAAGCGTCCACAGCCACACGAGATAAATTATTACAACTAAAACAAAACTTTGACAGATTTGAAACAATTTTTTACATGGCCTACTTGAAAATTAAAAGAATTCTTAATTTATTAGTTTTTCAAAAGCCTAATATTTTTTAATTAAATAAATGTTTTTTGTTTTATTTCATAAAAATTAAGGAATGGCGTAATCAAATAATGGCGTAACTCCATAACTTTTTTAAATAAATCATTGTTGGAATATATCATTTTAAAGAGAATAAAAATTTAAGCCTTATCCAGCTACGGATTGTATTTGAAAAATGAAAGTCGGTGTTAATATCTGAAAATCTAAGAGTATTTTTGCTAATATTTAATTTTTTTCAAAATCTGCATCAAAAAGTGCAAAGAAAAAACTGCATTAAAATATTTTCATAAATATGGAGTTATAAAATATATAAAAATGTCAAAAATCAGTTTCTTGCTTATGAAATAAAAACGAGTTGATTTTAATAAAATACTTTTCCATATAATAGTAAGTCTTAATAAGCTCTAATTTGGTGTCATTTAACCTACTTTGTATCTCTTTCCGTTTCCAAGACACCCATGGTGAGCACGATAAGTGGGACACCCTGTATACAATTATTTATATAACAACTGACAAAGTTATTCCAATTACAAGAATGTCTTAAAATTTTTCTCACATATTTTGACAAAGCCCTAGAAACAAGAACCTCCTGGCACTTTACTGTATTAAAAGGGACCCCCCAAATACAAATGTTTATTCAGAGAACACTATTTGGGAAAAAATTCAATATTTTTTTGCATGTTAACATAATCGTTCAAATGGGAATTAAGCTTATTTTAGACTATACAGGGTGTCTCAAAATCACTGGAGGAGCTCGTAATTTATTTATTTGTTTAGCAATACACTACCAAACAGAACAATCCAGTTATTGGCTAGGGCACAATAAGTACTTGTATATATGTATATACATAGTGCCTATAAAAAATTACTTATATGTAAGAATACAAGAATGAATGAGATAAAACATAAAAAAGAGAATAGAATTTAATTACTGCAGTTGCTTTTTTTTATTGCAGCTATATTGCAGTGAAATATATCAAACTGACCTTGTAAATTATTATAACTGTCACACATCTGAAGTAAATGGTGAGAATTTATTAATGTTAGTTCGTAAAGTTAAGTAAATAGAACAATAACTTACGAAAATACGTTGCCATGACAAAATAATATAACTGTTTTAAGTCATGCATGCGACAATTAATAGGCCTAATAATGTTTATATAATAATAATAATAATAATAATAATGACTTTATTAAACAGAGCTTAAACGGCGAAGTTCAGGTGACATACCACCTGCTCTTCCACTTCCATATAATGAAGCTTAAATAACTACGTAAGTATATCAATCATCTCAGTGACAATCTTGGTGTGGGCATACTAATGGTTGTCAATTGAGGCGATATTTATTTTCATTTGGGGTTAGGTATTGCATCAAAACATGTCTGTTATTTGTGGCTTATATTAATTTAGTTTCTAAAATTAATAGTTGGCTATCGACGACTGCTGGTCAGTTGTCAGTTAAGGTTATGTTTACACTCAGCTTCAGTTGTCAACAATATAAAACAAAATCTAGAACATTAAATATTGAACAGCTAAGCAGATAAAAAATAACAATTATTTTAACCAATAATTGTTCAAAATTGCTATACAAACATTACTAATATAATGGTTTTTCTGTGTTTTATTATAATAAAAATTACGTAATTAAGTATTTAACACTGTCACTACACGCACCACTAATACTGCATAGTAACTACTTTTATATCAATGTCCACTAAATGGTGAACTATGTTAATAACAAATATAATAGTTTTTGGTACATTTCTGCTTAACGTAGACCGAAGCACAAAAAAAGTTGACAAAAACCTAAAAAATTTTATACTCAAATATTTACCAGACTCCCTAATAATCGTATATTATAATACAGACAAACATGAAACTATATTTGAGGCAGAAAGTTCAAAAATTTTGTACAACCTTGAAGAAACACCACGAAAAATCCGTACCTTGCCAGGAAAAAAATTTGGTTACATTTTCTTGGAAAACAACACAGAAACTTTAAACTTAACTATACAAAAAATGATTCTAACGGAAAACTGGAGCAGCCGCTATAAATACTTGATAATCTTCCAAAATGAGATGAACGGAACAGATATTAGTAGATCACTTATGTTGCTTTGGAAACATTATGTTTATAACGTTGTAATTTACGCAAACAAAAATTTTTACACTTGGTACCCTTACAGTGAAGAAAATAATTGTGCAAAAAGGGCTGGCATAGTACAAATTCAAGACGAGGACCCTTTCGTGGATAAAATCCCAAAAAAATTCAACAACTGTCCAATCACAGTAACCTGGGTAGGTACAGGAAATAACATGACACTTAAAGTATTCAACGCGATGGCACAAAAATTGAATGTAACTTTTGTATACTTGGAAAACAACATAAATTACATCCAGTCTTACGTAAACACCAACAATTATAAGATGTTAGTGGACAATATGAAGAAAAGGGATATAGATTTAGCTTTGATATACAAATCAGCTTATACATGCAACAAACATGAAACAACAGGTTTAGAGACAACGAATTATATTGCACAAAATGAATTTTATTTTTTACTGCTCCCACGAACCAGAAAACATTCAAACGTATATATTATCAACATGTTCACTAAAACTGTGCTTTTATGCATAATTGCAGTATTTCTTGTTGTTTGCCTGCTATTTAAAATGCTTATTAACCAGTCGATATTCGAGATAATTTTAAAATTGATACAATCTAGTGTGATGCAAGAAATTTCGCACATACCCAAAAATAAGATCGTAAAAATGGTGTTGGTTTTTTACTTGTTTTATAATATTTGTATTTACACTGTCTCCCAAACGGGCTTAAGTAGTGTCCTAACAATGCCTAGTTATACTCCAAAGATTCAAACACTGGAAGACCTGATTAAAACCGATCTAAAAATATATGGGAACAAATACATAATGTGCAGTATGAAAAGTAGAGGGAGTGTCGTTGCTGAAAATATCGCCAAAAAAGTAATCGACATTGGTTTGGGAAGTTCCAGGCAACTTATTGGGGCTTTCTTAAAGAAGCAACGACACGCAATCACTATCAGTTCCTTTGGAATGCGCCAATTTAAGAATCCTGAGAAACTAGAAGTAATGACCAAGGATAAGGTAAACAATTACACGATAATTTATACTTACGTTCTTAGTGTATCAGTTTCAAAATAATGATAATATACATAGAAGGTCAATTCTATTCATACGTGCTATATTTTTAGATCAACAGGGTATATTATCATCAGGCTGGAAGAACAGGTTTTCCCTTACTACAAAATATGAACTTCTGGATTCAGAATTTCATAGAAACAGGAATCGTAGAAAAAATTATCAGGGAAGAATTGGAAAGAAAATATGTCATACACATTGCACCGTGGACAAATGAAAAATTATGTATATCCGATTTGCAAGGTGCTTTTTGGATTCTAATTGGTGGATTGGGTTTGGCTTGTATAGTTTTCTACTTGGAACTTTTGGCATTTTACAAAAAATAACATAAAATAATGTTTAAAAGAACATTTTTGACCACGGCACTGTTATTTTTTTCTTTTGTTTACTGAATGATGTAGACATCCATTAGAGAAACATATCTGTCAAATTTGGTTCAATTCGGTAGAGCCATTGAAAAAATATGGTTGATCGAAATTTTGGCAAAAAATAGAAAACATGTTGTATATCAGAAACGAAGGGCATTAGGGGATAAAATAAGGGTCGTTCTGAAACCGCCTAGTTCTCTACTTCCCACTAGCGTGCGACCTGTCACTCAGGAAACACCCTGTATATTACAGACTAGTTGGTAGATTTTACAAATTAGTATTAGGTCTGGCTTAATGTGTTTTTTATTCACAATGGGATGTGCTAACCTTAAAATGTCAATATAGTGTAACTTAATAACTTGTTTAATGAATCAAAAAAGTAGAAAATGTTAGTCTAATGTGTATGTAATGGTAAAAATGTAATGCTCGTTAATGTTGCCCGTTCTAAAATAGAAACTGCATTATCATAATGATGTTCCTAATACGTGTAATTCTTGCTCACGCGTTTCTGTTTTATATTGTAGAATCAAAAATAAAAGGTATACGTCCAATACCTAATCCAGAAAATACGAATTTTGATGAATTCGTAAATAAATATTTGCCACAGCCCTCAATTATTATAACGAATGGCAATAGAATGAATAATTTGTATAAATTAAATTTTTCAAAAATCATAATCAACTTTGATAGGGAAACAAAAGGCTTGGACTCTTCCGTTGCGACAAACTACAACTATGTTCTAATTCAAAACGATAAGAAACAATTAAATCGGACTTTGAGTAGGCTTAAAAATTTGAAAAACTGGAATAGCCGAAACAGATTTTTAATAACATTCGGAACCGTTACGACAAAAGAGGATATAGGCGACGTCTTTCTGCTCCTTTGGGACTACTATATTTATAATGCTGTAATATACACAAATCAGAGTAATTTTTACACTTGGTACCCATATGCTAAAGAAAATGCATGCGGGAGCAATACTAAAATAGTAAAAGTGAGAAAAATGCATCCGTACATGAACAAAATCCCCAAGACATTCAACAACTGCTTTATAAAAATTGCATGGACTTCTATACCTATGGCATTGGAGAATCCTTTTAATAAAACAAATCCAGGAGCCGTTATTAAACTTTTGGAGATACTGGGTCAAAAAATCCACATAACTTTTGTATACTCAGACAATAGAACAAAATCAGCCTCAATATACAATTATTACGATTCCAATCAATCAACACAATTTATAAAATATATGAAACAGATGAAAATTGATGTGGTTATATACTATCACAGTGTTTTTGAATGTAAAAAAACTGAAACATATATTGAAGACAGTACCACAATTGCCAGTAGTGACACTTTATTACTGTTGCCGCCTCGAAGCAAGAGGCAATCGAAACTATTCTCCACAAAACTATTTACCTGTCTATTCATAACAGTTCTAGCATTTGCATTCGCCTGGAAAAAGCTAACTAAAGATCCTCCAACAACGGTGGCTTTGAACATATTACAAATGTGCGTTCAACAAGGCATTTCACATCCACCTAACACCAGAGCGAGCAGAATTCTTTTTACTTTATTTTTGTTCTATAACATATTTATATTCGCTGCATACCAGACTGCGTTAAGCAGCTTCACAACGATGCCATCGTATTTACCAAAAATTGACACATTCGAGGAACTGCTGAAAAGTGACATTAAAATAATGACCACAATGAATATTAGATGCAGTTATTACAGTAATAATCCGAAAACTACAGCTGCTTTATGGAAAATATTCATTAGATCTGCAAATGGAACAACTCCCAAGCTTTTGGAAGAGTTTGTAAAGAACCCTCAATATGGAGTTTATGTTCATAGTTTAAATATAGCCCTGATAAAAAACCCAGAGAAACTGGATGTAGTAACCAAAGCTAAGGTACTATAATAATTTAATTAATTATTATTTTATTTTATGGTGAATACCTACCTACAATAAACAATTTTTACGCCATACAATAAACCAATTTGTCATAGTATCAGTGAGAGCACTATTCATTAAGTGTAGACTGAGATGACTGCCAGTCGTTTTTTCTTTTTTTTATAGAGCAGTTTATAGAGCAAAATTCCAAATACATTTTTTTATGGTAAATAAGAAAACCTGCAAATGTAGTCAACTTTTAAGAGCTACTGTGTCCTTCTGATGACTTTGTTATCGTACCTACCGGCATCAATAAATTTGAGTAATCGTAACGCCTTTATCTTTTTAGTATCGAGGTTTTATGTTTTATCATTACCTACTTTGTCGTTATTTATATTTGGAGAGATATCAATGATGGTGATGTAAGAATTTATATTAAAATGTTCATCGAATCTGGATCTTTTTAATAAATTTTATGTTACTTTACAAATGTTAATTACATTAAACAAGAACTATAATTACTTCTGGACACTAATTATTGCACCTAAATGACTTGTCATCTGTATATAGAGATACTACATTATGTAATATCAATTATAAATTATACTACTGTTACGACTGTCGAATACTCAATTACATGGTTGTAATGATTAACAAACATAATCGTATGAACATTATACATTAAATTAGAAAAAAAAAAGAAATAAAAGATAGAAAGGGGCAAGTAGTACATTAAACTGATTGTATAACATATATTGTACGTATTAGCGTAATTAGAGAAAATATATAATTTTCTTAAAATTCTCAAATATTGAGAGCACCATGGGTATCTTGGAAATGGTAAGAGATAAGAGGTAAAAAATTATATCTGTCAAAGTTTTTTTTGTTTTAATAATTTATCTCATATGGCTGTGGGCGCTTTGGAAAGCGATTTAAATGTACAGAACTAACCAAAACACACACAACAAAAAAACGAAACTTTGGCAGATATCTATTTTTTTTACATAGCCTACTTGAGATATAATAATAATAATAATAAACACTTGAAAATTAAAAGAATTTTAATTTCTTAGTTTTTTTAAGAGCCTAATATTATTTTAATGATACATATAGGCACCTGACAAATTTATAATCAATAAATCAAAATATGTTTTCAGTGTTTTTTGTTTTATTTCACAAAAATTGAGAGGAAAATTTAAAAAAAAACAAATAATGGCGATAACTACATTATTTCTAAAAATAAAGTTATATTGTGATATATCATTTTAAAGAGAATAAAAAATTGGGTTGTAACTAAGACAATATGCAACTATTGTTTATATTTGAAAAATGAAATTTGGTGTTAATATCTCAAAATCTGAAAGAGTTAGCAAAAATATTATAATTTTTTCAAAATTTGAGTCAAAAACTGCTCTAAGAATGAAATTATAAGATATTTTCATAAATAAAGAAGTCATAATAATGGAAAAATGAAAATGACAAAAACCAGTTTTTAGCCTATGAAACAAAAACGAGTTGATTTTACTAAAATATATTTGCACATAATAGTAAGTCATTTAACCTTACCTTGTATCTCTTACCGTTTCCAAGATACACATGGTGAGCATGATAAGTGGGACACCCTGTATATTGACAACATTCTTGATTACATTTTTTATAACTGTTGGGTGTATTCTGTATCGCCTGTCGTTAATTATAACGGACTGTTAAAATTCTTATCCAATCAGAGCCTCTCATTTTGAGGAAATCTTTGGCCTGATTGGATAAGAATTTTAACAGTCCGTTATAATTAACGACAGGCGATACAGAATACACCCTAGTGTCTGTTAACTTTGTTCTTGGTACTATACAGGGTGTTTCACTTTCATGAGTACACACTCATATTACCTCAAAAATGCATAATTTAAATACAAATCTCCTTTCTTTATTATTTTTCTCAGAAATGGCTCCTCCTACGAGATTAATGCAAGTGATACAAAAGGGTTATTTCATACATTACTTGTCAGGTGTATAACTGTTACCTAATTTTCTTCTAAGAAAAAGAAGTTCAGGAGGTGGTAATGCGATCCACCCCCCTTAAAAAGGCATTCCAATTTATATTTATTTTTCATATTGCATCAAATTAACCATAGACTAGATCTAAACTTCCTACCAAATTTAGTTGCTCTGACAACACGTCTTGATTCAATTCCGATTTCTTTGTTTTTCTTCTGCACCTTTGACGGGCTATAACTCTTCAGGGAAGCATTTTTGGATAACAAAATATTTGGTCAATCATCATGATTTGTACTCAAGAATTCGGATAACTCGGATATTTTGAAGCATTAAAGAGACACCCTGTACATACACCTAAATTTGAAATCGATACGTTTTTTAATTCCTGAGATACGAGGGTGTACTTATGAAAAGTGAAACACCCTGTATATACAGCATGGAAACAATTATAGGCCTCGACCCGAGCAAAGGATGAAATGATGAGATAGCGATAATGTCAACCAGCAGGGAGCGCCCTCTGTCTAATTGTTCCATCCTCAGACTGGGGTGTACAATTTATTTCCATAGGTGGTAGTTAACAACGGTTTTTGTATTAGAATAAGAACTTTTATGTACAAATGAATATACACAGAAAATATATAGATATCTTATAGTGGGCTCAAACATTTCTCAAACAAATGCACTAAATGCAGTCGCACCTTAACATTACCCAGACAATTTTAAAAATATCTGGATAGTAAAAAAATTACCTTTACACCTGTAATTTTCAAAAGTGTGGCAGTAAATTCCAAATAAGAACAGAAGGAAAAAACTGAAAGCTGCCACAAATAACTTTTAGACAATATTTGTCTAATAATTTCGTTGACACCCGGTATATTACAGATTAGTTGGTAGATTTTATAAATTAGGTCGTACATTCTGGCGTAATGTGTTTTTTGCTCACATCAGAATCTGCTAACATTAAAATGTCAATAAAATCTAACTTATTAACTTGTTTATTGAATCAAAAAAGTAGTAAATGTTAGACTAACATATAAGCAATGGAAAAATATAAAGCCCATTAATGCATCAGTCTTTCTGAAATAGACACTGCATTATCATAATGATGATCCAGTTAAATGTAGTTCCTGTCTACGTGTTTCTTTTACATATGGTAGAGTCAAAACTAATAGACATATGTCCACAACCTAACGCAGAAAATATAAATTTTGTAGAATTTGTTAACAGATACTTGCCGCAGCCCTCAATAATTATAACAAACAGCAAGAGAATGAATAATTTGTACGAATTAGAATTTCCAAAAATCATAATTAACTTTGATAAGGACATAAAAAGCTTCGACTCTTCCGTTGCAAAAAACTACAACTATATTCTAATTCAAAACGACAAGAAACAATTAAACAGGACTTTAAGTACGCTTGAAAACTTGAAAAACTGGAATACCCGAAACAGATTTTTAATAACATTCGGAACCGTTACGACAAAAGAGGATATAAGTGAAGCCTTTCTGCTCCTTTGGGACTACTATATTTATAATGCTGTAATATACACAAATCAGAGTAATTTTTACACTTGGTACCCATATACTAAAAAAAATGCATGCGGGAGCAATGCTAAAATAGTAAAAGTGAAAAAAATGCATCCTTACATGAACAAAATTCCCAAAACATTCAACAACTGCTTTATAAAAACTGCATGGACCTCTTTATTCATGGCATTGGAGAATCCTTCTAATAAAACAGATCCAGGGGTCGTTATTAAACTGTTGGAAATACTGGGCCAGAAAATCAACATAACTTTTGTATACTTAGACAACAAGACAAAACTAGCCTCAATACTCGATTCCAATGAATCCACACAATTTGTTAAATATATGAAACAGATGCACATCGATATGGTTATATACTTGCACAGTGTTTTTGAATGTACCAAAACTGAAACATACATTGAAGACAGTACCACGATTGTCAGAAGCGATACTTTCTTCCTGCTGCCACCTCGAAGCAAGAGGCAATCGAAACTATTTTCTACAAAACTACTTACATGTTTATTCGTAACAGTTCTAACAATCGCCTTTGCCTGGAAAAAACTTACTAAAGATCCTCCGACAACAGCAGCTTTGAAAATATTACAAATTAGTTTTCAACAAGGCATTCCGCATCCACCAAACACAAGAGCCAGCAGAATTCTCTTTGCTTCATTTTTGTTCTATAACATATTTATATTCGCTGCATATCAGACTGCGATAAGCAGCATTACAGCAATGCCATCGTATCTACCAAAAATTGAAACATTCGAGGAATTGCTGAAAAGTAATATAAAAATAATGACTGCAAAAAATATTAAATGTGGTTATTACAGCAATGATCCAAAAACAGCGCCTGCTTTGTTGAAGATATTGATCAAAACTGCACATGAAAGAACTCCCGAGCTATTGGAAGAATTTATAAAGAACCCTCGGCATGGAGTTTATGTTAATAGTCTAAATTTGGCCTATATCAAAAACCCAGAGAAATTGGATGTAATGACCAACGCTAAGGTATTACAATAATTTAATTAATTATCTCCTTTTTGGAGGAACACCTATATTAAAATAACGAATATTTGCAAAAGTCGGCTCTATTACTCTTAAGACTAATATTTTGTCTGCCATTAAATAACCTTTAGAATACCCATGATATACATTATACATGCTTTGAAATTTGGTATATTTTGATTTTCGACTACATCATGAGCCATATTGGCATAGAAATTACTTAAATGTTCGATTGCTACGTCCATAATTTTATTCTCTTGCGTCTTTCGTTTAGACTAATAAATCCTTGGGGATTGCTTTTTCCACAAACAATAAGCATTTATTTATATAAATACAGGGAGTGGTGAGAATTAGTTTTTTAATAAAGATATTTTGATTTTGACAACTCTCTCTGTAACTCATATTAAATAACAAGTGTATTATTCGTTTTTGAATAATGAAAGCTCACCCCAAGCTAGTATATTAAAAGGGATATGTGAAAAGGCCATTGCATAATATACGTTTAATAGGCCTGATTCGTTAAGAGTATCCTTCATTTGTAAGAGTGCATAATAGGATTTATTCAACTTATTGAGTTAAAGTTGTGTTATTGTACAAACAAAATATTTTTTTTTGCTAGAAGTTTTAAATTTTAAAATTTCAACTAGGTACATGATCTACGAAACTTTAAATTTACTGTATGTGTGGAACTCCGATAAAAAAATCTTTGATCAGAGTGACTGAATTCGGTGAAAAAGATGTTTTTCGAGAATAGCCTAAATAAAGCATGGTTTAAATTAATATTTTTGAAACTTAAGTAAATTTAAGATGAAACAGTTAAATAACAATTCAAAATAAAATAATTTTTCGATGAATATTTACCTAGCTAAATTTTAATGATGCAATATACACTAGGGTGGCTATTTTAAGTGGGTCCTCTCAAATATCTCCGTCGTTACAATATGTAGGAAAAAGTACATGGCCTCTTTGGCAAGAGGTCGACAAAAAACAAGAATAACCGCATTTTTCAAGTACTTGTAACTTGTTTATTTGAAGAGGTACTAGAAACTTTTTTAAGCAAAATTATGTGCAAGGATAAGGGGACTCTGAATGTACTGTTTAATTTATTTAGAAAGCTGTAATTTCCTTTACACACTCTTGGGCACCAAAATATAATGATCGATTCACAGTTGGCTTTGGTACAGTTGGGTACAGGGTGTCCCACGTTAAAGTAATAACCCCCTTTTCTCCCGAGTTTTTAAGATATTTTTAAATTTCAAAATACTAGCCTCTGTATTTTTTTCCGTAGTTTTTAAATATGCTAACCAGAGTTTTCTAAAGCCAACGGTATACAGGGTGAATAAAGAAATGTACTTTTTTCCTACGGAACACCCTGTATATTTTTACATATGTCGATAGAGCGTTCTTTTCTGATTACAAAAATATATATGATACTTATATATTTAGATAAAAAATGGCGGAGCTATTCAACGTCTAAAAAGAAATACGGCTAGTGATTATTTTAAATTTAATTTAAATTAACAAAAATATTACACATTTAACAAACATATTAAAAAACAAACCTATTCCTATTAAATGTCTCACAATTTAAAAAATATCATTTACTCACAAAAAAATTAATTTACCGATTACATATCATGAAATCGTTTAACATGATTAAATTAAATTGTTATGAGTGACGAAAAAAATAGGGTGCCATGAAGAATTTGTTTTATACTTTTTGTTTGTTTTTTAATATGTTTGTTAAATGTGTAATATTTTTGTTAATTTAAATTAAATTTAAAATCATCCCTAGCCGTATTTCTTTTTTGACGTTGAGTCTCTTGCAGTAATTAAGTCTACTAATAATCATTAATTAATTAGGCAATTAATAAAATAATTACTCATCTATAATCCAAAATTGCTTCGTCTCTCTAGTTTTGTTTTATACTTTTTGTTTGTTTTTTAATATATTAAATGTGTAATATTTTTGTTAATTTAAATTAAATTTAAAATCATCACTAGCCGTATTTCTTTTTCGACGTTGAATAGCTCCGCCATTTTTTATCCAAATATATAAGTACCTATCATATATTTTTGTAATCAGAAAATAATGCTCTATCCACATGTGTAAAAATATACAGGGTGTTCCATAAGAAAAAAGTACATTTTTTATTCACCCTGTATACCGTTGGCTTTAGAAAACTCTGGTTAGCATTTTCAAAAACTACGGAAAAAAATACAGAGGCTAGCATATTGAAATTTAAAAATATCTTAAAAACTCGGGAGAAAAGGGGGTGGTTACTTTAATGTGGGACACCCTGTGCATATTATTGTTCTCTATCATTTGATATATCATATTAAGAGTGTAAAATAATTAGTTTCTTCAGATTAAGCGTATTTATAAATAATTTATGATCATGGGCGATTAAGGACGAACGCTGAGGTGGGTATGTTTGTCAGTTTCAGCAGCGTACATATAAGACCAAGTAAGGACAAAGTTTAAAAATCCTTTGATGTGAAAAATTCGCGGTGAATGACCTTCAAAAGTGCGCGCGCCATCTTGTTTGGTTGGTCGTTCGGTCACTTGTCAATAGAGGTCGCCCGAAAAAAGTTAAATTATTGAAATAATGGGTGACGCGTACGTGACGTCACAATTAGTCTCAAAAATATACATTTTTTAAAATTTTCGATTGTTAGTTTTATCAAAATTTCTGCTTGGTTCTTGTACTATCAACTAAAATTAATAAAGGTCTAATAAAATGAGATGCTTTTTGTTGGATGGAATTCCAACCTATAAATAGCAGTCCATTTTTAATAATCTACAATACTGAAACTTTATAAATTTACTGTCTGAGAGTTTTTAACTCGGTTTTTAAATATTATAATAAATTCAAGCTAAAACTACAAAAATTAAATTGAAAATTGCAAAATAAATTTGCAAAAAAAAAATTTAAGGTTATGTTAGTCATATTATGCGCAAGATTAGGGCTGCCATCTGTGAAATCAAGAAACCAGGGCAAGATGCTAGAAAACTCCGGATTTTTGAGCTTAAAACCCGGACATTTCTGCCGAAAAATTTTTTACCTTACCAATAAAATAAAATAAGTTTAAATTGTTATTCTCTTTGATAACAAAATTAAATCTTATAAAAATTAACGAAACTAAACATCAAGTCTACTTTCCCTCTTCTATTAAGGAACAAAAATAAAATCTAATTAAAGAAACTAAACTTTCTTCTCTAAACAAAAAATCAATCGTCTAATAATTAGAGAAACTAAAAACATTTGATAAGATACTTTAAAACCCGGACTGCATACTAAACCCCGCCCGGACGCTTCCCGGACGCCCTCCAAACTAGGACAAATCCGGGGAAACCCGGACGGATGGCAGCCCTACGCAAGATCATATTTAATGTTCGGACCTCTATATTACAGTAGCAACACTACTGACCAAATATGTAAATTTGCACTTCGTCCGGACTTGTTCTTATATGTAAGCTGGTTTCACTTGCTGCTATCTATTCATTTATAATAATTATTGTTCGTTCAGGTCATTCTAGTTTAGTTTTTGAAAAAAATAAATTTCACGAATGATGGAAAAACAGATATGTTTCACATTGGGATCTGCTAACGTTAAAATGTGAAAAAAGTTTAATATAATATCTAGTTTAATCAGTGGCGTATTATAGCACAAGCCTAAGAAGCCCGGGCTTGCGGCGCAAAAATTTCAAGGGGCGCAAAATTTTGGAAAAGGATTTTTTTCCTTCAAAGATAAAATAAAATCGTATATTGGGCGGAGCAAAAAAAATTCACGGCCATTAAATTCTTAGAGCAACTTGACTTTCTAAAAAAAATTGATGTTGAAAAATATTGACAACATGTTTTCTGATCTTGTGATTTTGTTGAGAATGTTCGTCTGTAAAGCGGTGAGTAATTGTACAGGTGAAAGATCGTTTTCAGCGTTGAAAAAAGAAAACCCTCAAATTGAACACGCTAGCAATAATGTGCATCGAAAATCAAGTGCTATATGCGCACAGTTTTCATAAAATTATCAACGCATTGTTTGGTTAACGCTTTGCACAAGATAAAAATTGACTGAAAAATAGGCATTTGTTTAACACCCAGTATAAGCATTCTTTTGTAGTTTTGTCTTAAAGTTAAATAGGTATGATGAAAGCCAATTAAATTTCCCTTAAAATGCTAAAAACTCGGCATCAATCCATACATTTTTGACAGTTTAACAGCGTTATAAATCTTGGTCAATTTTAAGGTGTCCCGAAGCAAATTTTGACGATTAAAAACAATAATACATGTATAAGGGACAGTTTTACAATCAATGTACCCTGCACCTGTCCTACCATTATCAAAATTAATAAAAAAAAAAAAAACAAATTAAGTCAAATACTAACATCTAGAAAAGTTTTGGTGAAACAGAAAAAATCAATGAGGTGGGGGAGGGGGGGCGTTATTTTCTTAGGGCTTTGGGCGCCAAATTGGATTAATACGCCACTGAGTTTAATGAATCAAAATAGTAGAATATGTCAGACTAATGCATATGTAATGGAGGAAATATAGCGCCCATTAATGCAGCAGTGAAATGAAACTGTATTATTGTAATGATGTTTTTGATAAATGTAGTATCTGCCTGCGTGTTTCTATTAAATATAGTAGAATCAAATATAAAAGGTGTACGTCCAATGCAAAGAACAAATATCTAAAGGAGGTAAACTATAAGAGGTGGGGGGCAACAATCCGAATGACGGAAGTTCGCAATCAGCCACATTTGATAAACCACTTTTTTTATGTCAGAAGCGTCAGAAACCTAACCTGCTCTGTCTGTGGTGTCAGCATCTTATGCAAAACTTTTTGTTGAGTTTGGCTTTTGTGTTAAACGATTTATAAGGATTGTATTTATTCGTGTGTGCGTTTTGTGCGGAATTAGAGAATTTGGACATATAAAATGGCTTTATTATGGTTAGTTGCATATCGTGTGGTTTATCGCACATTGCAAGGAAAAGTGGCGTTACTTTTCGTCGGTAAGTAAATAAATATTATTATAACTAAATAAACCAACTGTTAGTAATATTTTCATTATGTTGGAGTGTTTAAAAGCGTTAAACAACTATTAAATTGCTGATTATAAGTCCACCATGATTGTTTACAATTTATTGTTCTGGAATTCTAAATTTGTCTTCTTGCATGTCGAAAATGAAATAAAATCAAAATATTATAATTTAACTACTTATATAACTAGTTAAATTATAATTGTGTGCAATTAAAACAATGTAAGTTCGCCGTTAAATAAACTGTGATCTTGTGATAACTACTAATTAAAAATTTTTCCAAGGTTCCCGAAGAAGCCTCGTCAGCAAAGGGAATCATGGATTAATTAATTGGTAAAAAAATGAAAAAATACCTACATTTGCAGTTCTCACAACATTTTGAAGAGACGGACTTCAAGAGAAATGCCCTGAAAGTACGTCTAAAGGAAAGTAAGTACTTTTGTCATTTATAAATTTTATTTTATTACATTTACGTGTTTTGTACCATACTTTTTAAAATGCATTAGTTTATATGTTTTATATGTATTATAAAGATAAATAATAAAGTATTATAATATGTTCTGATTTTTTTTATTTGTCCTACATATTTATTAGAGCCGATTGTACCAAAGACGTTCAGCTTGAACTATGTTTAATGTCTAAGGTTACAACTTTGAAAATAATTGTTTGAACATGGTTCAAGCTTAAACCACATTTATTTTGTTAATTAGCTAAATTTGTTAATAATGTACAATTTACCTACGAGTTTGAAAAAATACGATATTTTTTTAACCAAACTATCTACTAATTTTTTATATAAATTTTTAGAAAACTGCAGTACCTATCCATAGCATTTTTAGTCATTTGAACTCATTTGGTAAATTGCCTGGTCAATACTTCATAAAATTTAAATTTCGTTCTGAGAACGTCACACTTCCGATCTCTACTACACTGACACTGACTCAAGTCAATCGTACAAAAAGGACTACCTTTTAGTACAATCGACATTTTTGGAAAAACTAACATTTTTAATTTTTAATTTTTTTGTAGCCAAACACTTTGACCATGCAGTTGGGTGTTCGAAGAGGTTTTCCACTATTACCAACATTTAATCGGTGGATACAGAAATTTAAAGAAACTGGACTTTTGCAAAAGCTCATGAGAAATGCCATAGCATTAAAAACATTATTGGTTTACGACGACTACAAGAAGTTAACCAAAGTGGAATTTGGATTTTTACAGCTTAAACGGGGCTTTATCATGTGGATATCAGGATTAATCTTGTCTAGTGTTGTATTTGGCATAGAACTGTTGTCGGCTAGAGTTGTATTAAATAGACGACACGCATTTATACCTTAAATCGAAGCACTTATTGAAGCTCATCAACTGTAAGCTTTCTCTCCTGTTGCAGTTTGTCAAAAAAAGGAACTTGTTAATGCACATTTGTTGTCGACACACGTTTTTGCTTAGAAAACCTGCCCCAGTTATGTTTGTTAAATGTGTGTTCACCCTTACAATTATACACTGATATTTGATTATCAATAAAGAATATTAGACTCAATTTCTACCATTTCTTTCCTTTCCAAATAGTCGACTAGCAAACGCTTTCAAATATTCCGATGAATTTAAATCAAAACCGAAAAATATATTGTGAAAGATATAAATTACGAAGGTAAAAAGGTAAATAGCTCACCCATATATCGGCTTTAGGTCCATCATAATTAAGGCCTTGGAAGAGTTCAGGCGCCGCATAAGGTGGAGAACCACAAAATGTTGACAGCAAACATCCCTCTGTGAATTGGTTGCTGAACCCGAAATCAGCAAGCTAAAAAAACCATGCATTAATTTTTTCTCAAGTGAACAAGAAAAGTTAATGCGTTCGCAGTGTTTTATCGATCTCGTCACTGATGGTAGCGAGAAGTAGGTATACCTCTACTGGATTTCTAGTATAAGTGATCTATGAAGAAGTTTGTCGGAGATACGTAAGTTTTCTTAAAAAGCAGAAGTGGTCATGATTAATGCTAGCGTTAATACAATTACTACGATAACATGGGTTACCTTCATAGTAATACTTACTTTAATGTTCAAGTTGTGGTCTAACAATAAGTTTTCAGCCTTTAAATCTCTATGAACTACCCCCTGAGAATGACAATAACTTACGGCCGATACTATTTGACTAAATATTCTTTTGGCTTCTGGTTCTGACATTCGGCCCTTCGCCACCAAATGATCTGCAACAGAAATGTTTGTAAATAATATTGTCTATAGCACATTTTGCGGTACATCATTTTTGGTACGTGGATTTTCTCAAAAATTTTAAGACTCTGATAAAAAACTTATCTTGAAAATTCATTAGAGCCCCTGCCTTCTTCACATATACAAAGCCAGATTCTCTAGGTCATACAGGGCTGCCTTGGTGACTCAGTTACTATTTTTAAAAGAGTATGGCATGGCAAAACTTTATCACAATTAATTTATTGTCTATACTTACCGAATATTTCTCCTCTACTGGCATATTCTGTGACCATGTATATTGTCTGATTCGTCTCCATAAGCTGATACAGCCTCGTAATGTGGGGATGTCTAAGTTTCTTTAATATGGCAGTCTCTCTAAATATCTTAGTTAAATTTTCTTCATCTAGTACAGTCTTATCAATTATTTTTATCGCCACCTGTAACACAAAATAGTTCTTATATAATAATGGGAACACAAAATAGTTCTTATATAATAATGGGAAAACGTTGAAAAGGCTAAATTAAAAACAGGTTGGACAAGAAATACTTAAAAAATAGAAACGATCCAATATTAGATACATTTTATTTAAATTTTTCTGAATGATCTAGTGCAGACAATTAATTATTAATTTTATATTTTATACGGTGTTTATTGTTTAATAATAATAATAATAATTTATATTAAAACAGCCACATTCAGCTTTAGTATAAAAATGCATATTATACAGTTTCCAATGTTGAAAGCAAACGCACCTTCGAACGACTCTCATACTTAACACATTATTTAATTTTTTACTAAGGTTTAATATATGGTTAGGCCAGTTTAAAGAGGCATCGATTGTAATACCTAAAAACTTAACTGATTCACTTAAAGAGATATTTTCATTATTTGTTGACAAATTTTCTGAAAAATTTATACTGGATCTGTTTATTTTAAAAATGATATACTTTGTTTTCTGTATATTTAACAGTAACTTATTTTCTAATTACCATTTCTACTACCCAATTAGCTTCGTTTAATAGAGTAATGTATTAATTAACATTGCCCTTTAATTAATAATGAAGTATCGATAATTTATTACCACGTCTACTATCGTGTAAGCTACTACATAAATTATTAATGTATATATTGAATAACAGAGGGCCCAGCATGCTTCCTTGTGGAATATTAATCTCACTAGTCACTACTTTTTGTATCTGAATTTTATCGATCATATTTATTTTTACAAATTGTTGACAGTTTTCTAAATATGGCTGTATACGTTTTATTTTCCAAAATATTATGATTTATTGAATCGTAACATACATACATTTTTGCCTAATATATAACACAAAATAAATATTCTAGACTTTCACTAAATTACACTAATAATTATAGTATCATAATACGAGTGTTTCAATAGTCAACTAAAGAAAACCAAGCCAAAACGATTTTTGTTGGTTGCAATTCTAACCTATAATTAGCAGTCCATTTTAAATAATTTACAATATTGAAACTATAAATCTACTGTCTGAGAGAGTTTTTAAATGTCACAATGGATCCAATTGCTAAAACTACAAAAATTAAAATGAAAATTGAAAATAAATTTGCAAAATTAAAAATTTAGGGTTATGTTAGTCCTGATAAATTTGGCCACATAATGGCGGGTGGGCGTGACTTTGGCTCTATTGTCGTCTCTGTCTCTATAAAGTGTCTAATATATTAACTTAATGTTACTTTCTCTTAAGATTCACTACTTCTTGTATTTTATCTATTTTATTTGACAATACTTTTCTCTCTTTCTTGATAGTGCGCTCAGTTCAGTTGTTATACACAGCTGTCAATGTATACACATATTAAACCGTTGTCCTCGTCTTCGCTTAACGCGGTGGAGTAGTAAATATTATACAAACGGCAGGGATAAATTTTCCTTAGGACCTAGAGTACGTTTGGTTGCATAACAGCCATAGATTGAACAGACACCACAGACATAATTTGTTAGTTTGTTGCTCGCTGCATCGCATGGATCATGTGCATCATATGACTAACATAACCTTAAACTTTTAGTTTTTATAAATATATTTTCAATTTTACTTTTGATTTTTGTAGTTTTAGCTTGGATCCATTATAACATTTGAAAACTCTCTCAGACAGTAGATTTATAAAGTTTCAATACTGTAGATTGTTAAAAGTAGACTGCAAATTATAGGTTGGAATTCCAACCAACAAAAAGTTTCTTATTTTATTAGATTAAGGCAATTAAAACTTTATTAATAATACACCGAACAAGATTTTCGTTAATAGTACAAGAACCAAGCAGAAATTTTGATAAAATTGACATAATATTCAAAAATCTTAGAAAATACATATTCTAATAATTTAACGCGCGACCTCTATTGACGACTTGCCGAACGACCGACCAAACAAATCGGCGCGCCCACTTTTGAAGGTCACTCAACGTGAATTTTTCGCAACAAAGAATTTTTAAACTTTGTCCATACTTGGTTTTATATGTACACTGGTATTATCGGTGCAAAAAAAAAATACTGAACCCCAACTTATTTAATTCCTTTTAAGGGATGGCAGCTCCCTTAATGTAAATCCATATACAGAAAATTAAAGAAATATACTGTGTGGTTTCGAGAAAAAATTCATGAAAACTTCAAATATGACCTACACCTTTGCAATTTCAAACAACTTAGATAAACAGAACATATTGTTCACATCATAAGTGACTCGCTAGAGACGTACGGGGGTTCTCAAAAGTTCAATATCGACACTTTTATGTAAGGTAGGTCAGTTTTTGAGCTTTCTTTTTTACACTTTTTTGTTCGTAATTCGTGTTGCCAAATATGAACAGAACCCCCCCCCCCCCCCCCCTTAACAGGAATTAGATAAGTTAAGCTTAACCCTGTATACAAAATAAAAAAAAACAATTAATCATTAATCAACGAATATAACAAAGGCATCGAATTATCTTTTAGTTTTACGGATATTTGCATGATTAAGACACCTGATGACGTTTTGATTTGTTCAATGGTAGTAAACCATATATGGTCGATCCCAGCCTCGTTGGCG
Source organism: Rhagium mordax (assembly GCA_963680705.1). Lineage (NCBI taxonomy): Eukaryota > Metazoa > Arthropoda > Insecta > Coleoptera > Cerambycidae > Rhagium > Rhagium mordax. The sequence goes on from OY796663.1 coordinate 40,911,641, forward strand.
TGGGTTTGCATACGGCATGTTTAGGCTAAAATTTCCATAATATTAATGAATGAATCCGAGCAACAGCTAATGTTAAAGGCACGCATACACAAACACAATTAGTAAACGTGATTGTTTATAAGGCTCTCCTTTTGCGTGAACCGGGTTTTCCCCTCAGATTTTGACACTCGCCAAAAAAATCTATTCTTATGTATTTTTTTATGAGGGATTCGATTTTAAGGTTGAATAAGCGATAGAACCTCTAATATACGAGATATTGTCAAAAAAATAACTTTCGAATTTTTCCCACCCTGTATATTATTACGGAAATCGATATGGTATGTTATTGTGGTTATATAGGTATATGCTATTTACACATCTAACTTCCGGTTTAGCCGGAAATAGCTAAAATCCGACTAAATTTTGGCGAAAACCTATATACAGGGCGAGTCAGGTTGTATGGTAAAAAATTAATATATGAATAGATAGAGCATGCAAAAATAGTATTTACGTGTCTCAGGATTTTGCCATATAACCCTTAATTTTTTTTATACAAGGTGTTAAATTTGAACATTTTTCGTTGAATTTTTTTAAATATCTTTTGATTAAAAACAGTCGTATCAATGAAATTTGGTTGGATTATATTTTTCATAGGGCGCTATCAACTGGAGATTTCAGTTTTTCAAAACTAATCCAGTGGCGTGCGTTTACACATTTTTTTATGATAAGAATGCCGATAACTGTGCGCCACTGCATTTTTTCATAAATTTCGCAGTTGAAAACCTAACGTAACAATAATAAAAAACTCAAGGAAACAAAATCTTCATTAACGAAAATTTAAAAACAACAGCGACTTAATTACTATTTTTTTAAATACATTTTCAAAATGAAGTCCATTAACCACAATGCACTTTCGGGCCCGCAAGGAAATTTCATTTTGTATATTCCAGAGTTTATGCACATCTACCTTTAGTTGACGTGAAAAATGTACTATTCGGTCAACTAGTAGGTACTTGCTGATTAATTTTTAGAGTGCTTTGAGGTTAACGTACTTCATTTTGAAAATTTATTGTAAAAACTAGTAATTAAATATTAAATCGCTGTTGTTTTTAAATTTTTGTTATTAAAGATTTTGTTTCCTTAGAGTATTTTATTATTATTACATTAGGTTTTCAACTCCGAAATTGTATGAAAAAATGCAGCGACGCACAGTTATTCTTATAAAAAAAAATGTGTTAACGCACGCCATTGGATTAATTTTGAAAAACTGAAATCACCAGTTGATAGCGTTCTATGAAAAATATAAACGAACAAAATTTCATACGATGTTTTTAAACAAAAGATATTTAAAAAATTCAACGAAACATTTTGAACTTTAGCACTTTGTATAAAAAAAATTAAGGGTTATATACATTATAGCAAAATCCTGAAACACGTGACTACTGTTTTTTCATGCTATATTCACATATTAATTTTTTACCATACCAACCCTCACCCTGTATTATGAAATAATTGCAAATTAGTTAATCTCCTGATTTCAAAAATATATAACACATGTTCTTTTCCTTTAGTTTCGAACTTTCTGCGTAAATTTTTAGAAAAATATTAGAATTAGTTTATTTCATTACTTTATCGCATTTTGTTGCCAATTTCTCGAAAACTACTAAAGATAATGGATGTGTTATATATTTTTGAAATCAGGAGATTAGCTTCCTACTTTTCACTTATTAATATACAGGTTGTCGCCAAAATTTTGTCAGATGTCATCTATTTCCGGCTAAACCGGAAGTTAGATGTATGAATGGCATATGCCTTTATAACTACATTAATATACTACCTATATCGATTTCCGTAATAATATGCAGGGTGGAAAAAATTTGCAAAATCAATATTTTGATAATACCTCGTATATTAGAGGTTCCATCGCTTATTCAACTTTAAAATGGATTCCTCCTAAAAAAATACATAAATAGATTTTGGTTTTTCATTTTGGCCCAATACTAAAACCAGGACATCGAGTGAGCCTATTATGTGGGACACCTTGTGCCAGAATTTATTGCAAAAAAAAAACAAATGAGCTAATAAATTTGTAGGGAGTTTTTAGTGAGTGTAAATTCAAGTTGGCGTATGCGCAGAGCTACCTATTAGGATACCTGAAAAGAATTTTTTTAAATATCTGGCTTCACGTCAAATTTATGTAAAAAATAGTTAGGATCAGATTTGTAGAGCTTGAAATTATCTCCAATCTATTTTTACTTGAAGCCTTACCGAAAATTATAAAAATAAGAAAAACGTTTCCTTCATTTTTACTTTTCCCACGTTATACTTACTTAAATCGAAAATTGTTCCTACGAAAAAAGTGGAAGGATTGAAATTGTAGAGAATTTCAAGCTCTACAAAATTAGATACTAACTATTTTTTACGTAAATCTAACACATGAAGCCAGGGGCGGACTGGCCATAAGGGAGTTCGGGCAAATGCCCGATGGGCCAGTGCTAAAATGCTAAAAGTAGGCCGATCCGATCCTGAAGGCGTTGTTCAATGATTCTGATTGGACTACAGGTATTTCGTTGTTTTGGTCTTGAAGCAATGTGAGATTAGCGAGGACATTTCCTGTTCATATCATATATCAAAAAATGAAACTTTCCGTAATTTTTATTTAGCGTGCATTACATGACTAATCCATTTATTGCATATTTACTCAAGCCGACCATGACCTATCTTAATTTATTGCCGAACTGTATTACAAACAAACAACAAAAAATGATTATGTCATTGATATGACATCCGCCTTGTACGAACTAGGTTAAAAAATCGCGATTCCTCAGGCGAATTTTTGCAATCGTGATTTAATACGTTTGAATCAGTTGAATCAGGTTTCAATGCCAAAAAATTACAGGAAACATAAAACGAACTAAAGAGCAATAAAGTATTCAAAAATCGTCTAGGTATATGCAAATTAATTAACAACAAATAAACAGAATCATGGCTTCTCTCACTAAACAAATACGTGTTACAAACTTGATAAGGTGTGCGTGGAATAATCAGTACATTTCGACGATTCGACGCTATAAATTTCTTCTACGCCGCCGGCGCTCTTTCCAAAACGCTCTCCGAAAAGGTGCAGATTCCTTCTGAGACTGTACCCGATAACGAGAAGGCATGTCGCCTTTTCATATGGATTCGTCGAAACGGGCCAATAAATTAATCTGTCAAGTGTTTATTATTTTCAGGTTGAGTAATTGTTTAATCTCCTTATCGCTACAGAAGGTTTGATTAAGGCAGCCGTGAACTGATATTTATTTCGCGTGACAGACACATTTTCGGACTTATCTCACATCACGCAAAAAAACAAGTCAACAGCATTACAGCATACCTTAGATTAAGAGATAGCCCGTATCGAAGAATCACTCATAATATTTTACGATTTAATCGCTCAGGTGCTTAATGGGTACAGTTTCTTTCTAAAAATTAATTTTTTAACATTAGAATTTAAATCATTTATTAGCGCCAAGAATTTAAGGCCCCAGCGCATAGCCTCGCGGAACGCCAAGCCCTAAATTACCTTTCACTGTGAGGACTGTTGGCAATAATTAAAAACGACGTTATTCAAGTTTATCGTTTCCTTTACGAAACGAAAACGATGAATTAAACGACTTGCACCCTGTACGATACCAAAGCCGCTTCAGGTCAATTTTCTAAATTAAAGTCAATCAAACAAATTGGAATCTCCACATGTTATCGCTTTAACAAATTGCCGTTCTTGAATACACTGTTAAATGTTATTATTTGTTATCATATGTTATTATTACTGTTCTGCAGTAATTTCAACACAATTTACTGGGATCCCCGCGGGCCTAGGCGGAGGAAGTAGGTGGAGTTACAAGGTAAGTTGAAAACTATATGGGAATACGCCTTGGATTTAAAACAATTGGGGTATTTACTAGAATGACTGGTAAATAATAAAACAAAATATATAATTAATAACAATTTACTTAATAATGTTTCAAGTGCTTGCATATACAATATACAGCGTGGTTCAAAGAGTTTGGGTAGTATGAGAAACTTTATTATTATTATGGATATCTCACAGAAAATGTTATTCTTGGTAAAAGTTGGAGCATTCTTAGAAACAAAACAAAAGCGAAACAAAAGAAAAGCGAAACAAAATTATGATCCGCAGTATACGAGGAAACTCAATATGTATTATGAAATCACCACAAGAGTAAAGTAGCCTAAATATCACGAATACAGTTTTTTTAAATAGGATTCTATACTCAATTATTATGAATTTTCGAACTTAAATGGGCTCTCCTCGAAATTTTTAAAACTATACCAGACTATATTTTTTAAAATAGCTGGGACGTATTTTTTTTTTTCACTAGTACAGGGTGAATACCAATAACTCATTTTAATTTTAAGGGGCGTATACCAATGACTGTCCCTTTTTGACGTCACAAAAATTTAATAGATTTAATAATTATTAATTACTAATTAAATATACAGGGTGAATACCAATAACTCATTTTAATTTTAAGAGGGGGTTTCTGTTGATATTTATAACACAAATTACCAATAGAAAAATATAAAAAAGAAAGTTGAAAAACTGACCTGCCCTAGCCCTACGTAAAATTCTGGTAAACTTTTGAGTACCGCTTCGTCGCTCTACTGACCCACTTATGGGGCGAACAACATGCCTTGTATCCAAGTCACAGACTCCAAGTTCTAACGTAGAAAACGTGACAAAAAACGTCTAATAAAGTTAAGCCACCGTTTATAAATTTGCGGTCGGAGACAAGTTAATTGACAGTGACAGCAAAAACTAGTGAATTTATGACTGCAAAAAACAAGGTGAATGCCAGAGGCAAAGACCTATCTTGATTTATTTTCTGTTGAGATAGTTCAGTTACGAAGTTCTAAAAATGTTGACGTATTTTAATTTATTTTCTTTCTCGAAAACTACAGGGTATATATTTTTTATTTTTGGTATATGGCCTTACCATCCCTTAAAATTAAAATGAGTTATTGGTATTCACCCTGTAGATAGATCATGTACAAGGTGTTCTCTATATTTTGACCCCTACCTACAGCCTTTATGTTTAGAGATAAAAAAAGTGTAAAGAGAAAAGTTGTAGATTTTGGTGTAAAATATCTTTTGCCGAAAAAAATATAAAACAAAATAGCACCGGAAAGTAGAGAAAGAGAGACAACTTGTGCTTTTTTAAATGGAATACCCTGTATATTTTTGCATATTTCGAAAGACCATTTTTAGCTGATTCCAAAAATATATAATATGTTGGCATTTGCATGGGTTGTTTTTATAACAGAATGCCTTTAGTAGAAATATTTTGTCAGTTTTTTTCATGTTAACCTATTGTAGGGCCAAAAAGAGTAGTCAGTAAACTCAGGGGGAACTAGTTGTGGTTTTCATCCGAGTTTTCATCTCTGGTAGGCGGATAAAACTTGATATATTTTTCTCAATTATATGGGATTATATGGTAAAAAAAGCTGCCGCTTCTGTATTCTATAACAGCTAAATACTTTGAAGAATTGCCGTTGAATGTTTTGATTTACTGACTATTCTTTTTGGCCCTACTATATACTCTACGCGAACTATTCTACACAAAAATGCATATTGTTTTAAAAACAACCCGAGGAAATGCCAAAATATTATATATTTTTAGCAGAAAATGATCTTTCAAAATATGCAAAAATATACAGGGCGTTCCATTTAAAAAAGCACAAGTCTCTCTCTATTTTGCGATGCTATTTTGTTTTATATTTTTTCGGTAAAAGATATTTGACCCCAAAATCTACAACTTTTATATCTACCTACACTTTTTTATATTTCTAAACATAAAGGTTGTAGGTAGGTACTGGTCAAAATTCAAAATATATGGAACTACCCTGTACACCATAATCTTAAATTTTTAGTTTTTGTAAATTTATTTTCAATTTTAATTTAAATTTTTGTAGTTTTAACCATCCATTACAACATTTAGAAATTCTCGCAGACAGGAAATATAGAAAGTTTTAATATCGTAGATTTATTAAAAATAGACTTATTTTATTAGATCAAGGCTATTGAAACTTCATTAATAATGCACTGAACAAGATTTTAGTTGATAATACATGAACCAAGTATACATTTTGATAAAAGCGACATAAAATTCGAATATCGTGTGAAAAAATGCATATTTTTGAGGTTAATTGTGACGTCACACGTGCATAAACGATTTTGTTTGGAGTTTAACCTATAGCAAGGCCGTCTGTTTGTGACGCCATTTGCGGAAAACTGGCGGGACTTTTGAAATTAATCCCACTTATTAATATATAAAGCAACTGTAAGAACGATATACATATTATTAAAATTTATTGCATTATTAAATTTAATACGTATTTAACTTCGAGGCCGAGGTAAATCTATTAAAAACCTTTAATTTAATTAAGGTGTAAGAGCCCATTAGATTTTTCTTATAGAGTTTGATCATTGAGTAAATAATTAATTTAATCGTTTTATTCATTACCTAGCCCTTTAATTAAATTTCTGATAAAAAAAAAACGATTATTGAATGAATACTCTCGAAACGATTAAACTGATTTATTTTCATTCAGAGACAACTGTTACAAATGCTTAATAAAAATACTCTGCGCATATGTGCAACTGGCAAAACTTTGCCAGACGCGAAGAGAAACCTCTCTTGTAATGTTTCGTCGGATGACCGCAGTGTCCTGAGCAACTGATAAGCAGAACAAGCCTCGCTTCTTAATTAACGAACCATTGTCGCCGACAGTCTCACTATGAAATCTTTGTGGTGGTCCGAAGTTTACCTGACAAACTTCGGCAGGTGATAGAGGGACTTAAAATAAGTGGAAAAGTTCCTATCAACTTATGTCCTTAGGTGATTGCTAACAAAGATACAGGGTGTTAAAGTTTTGTGAAAAACAAACCATTTCTTTAATAACTCTAAAATTATGAAAGCTATTGACTTGAAATTTTAGGGGCGGCGATGTTTTTTAAGCCTCTATTGTTTTACGGAATCTTGCCTTTGTACTGTTTCCAGTGGCGCCGTCACAGGGTGGGGGAGTTAAATTTTTCGCCGAAACTATGTAACGCCACTGCTTTGTACAGTTGTTTTTAAGATTTTCCGAATCTCAGCTCAATTTGGAAGAAAGAAGGTATCTTTTAATTTAGTCGTACAACGCTTACTTTTCGAGTAAAACGGCTGTTTTTGCTTTATGTCTCTACTAAAACACTAAAATCTTTACTACAATAATAATAAAATTAATAATCCTAGTTGCCCATGGTAAACAATGGTACATTATTGTCAGTCAATGTTTGACCTGTCACCCTGTCAGTTTTTATAGTGTTAATGTTGGGTATCAAGATGCCAAGATTGTTCAGCAATGTAAAATAAATGATAAATTTGCGAGTAAATTTGCAATAAAGTTTAGTCATGGAAATTCTTTTTGCTATTTTACTCGAAAAATAAGCGTTGTACGAATAAATTAAAAAGATACTTTTTTTCTTCCAAATTGAGCATAGATTCGGAAAATCTCAAAATCAACTGTATAAAGCAGTGGTGTTACATAGTTTTGGCGAAAAATTTAACTCCCCCACCCCGTAACGGCGCCACTGGAAGCAGTACAAAGGCAAGATTCCGTAAAACAATAGAGGCTTAAAAAACATCGCCGCCCCTAAAATTTCAAGTCAATAGCTTTCATAATTTTAGAGTTATTAAAGAAATGGTCTGTTTTTCACAAAACTTTAACTCCCTGTATCTTTGTTAGCAATCACCTAAGGACATAAGTTGATATGAACTTTTCCACTTATTTTAAGTCCCTCTATCACCAGTTTGTCAGGTAAACTTCGGACCACCCTGTATAACTCGTTGAGAGAAACAACTGTTTCTTAATTTATTATTGTGTTAGGGACAACTGTCCTTAATTTATTGACGTTGTGATTACTGCTGAAGACATACCACAATTCTCAAAATGTTCAATTTTGCCTATAGTTGTCCACGTAAGGAGATAGATAATGGCCACCTGTATAATTCAATTTATAAAAAAAAACCCTAAATAAAAAAATTATTCTGTGACATCGAATTTTGTTAGTTTTATTTTGTTTCTGTTAGGATGCACCAACTTCTATCAAGAATAACATTCTCTGAGAAATTCATAATACGTTTCCCACGCGACACAATTACAAACTCTTTGGATTACAATCTCTTATTATTCTTATTACAATTGTTTTAATCAAAATGTGGTTTTCAATTAAATAAATTGTCGACAAAAAAATAATGAAACTTATTAAAAAATCGGATAGATCTGGTGGTTTTTTTTCACTGTTTATTACATTTATTATTACTTTACGGACTGATTTATGAAAAGTATTACGTTACATTTTGGCAAATTGCGTTTGTAGACCTAATTTGCCATTCAGATAAGTTCCTTGACAATTCCTTGGCTATTTATCTCCTGAACTCTCCAACCCATCAATATGCAGTGCTCATTTTCTATTTAATAGTATTCATGAGGTTTAAATTTTGTCGTCACGTATGTCTAATTATTACATTTAAATTTTTGCTACGACGCATGCATAATAAGAAGTTTATTGCGGTTGGTCGAGGGGCAAATTACCATCGTCGTTTTGTGTGGTAAAAAATTCGACGGGAAGCCGCACTAGGTATATAGGTAGGTATGTACTCTTGGAGAACTGGAAATTAATTTCCAATTTTTTTCACCGACCGCATTGAGTAAAGGAATAATATAAAGAGGCGCAACTGTCAAGATTTCGAGATTTTAGTATTGTATTTTTTTTGCCAATGGCTGCAGGATTGTTCACAATTTTTGATGCTACGGGATGGCATTTGTAATTTGGTTGCATAGCCTTAAAAATTGAGAATATTTTTGCAGTTATTGCCAAAAAAAATACAAGAGTAAAATCTCGAAACCTTGACAGTTGCTACGCTTTATTATTTATTACTCAATGACCGACGTCGAAAAAATACCTTGGAAACGAGAACATTTTTTCAAAATTATCTCGGCAGCAAATCTAATCAGATTGCAATTAAAGCTAACAAATACAACAAAATAGTTTTCCTAAGAGCGTGCGGAAAGTATCACTTTTCCGCACGCATATTAGTTTCGAAAGTTGCGCTTTTCCGCTCTAGTGCGGAAAAATAATTATATTTGTATTTGCATTTTTGGGTAATTTTATACAAATTTAATGAAATTAAATCATTTCTATTTATACTAACTCTTTTGAAGTAGCTCCTATAACTTTAAATATCAAAAAATCACGTAGCATATAGTCATGACTGTCTCATTTTGACGTTTCTCAGTCACATAACAATTAACAAACGTCAAGTCAAACAGTAGCATCTTTTTAAAGTAGAGTGTAGTTTCTTAATTAAGTAAAAAATGTATTCATCACGCTCCTATACTCTGTACCATCAACAGAAATCCATAGACTCCTCCCCATTAATTTTATGGTTGCGCAGAACGGTGTGCGCAATAGTCAGTTTTACACGATGAAATTAAAGAAAGTTGAGATAGCTTCAACAAAATTTGTTTATTATACGTGTTATATATTATACTACAGCTATACTGTATTTTTATAATGTTTATTCCCATTAAATTTTCCATTATACATTTTCAATTTTGGATTTTTAAAAATAATACTTATGCCCGCGAAAATTTAAACGAAGTTAGTCCGCATTGCGCAAACTCAAGTTACTTTATCAGAGACATTTATTTCCGCCATTTCCGGTCGTCTAGACCAGCTGATCTGATTGATGGTTTGTTGTTGACATTTGTAGTTTTTAGGTTAGGTGCTTTCGCGAGTTATTTCCACATATTTAAAAGAAAGTATGAGGTTATTTCAGGCAAAAAAGATTTACTGTAACAATTTCACATAGATTACTCCACTGGATAAACCCCAATGACCCCCATGCACTACTCAATAGCCAAATCTGCCGAGTCATTTACTTTCTGGTTTCCACCACTGTACATATTTATTTATTAATATCTATCGTAAGATTACTTTTGGTTTTTTTTACGAATAGTCGTGGAATGTTCAAGCAATAAAAACTATACTATACTATTTTTATTCTTAATGTCCAAATAAATAAACACATACCTACCTACTTCTTCTTAATTTTCACAAGGTTTTCTATCTATTACAGCTCCTACGTATAAGCAAAGTTTACTAATAGTATTCAGTAAACTTTGGTATAAGAAAGTTATGAACGATATCAATATAATATAATAATAGAATGGCTTTATTCATCATTACAATACATTTGGTACTTAAATCAGTAGAAAAAAATAGACTTTAAAAGCCCTACATATACATAAATTTGTATATAATATTAAAACAACGATAATAAGATAAACGTATATAATATAATTGGAAAAATAATATATGTTGTCACTTTTATTTTTTAAACTGAACAGTCAGAACCGGCGAGCAGTTCCTATTTCTCCTTCGAAAAAAAAAAAACCATACTTTACTTACAGTAAGGCCAGCGTTCACCCAAGTCTCATCTAAAAACTACAACTTCTATCCCTTAGGGCACTATTACGTGACCTTTTTGAGAACCTATAATGCCAAACACAATTACATTACAACACAAAGAAATAAAAAGTCCGAAAGTAATCGTCACAAAGTACTCCGTTTAAGATGAGGCAAATAATCATCTTCATGCACCGCTGCTAAAATTTTGTTTGCAGTTGGTGGTTCATTTCTTTCAAAAAAGGAATGGATTATACGCTTGAGAGCACTTTTAGTTCCTTCATCAATATTGTCCAAAACTGCCTGTTGTCGGTGGTACAGTTTTGGTGGCTGATGTTGGTGTGTTTGTTTGTATTCATGAAGAATATTAGAAACACTTGGAACACTCACACCTGCTGCCTTTGCAGTGAACTCCATGCATTCCATCTTTGGTTTCTCCGGATTCTCCCCATCGTAGGCCTTAAAAATGTTCAGAACCTTTTTCTTATCTTCCACCGAAAAATGTCTGGATAATCGTTTTTTGGGTGGAGAAATTATACCTCCTTCAGCCATCATAAACCTTAAGAAAACCCGTTTTAACATTTAATCAATATTACTCGTTTGCATTTACGTACCTTATTACTTTAACGCCCAGATGAAATGTGAAATGTCACAAAAACGAATAACACAGTTGACAGTCACGTTTTCGCCTTAAAGATGTTCAACACGTTTTCCTTATCCTCAAAAAATGCCTGGAGATTCGTTTTTTTCGGTGGAGAAATTGGGCCCCCTTCTACTATTGAGTTTTCGATTTGACCTTAAAAAAAAACGATGTTTTAACATTTAATCAATATTAATCGTTTGCATTACCTACTTACCTTAATACTTAAAACACAAATAAGGTTAATCCTTATACGCGTACCTTCACAAAAACAAATATATAAATTTGAAATAATTTCGCAAAGACGAATGAATATGACAGTTGACAGCACAGGTTTACAGTGAGGCCGGCTCCCCATTTATGCGCGATTTTTAATATGTTTAGCGTTTATACGTTTCGCGACAATGATAACATAGCTGATTGGTCTATTGCCAAAATACATAAAAGTTTTAATGTGTGACGCCAGTATTGTAGAGTAGGCCTTTGTCAAATTTAGTGGTTGCTTTGTAACTCGGGTTCTATAAATTCGACCAATAGAGAAATTCCATTCAAATTTAGTGGGCATTTTTGGGGAGGAGTCTATGGATTTCTGTTGATGGTACAGAGTATAGGAGAAATATTGTTCCTAACACATGCGTCTTTTCCGCACTTGTTAGGAAAATAACTAAATTATCATCCACAACGTACAATATTCGTAGTAACTAATTGTATCTACTCTTATTAGGTTATATGTATAATAATTAATGAACTGCTTTTGAATAATTAATAGTATCCATAAACAAATAGCGTAAGTTATATTCGTAAAAAGTCACGCGCGTGACTTGTTTACACCAATCTCCTTCAACTTCTAGCCTAGCCTGTCCAATAGACATTCTTTTCCGATACAGTAAAATAGAATGGTCCATTATTATTGAGGGGAGGAAAGTGAATTGACATTTGATAGTTTTGACGTTTAATTAAGTTAAGTAATAATTGTGCCGAAAATGATGAATTCCGACTTGCAAAGGTTATTATTTATTGTTATAATCGTAGATAAAGTGTAGCATTCAACTCGTGGTAATGGTAAATAACTTGATAATTTACAGCACTCGCCTGCGGCTCGTGTTCAAGCGTGAGTTATTTATTACATTACCACTCGTTAAATAATATACTATTATGATAGAACTAATACTGCTATTTGTTTCCTTTACATAGTTAAATGTTCATATTGCAGTGAATTTTGCTCTAATTTAGAGAACAGCCGACATAATAATGAAAAAATCTCCGTGTTCCTTTTCCCAGCTCATGCAAACGGGAGTTTTCATTGAAAATATGATATTATATTATTATTATTACTACCATTCGCTACAATATTCGTAATAACTTATTTTATAGTAGAACTAACGGCAAAGGAGAAATCTACGAAAAAACTGTTTTTCCAAAATGGCGACTCTAGCGGCAACGATATTGTTGCGGAAAATATAAATAAATAATTGAAACAACCCCCTCTACAATAGAAAACAAAAAAATTTCTTCCAAAAATCATACGGTAAAGTGACAGATTGACTGTACTATACTTGTTTTAACTAAGTTTTGAAATTTGTTTTCTTTATATTGTTAAATGTTATATTGCAGTAAATGTTGCTCTAAATTAGACAACAGTTGACATAATGATTAAATCTGTGTTCCCTTTCCCAGCTCATGCAAACGAGAGTTTCCTTGAAAATATGGGATTATTATATTATTATTATTATTCCCTACAATATTCGTAATAACTAATTTTATGGTAGGGTAGAACTAACAGCAAAGGAGGAAACTGAGAAAAACTGTTCTCATTTTCCAATATTGTTGGGGAAAACGTGAATTAACGATTGCGACACTATACCCCGTTTGACAAAAAGATATAAATTGACTCCGTTCCAAAAATGCCCGCTACATTTGAATGGAATTTCTCCATTGGTCGTATTTATAGAACCCAAATTACAAAGCAACCCCTAGATTTGACTGACAAAGGCCGACTCTACAAGTACTCGCGTCACGCATTAAACTTTTACACATTTTGCAACAGACCACTGACCAATCCGCTTATGTTATGATTGTCGCGAAACGGATGAAAAAGGCGAATAAATGGGGAGCCCTAACTGTCAACTGTCATATTCGTTTTTGTGAAATTATTTCTTAATATATGTCAGCTGTTTATGTTAATGAATTCATTGAGATGTATCTTATATAATAGTAAATTATTCGATAAAAGGTAATATACTAAATAAATAACTCACGCCGATCATCCAGTGAGTTATTTAGCATTACCACGAGTTGAATACTGTACTTTATCTACGATTATAACAAAAAATTCTAACCTTTGCAAGTCCAAATTCATCATTTTTGGCACAATTATTACCTAACTTAATTAAATGTCAAATCACTTTCCTCCCCTCAATAATAATGGACCATTCTATTTCACCGTATCGGAAAAGAATTTCTATTGGACAGGCTAGGCATGAAGTTAAAGATTGGTGTAAACAAAGATTCACCGGTGAACGCTATCTGTTTATGGATACTATTAATTGTTCAAAACCAGTTGATTAATTAATATATAACCTAATAAAGTTATTATAAGTAGATAAAGATATCTTACTTTGTGTATTAAGGTACGTATTAGAATTAACTGCTAACATAAAATTAATGGGGCGGAGTCAATTTATATCTTTTCGTCAAACGGAGTATAGCTATTTTTGTTTTCTTTACATAGTTAAATAATCATATCTTCGTAAATTTTGTTCTTTATTAGACAGACAACAATAAATAGAGCTTTGTGTTTCCTTTCGCAACTCATGCAAACGGAAGTTTTATACAGGGTGTTCCAGTTTTTTGTAGCAGGACTTTAACAGTCGATAGACATTTGAAAAATATTAAAAAAAGTTCATATAAACATAGGTTGAGAAATGCTTAGTTTTCGAGATACAGGGTGTTAAATTTTGAAAATAAATATGGATTTATATTTATATTTCCAGAATGCTAAGAAGTATCGAATCCAAACTTACCAATTCTTTCCATACAATTTAGAGGCCTATTTTAGAATAACAAACTACTACTTTACTTAACCATGGGCGTAGATATATGGATTTACTAAGGTTCTTTTTTACAAAAAAGTAGTACGCCACTGATATTTTCCCATGTTTCCAGTTTAATTCAATAAAGCAAGAAAAAACAAAAATTTAATGTCTCTTGGCACTTTTTGATATGGCAAGCCGTTGTTCAGAAAATTTACATTTAATCTTTTGATGCACGCCAAGAGACATTAAATTTTTGTTTTTTCTTGATTTATTGAATTAAACTGGGAACATGGGAAAATATCAGTGGCGTAATACTTTTTTGTAAAAAAGAACCTTAGTAAATCCATATATCTACGCCCTTGGTTAAGTAAAGTAGTAGTTTGTTATTCTAAAATAGGCCTCTAAATTGTATGTAAAGAATTGGTAAGTTTGGATTCGATACTTCTTAGCATTCTGGAAATATAAATATAAATCCATATTTATTTTCAAAATTTAACACCCTGTATCTCGAAAACTAAGCATTTCTCAACCTATGTTTATATGAACTTTTTTTAATATTTTTCAAATGTCTATCGACTGTTAAAGTCCTGCTACAAAAAACTGGAACACCCTGTATATTACTAAAGAGGGCGTGCTACTAAGCCCATTCCAAAAGATGATTTTAGGTACAGTTATACAGGGTGTACAAGGTTTATCTTGATAACTTCGATATCAAATTTTCTTGAAAATATGAGAATAATGTTTCCATATTTTCCAATTCAGAAGAAGTAAAAAATTAACAAGTCAGCGGGATACTACGGTTATGGTTATTGCAATTAAAAAAACATTTAGCCGCATATTTGTAGAAGTAAATATCTTTATAAGCTTGCATTACACTCTTCTGTTAGTTCTGTCAAATACTAATACTGTACATACATATTATATAATTGGCCTGCTCTAGAACATGAATCAAAGATAAATGCATATCAATTTTTTGTTTTAACATTGAACGATAATTTCTGGTAATCGCCGGTTTAAAAGATTGCATGATTGATTGGAGCAAATCGGTCATGATTTGGAAATTTCAATTCACAATCAAATGCGACACGTCAACTCGTCACTATCTTTCAACAACTCGGTTTCCACGCGAGATAAAACTTTTGAACAAAGGCGACTGTATTGTTATTGATAGTTTTTTTATTGACTTTTCACAGGATTAACTGTAACATAAATCATTTTAGTAAAATAAAGTGTCCAACAATTAAAGGAGAGGCAAGAATAATTTTGGGCAAATTTGAGGTGTGCAATATTTGCTTGATTTTCGATCAATATGAGACCATTTATGTGAACTTTTCGAATGGTTCACCATCCAGATTGTAGAGTATAGCGATATCTTTTCTTCAGGTGAGTAGCGGACGATTTTCCGATTTTAGAAGTCTTTTGGACACTTTAGTTTTGCGACGAAAAGGTCGTATGCTTCTTATGTGGTCCTTTATCGGTTGTCGACAAATCTGGTGATCAGTAGAGGAAATCGCAAACACTCCTATTAAAATGGGAGACAGATATATTCCTAGGAAAAAGACTGGGCATTCCGTAATTGAAAGTAGAGCAATAATTTTCGATCGGCCATTCCAAAATGTCCCTTTCAATTGTTGAGCACTGTATGTCTCATTGGTTAAAAGTTAAAGCGAGACTGAGGTTTGTTACATTTTTCACAAAAGTCTGTAATTTCCGCTGGGCTATGAAAAGCATGGATAAAATCGCCTTACATTTGGGTTTTACTTTCAAACGTGACAGTTTGAATATAACGTGCCCGCTTCTGTAACAACAGGCAGTTTAGATAACCTACCTCGAACTTCATTTCAAATGATGTATTTTCATTTTCAAAATATAAATATACTATTTTGGATTAAACCAACAAACAGATAGTTTATATTTATTTACTATAAAAACATCCAACGATAGAGGTCCGCTGTGATGACGTACTTTTGGGCCTTAGCTCCTCTTTTATTTGTGTCAGTGATTCCGGAGTGTCGGCCAATTTAAATTTAATAACGCAAACACATATGTTATTGTCAGATCAATGATATTCTCAGAGATGCTGTCAATGATAACAAAAATGCGAAAAACTACTTATTCATTCATACAGGTCCATTATAAAATGTGAAATAATTTTATAAAAAATTAAATAAATTTCGTAGATTTTTTTAATTATACTCAAACAATTTATTAATTTCTTAAAATCATGGTATGGTAAAATGTCATACTTGCGCCCATCTTCCCTGCGTTTTAAGATGCACTAAAAGCACGACCACGACTGCTGCAGCAAGAAACTCACTATACAAGGTGTTTTCAACAGTGGGGAATAATTTTCTATAGGTAAGTCTAAAATGCATCAATTAAGATGTAATAATAGTGGAAAATTGTAAATGAAAAAAAATAGATATAGAGATAATAAAAAATTTCGAATACGGTCCTGTGTTTGTATCTCGGTTTGTATAATACAGAACTGTACTCGGAATTGAACTAAGTATAAAAATCAAATTTTTCCCCCCTATTGTTTATTTGGGCAAAACTGTACGTTTCACCTATATAAATATAATTTCCATCACAATCAGTAGTTTCTTTGGTTTCCTGAATCCTGAAGGAAGTTTCCTCCAATTCCAATCATAAATGAACAAAATTGTATTAGCGACATATCTGGCCCAAAATACTTCAAATTAGGAAAAATTAAAGACATTTTTTCCACAGTTATGAGATCTGTAAAAAGTGAAGTATTTGTGTTGTATAAACATGATTTTTATCCCCCGCAGTTCTAAAGAAGGGTGGTTTTTGAAAAATATATATAAATATATGAATTTTTGCGTTTTTTCCTCTTTCTCTATTTTGAAGAAAATCTTTGCATTTTGGTGAAAAATATCAAGAGAGCAAAGTTGTAGAGCATAAAATTTTGCCTCTATTTTTTTTTCGAATTCCGCATAGTTTCGTCGCCAGAGGGAGCGAAAGAAATATATTATATAGACTTTTGCGCCTTTTTTAGATTTTGAACCAAATTTATGATTTTAATAAAAAATTACATGAGATCAAAGTTGTAGAACATAAAATTCACTATCTTTAGGTGTTTTCTAATTCGTTTAATTTAGCCCAGTTCCGCCACTAGAGGGCGAGTAACTGTCTACGTGTATATACAGGGTGATTTCACTTTAAGTACAGAAACTGCAGGAATAGATTCGTTACCAAAAAATAAGTAGAGTTTACTCTTTCTTTCTGGCGGACGCGCTATTTGAGATACAGGGTGTTAAAGTTTACAAAAACAATTATACTTATTTTCTGTCATATCTGCATAATGCGCTGACGGAATTGAATACAGCGTATTCATTTAAATGGACATTTTATTGAATGTAATATTAACCTCGTGGCTTTAACCAGTGGCGTGCTATTGAAGGTACCGTTCCATTTTCCAAAAAAAAAAAAAAAGCGGCGATTTTTTGTAGAAATAATGGTACATTCAGGTACTGTTACGTTAAAATAAAAAACTCTCCTTGGTGTTTTTTAATAGTAGCAGCCGTTTATTTGGGCTTGTTTTTACGTTTTATTGAATTTTTATACTAAATTAGGCCTTTTATTTGATGAAATCTTAACCTCACGGTCTAATTAAGTGAATACGAATTTCATTCAATTCCGTCAACGCATTATGAAGATATGGCAGAAAATATAATTTATTTTGTAAACTTTAACACCCATCAGTATCTCAAACTTTAACACACTGTATCTCAAATAGCACGCCCGCCAGGAAAAAAGTTTATAGAGCAAACTCTACTTATTTTTTGGTAATGAATCTTTTCCTATAGGTTCTGTATTTAAAGTGAAATCACCCTGTTTATATACATTATATCATTTTTAATTGAAAACAAAAATTTAGAAGAAAAATTATTAATTAATAATTTTAAAAATTGTAGAACACACAGCGTTTGTTGATTGAAGTGTCTTGGGAAATGGAGAAATGGAGAAAATAGAGACAGATTTTAATGGATTTTTTGGTGCGATTTTAAATTTTTTTAAAACTTTTTTTTCTTATGGGATTATATCAAGGACATCGTATATAACGAGCCGCCGACAACCCAGATAAATATGAGGGAGAGAATAATACATGCGTTTGAAAATATTTCACCTCGAATATTAACGGAAGTGGAAAGGTCTTTTCGAGAACGAATAAATTTATGTTTACAGCAAAACGGAAGACACTTTGAACATTTAATGTAGTTGTAGTTTAATGTACTGTTGTTTTATTAAAATTTATGAAAGTCGTTTTATCAGTCGTTTAATATTTTCCAATTATCTCAAAAACGGATAGAAATTCCCTCGGAAATTCCAATAGTAACACCTATACAAAAAATGTTTTCATTCAAATTCTGCATATTACTACGTAAAAATATACAGGGAGGGTATTCCATTTGAAAAAAAAAAACTGAGAATTTATTTTTCGAGTGCCCTGTACATGATGGAACATAAACAATTTTAGATACGGCATCCTACGACCTTTATCAAAAAGTTTTGAACCTTATTTTGTTTTCAAATCTCCGTTCGGAAAAATGGAGAGCGTTTTTCTTTAGCGATGTAAATTGCTTTATAAATATTTCATTTTTAATTTTTTACTTCCAAGTGAAGCATTAGAATGTTCTCATATTCTAGGTGTGAACTCGGGTGTGAATGAGGAACATTAAGGCCGTCTGAAATATGGTAAAATATATAGGGTGTTTCATTTAAAAAAACTTGCCTGACAGGCGTCACAATTTTTTGTGACACCCTGGGACGTTCGAAAATATTTTCCTGCGGTGCTCTTTCACATGCAATAATTAAGAACTGTACTCGAATGAAATTCCTAACTTATGGTGTAGGAGCTATGGAAGCCCGACGCACTGTTGCAGGACCCTGTATTATATATTTCTCAAAAAACCACCCTTTTTTCGAACTGCGGGGGGGGGGGGTGAAAATCGTGATTAGACAACCCAAATACTTCACTTTTTACAAGCCTCATAGTTGTCATAGTTGTGGGGAGATTTTCTATAAGACAGCGATTTTTGACTAATTTGAAGGGACTATAAACTAAAAACAATCCTGCCTGAACCAAGAATCAAGTTTAAAAATTGTAAAATAAAATTGCATAGAGAAAATAAATTTATAATTTCTGTGGCTAACCGAACTGAATTTCGGAAGCCAACCCTCCCCTCAAAAAAAAAAATAAATAAATAATTAAATTTATGAAACCAATTTGCAAAAGCGGTACTGACGTACTATATAGACCATTATTCGTTGTACCAGGATCTAGTGCAATCGTACTAGAAATGGCAGCCCTGCATTGGTTTAGTTTTAGATAAATAAAGCTGTGATATACTGATATATCTAATTATTACCGCGCTTCAAACTTTAAGCTTCTATTTGTTAAAAAATGAGATTTTATCTCAGAGGATTTGTTATCTGTTATCTAACTTATCATGTCATTGTTAATATTTTGATAAAAGCGACAGGAAAGGAATGATAAGGTTACGAATGTTTTCCTTCGCACACCGCGAAATAAAAGATAAACATACGAGGGGCACGCATTTTTTTTAAATTGGAGCACATAAACACTTGGCACAAAAATAACTGGCTGCCCAGTAAAATGTTTAAACGACGCTGATTAAATACAGATTATCCTATTTAGTGACTGTTTTATCGTGATTGTTGTATGAAATCACTGGATGTACTACTGTACCTGGGTACCACATCTTTTTTACTATTCACTTGAAAGATCATAAATAAACTATAATCACCTATTTGTTTATTATACCCTATATATAAATAATATCGGAAATACCTAAAACTTAATATAAATACATGGACTAAACAGTGACTGCAAAAGGGTGAAAAAATATCTGGAACAGGCGGTACCCCTTAATTGTTTCCAAAACACTTTTTGTAGGAATGATAACTGAAACATTTCTAAAACAGTTTTTGCAAATTTTAGCATAGGAATAAAGCGCGGAATAAAGTCTATATTTCCTCGTTTGTCGGATATTGCCACCTTTCCATTGACATTTGCGTATCCTTACAGCCGAACCGTGTTAAAATTACTATAATTAACCGCCAAACGGATAAATAACGTTTTAACTTGTTTACCCACCTTTATCAATTTTTTTTAATTCGACAGATCAGCACCTACATACCTGCCCGAGAAAGTTTATAAAATCATACATCAACAATTTCGGCGCGTCCCTTTCAAGGTCTGCGACAAACTGTTTTACTTGGCATTGACGGGCACAATACGAAGGTTCGTGTACACACCGTCGAACAATCGTAAACACAAACTAAATATCATTAATAAACAACGAGTAGTTACCTATTCTTTTGATAATTTTATCCAATATCAAAGCAGTAGTTCAAATGAACCATACGTACACTCGACTACACTTCTAGGAAAAAATGGCATCTGTTTTGCCAGATTATTGGCTAGTATGAACTCTAAATTTTTTTTGCTAAAAACATTGAAATTTACAACTTTACCTAACCTCACACATGCACACATATTTTTATATTTTTAAGAAGTATAGGTAGGTATACATTTGTGCATAATAACTAAAATATCTAAGAATTATACTAATATAGTATCATAATTATATGTGTTTCAATAGTTAAGTAAAGAAACAAGAAACCCAAGCCAAAATGATTTTTGTTGGTTGTAATTCTAACCTATAATTAGCAGTCTATTTTAAATAATCTACAATATTGAAACTTTGTAAATCTACTGCATGAGATAGTTTTTAAATGCTACAATGAGCCCAAGCCAAAACTACAAAAATTAAAATGAAAATTGAAAATAAATTTGCAAAACTACAAATTTAAGGTTGTTAGGCCTGATAAATTTAGCCTCATAATGACAGGTGGGCGTGACTTTGGCTCTATTGTCTTCTCTGTCCCTATAAAGTCTCTGTACTATCGCCTATATACGGTACTTAATTTTCAATTTACTCGTTAATTTCGTAAGCACTTCATAAATTACGAGTACAACACGCCACCTTTGTAGAAACTTATGCCCGTATCGGTCTCCCTTCAAAGATAGCTCCTTCTTCCGGAACTATTTTTTTTTCAAAAACAAAGGTAAGAATCAAAATTTAAGTATGTTACCGCTTTCCAGTTCTGAGTTATCGTGCTTACAAAAAACGTGACAAGCAGACGGGCAGATATTTTGAAAGCTGTTCAGAACTCCATGACTAACACAATAGTATAAATATTTTTGCTCTATAGCCGATATTTACAATCTAAAAATCTGCTGGTAAATGCAATATCCTCTTCTATGAAGAGTATAATAACTTTTCCAACAAGTCCAATTTTGTGGTTCAAGAGATACAATGTAGGTTAAATGACACCAAATGTAGAGCTTACTATTATGTTCAAAAATATTTTTATCGTTTTCATTTTTTCGTTGTAAATCCTTTTTTTATGTAAATATTTTAATGCGGTTTTTTCTTTCTTAGAGCACTTTTTGATGCATATTTGGAAAAAATTATAATATTTTTGCTAACTATGTTTAAATTTTGAGTCATGGCTTAGTTAAAACCCAATTTTTATTCTCTTTAAAATAATATATTACAACAATGGTTTATTTAAATAAAATTGGAGTTAGGTAGGTATCGCCATTATTTGATTTTCATTTTCCTCCCTAATTTTTATGAAATAAAACAGAAAACATCCATATTTTGATTCATTGATTCAAAACTCATTAGGTGCCTGCGTAACATTCAAATAATATTAGGCTTTTAAAATACTAAGAAATTAAATATTCTATTAATTTTCAAGTACCTACCAGCCATGTAAAAAATTGTTTCAAATAGATATCTGTCAAAGTTTTGTTTTTGTTGTAATAATTTATATCGTGTGACTGTGGACGGTTTGGAAAGCAGTTTAGATATAAATTTGTTTGCTGCGTTTCTTGAATTCCATAAATTCCGTATGCAGTAGGCAACCATATCATATCTGCCCTCGTTATTAAAACTATTCATTTTTTACTCAAACGTACAAAACTAAAACAAAACTAATCACAAAGATAAATTATAACAAAAACAAAACTTTCACAGATATCTATTTGAAACAAATTTTTGCATGGCCTACAACAAAATTAAAATTTTTTTTAAATTTTTAGTTGATTTCACTAAAATATTTTTGCACATAATAGTAAGCCTTGATAAACTCTACATTTAGTGTCATTAACCTACATTGTATCTCTTACCATTTCCAAGATACTCATGGTGAGTACGATAAGTGAGACACCCTGTCACATAATGTAATAATAAAATTATCTCGAACCCGCCACTACTGCAATGGGAAGCCTGCCCGAGTTCTTTTTCATGGATGATAGACTGTGACTGTGCCAAAGACAAACGAATAAATGCTGAAATAGCACATTATTCATCTCGAAGGTTACTGATTGGAGGGTAAGACACTGTGAAATATTTAGGCGATTAAATGCGAAATAACCCCAGAAATATGGGCATAAGTTACATTGGACATTAATAACTTTCTATTCATAACGTGGGTTTAAAAACTCATAAGCTCATCATTATTAATAGGCCCGTATACCTAAGTAAATAATTATTTTTTAAAATGTGGGTCAAAGATTTATAAGACCAGTCGACGAATACCAGAAAAAGTTCTATTTCTATCATCATTGTACTAGTTAAATATTTTCTTAATGTTCCACATACTTCTCAGTAAGTGGTTTATTGAAGTCAAAATTTGTTTATTTTTATTCTCTCTATTTACTGTATTTAATAATTTAATAAACAATAAAATATGTACCTACTCATACTTATTTATTTTTATTTATTCACAATAAAATTCACAAGATAATCTGCTTTAAGTATTTAGATTTTTGTCTGTGCTCTGTATATCTGATTAGCCCTAGAATTATCCTATCTAGGTCCTTGAACTTCACTACTCTTCGCCAATTCTGAGAAAATAAAATTTAAGTAGTAACAGTAATCGATAAACTTGAATGACTCGCTGCTAGTAATGAAAATTTGCAGTTAATTTATTGCATTTTTGATACTTATAGTCGAGCTTATAGTATTTCTTGGCAAATAATCTTTTCAAATCATTCTTGTAAGGAAATACAGGGTTGTCCCACATCAGATTAAGTACGACACATCAACATCATGACTATTTTGTTGAAAAAAATGGTTCTTATAACTACTATTGTTTACCTTTTGTTTTTCAAAAACAACAGTTTTTTGTCTAGGTAATACTTGCCTGCCACAAAATTTCAGTACCTAGGTACGTTAAAACTTTTGAGTTTTAAGTCTTGGTGCTTACAAAAAACGTGACAGGCAGATGGGCAGACAAAAAGACTGACAGGCATTTTGAAAGTCGTTTAGAATTCGATGATTAACACAATAGTAGAAACATACAAAATCTGCTGGTAAATGCAATATTCCTTCTGGGAAGGGTAACTAGTCTAACACTTATGTGTTTTAAATTGTTTCAATCGCTGCATGATTATTTCAGTTTTAAATCTAAATTATTTGTAGACGATGGCAAAAATAAGTAATCTGAAATCGACAAAAGTTTAGGGCAAATAAAATCTGACGACTGCATCAAACACTGAAGTGCCCTGCAACAAAAAGGCATGCTGCTTGACAAAAATTAATATTAAATAAATATCTTATTAGGTAGGACCTATATTTTTTTGCAGTGCAATAATTATAAAAGGAATGCGAAAATCTTCCTTGGCACAAAAACCGCCTTTGTTTATCGTGACATCTGCAGAAGGCAAAATTTTTCAATGCCAAAAACAGCCCGTCCTTGAAACACAAGAAAACAAAATAGACATAACCTATAAATATTTACATTACAAATTAGCATCCTCAAAATTCTTATGGTAATCAGCCGTACGAAGTCACATAGCTCTACAAATAAAAATTACACCTAATTCTCTGGCTAATCACGAAATCAAGCGATTTTGTTTAGTGCTAGCATAAATTTTCCCTAATCGACCTAACCTTGCTTACGATAATCCACGGGAAAAAATGTGAAAAGCGGCAATGTAATGTCTCGTTTTTCATGTAGACGTATTGTTTTTTTGCCAAAACAATAGTGATTATATGCAAAAATTACATGCATTTTGACATTTGAGATGTTGATATCTAGATTATTTTACCTTAGTTCTGGTGACGATGTGAGTGGCCAGTTTGACTACGGCAAAATTGCCTTTTCCTATCGTTTTTTCAAGTTCGTAATAACCCACACGCACTAGTTTTTCCACAGGAAAAGTTTTCGCGGACATTTTCACTATTTTTTGTTATCCCGTCGTCACCATATAAAAATCTACAGGCTACTAGATTTTAGTACATTTTCTCACATATAGATCTCGCCTGTCATTTACGTCACTTGACGTCACAGGTACACTACCAGATATAAACTTCAAGTTTCGTCTGAAAATTTGATAACATAAATTAAGTTATCGCTTAATTTGATAATTATGATCATTTGTAATTTAAATCCGTTTATATAATTGTGTCTATTTACCATAAATAGACCAGGTAGCAACTTCATTTACATATTAAGCGTATAATTGGTTGCATATATTCTCATTTTAATATACGTCCTGCTATTTATGTTTCATGATTTTTATCATGCTGAGGTCAGAATAATCATAAATAAATTAAGAGCTGCATCGCTATAAGACCGGGAATGATTTTTTCTAAATAAAGAAGCAGCTACAATGACGTACACGCTTTGATAAAATTACTATAATTTAATTACATGCACTCCAAGCACTACCCCTTTTCCTACACAGTGCCGTGTAGTTGGGACAATTAGAGGATATCTCATATGATTAATTTATAATTCATGGAACAAACAGTTATCATTTATACACAAATGCAGTTTATTTAAGTAAAGCTCTGTAGTGTTAACAATACCATTTGGAACAATTTTTTAGGAAAAAACATTCTTTGATATACACTGTATATGTAAGTACATAATTAATAGTATATTATTTGACGAGTGGTACCTAATGTAGTAAAAACACACGCCGATGAAGTTTGCAACGCGAGCCGAGGGCGAGTGCCGTAATTCATCATGTAAGTTATTTACCATTACCACGAGTTGATTACTATACATACTTTATCTACGCGATTATAACAATAAATACTTATACCTTTGCAAGTCCGAATTCATCATTTTGACATAATTATTACTTAACTTAATTAAACATCAAAACTATTCAAATGTCAAATCAATTTCCTCCCCTCAATAATAATGGACCATTCTGTCACCGTGTCGAAAAAGAATTTCTACTGGACAGGCTAGGCATGAAGTTGATGGAGATTACGGTGTAAACAATAAGTCATGCGCGTGACTTAATTCTACGAATATAACTCGCGCTATTTGTTTATGGATACTATTAATTGTTCAAAAGCGCTCATTAATTAATATATAACCTAAAAAGAGTAGATAGAAAATTAACACAATCCTTACGACAATATATTATTGGGCACGGTAGCCGCGTGGGTAAATCCGTTGATACGTATTTACACGGTTGCAAAGATCGATGGTTCTGAGGAATCGAATGCTTATTGAGGATTCAAATCCTCTTTGATCCTCAAAAAGGATTCGAATCCTTTTTGAGGATTTTGCGATTCGAATCCTTAAACAACCGAGTATTCGAATGCGATTGCTTTTTCATTTGTCTTACGAATCTGAATCACGAATCGTTAGAATAAAGTATATCGCTTTCGAATACTCAACAAGGATTCGAATCGTACCCAAAGCTCTGTAGAGAGTATTGCGCCCCTAAAATAACGTACGACGTAACGCTTATGGGTACGAGTGACGTCATTTGAATGACGAACTACAGCAGCTAGATTCTCGCGAGATGCATGCGACACGAAGAATGGTCCCATATCACAGAACCTCAATGATGCATTCGGGTCGAGGGGTTGGAACTTTGAAAAGTAACGAATCGGTTGAAAGGGGGATGGAACTTACTGACGTATTCAACTTAACTTCCACACACACTGACGTCATATGGATTATATTTGATTAATTTTCCGTTGTTAATTATTCAATGTTATTCTCATTTATATAGGTAGGTATGTGTAAAATTTGCTTGTAGGTACTACATTATGTTTTAAAATTGATATTTCATAGATAGAAAATAGCGTGTAAAAATTATTAGACTTTTTTGCATGAGATATACCGACAAGTTCACAACAAACCACAATCTTGAGCGTGAAACACGAGGGATTGAATTGAATGACATACTTTTAGTCCTGTGGGTTATGCAATATTTTTTGCACTTCCGATTGATTTTATATCTGGGAATTCATTAGCCATCTCTACTTACACGTGTTCTGTGATTTATGCTTTTATAAGGGCGCTATGTTACATAAATAATTTAAAATAATTATTATTAGCCAAAAATACTTATTGGGTCTTTTATCATCATCATTCATCAATGAGCAATTTCGTGTGGATTCATCGGCCTGATGGCTCATAGAGATAGAAGAGATATTATCGGAGATCAAAGATCTCGTAATACAAGATTCGCGAAAATCAAACAGATGAATAACTAACGTTTTTGCCCATTATATCCTTTGTTATCGTTTTCACATATCAATGAATTTTGTAGCTTCCCCGAGTTATTCATCTGTTTGATTTTTGCGAGTAGATTAAACACAGATTATTTTCAATGAATTCAAAGTTGTACCAACTAAATAAACAGAGAGTAGTTCTACCTTTGTGTTCTGTGAGTAGTTCTTTTGTTACTAACGTTTGGAAAACTGCAGGCGTGTCGTTACTGTCGTTTCATGTGCGAGAATTCACATTGCCATAAGCGACAGCATAGGGATTTTCAACAGCCAATGACACCACCAGTAGACGTGCCCATGCGCAGATGTGGTGTCAAACAGCAACTGATGTTCTATGGTTTGAAGTTTGAATTGTCTTAAATCCGTTTGCGTTGGTTGGCAGTTACGTCTAAATATATATGTTTTGATTGTTTTGTGAGTGATGTGATTGTCTTCTTCGAGGTTTCGAGTCAGATATTATGTGGTTTTGAGGCTTCCGGCTTCCGTGCTAATACTGCTAATAGTGCTTCAATAAATAAAATTGTATTTACTGTTTATACTCGCGTTTACATGTTTAAAATGAGTTCAATGGAGATCTGTTGTGATTTGTCGCAGGCCAGTGTTGAGTGCATAACGGTGAGTGCAGATCAAAATATATTAATGTCACATCTCGCATTATAACCCTAAAGTAAGATATACACATTTTATTATATTTTAGAGAGTTTTGCCCCAGAGAAGGACCAAGATTATGGAGGTGAGAGAGTCGAATGGCGTGTTACATTTGAGATTGTATACAGAATGCACTGATCGAGAAGAAATTAAATCCTGGATACAGGAGTTTGAGGACATTACAAAATCTTCATACAGTATTCGGACTACTGGTAATAGTGCAGGCCGTTATGTAGTATTTAAGCGGACTTTGACTTGCCAGCATAACACACGTTCAGAGAAATTATACGATATATCCAAGCAAAATCGTACAAGGAATACTAATTGCCCAGCTGCCATAAGTATTACATTGCATGCAATAAAGAGAAGATATCAAGGTAAAAATAAAGACCTACATCTTCTGCGTAAGGATCTACCTTGTGAAATGTCTATGACTCTTACCCATAACCACAGCACTGGAAGTGCAGATGCATTTAAATACCGCAAAGTAGCGAGTGATGTAAAGGAAAGGTTGTTAAAACTTTTTCATAATGGTCATTCTCCTGCGACAGCTCTTGAGACAATAAAAACAGAAATATATTTATGCAATGATAATCCTAATTTAATTCTAGCAGATAGATCTCAATGTCCGGACTATATGTACTGTTATCATTTATATATGAAGCAATTTAGCAAGAAATATGGACCCTTGGATTTTAAAATTGCTGCTAAAGAGTTTTTAAAGAAAAGATTGGATGAATATAATGTACAAATGGATGGAAACAGTGCTCAAATTATTTTTAATGACTCGGAATACATTATTTGGTAAGTACAAGTAAAAATAGAATTTAGTTAACTTATTTTTATCTTTTTTTTTAAGTATTTGTCCACCTTTGATGAAACGTGTACACAAGTATATTCAATCGTCATCAGAAATTGTATTTATGGACTCATCTGGCACAGTGGATCATGATGGGAGTAGAATTTTTGTTATTCTAACACACAGTGATTGTGGCGGATTGCCTCTCGCAGTCATTATCACTTCTTCTGAAAGTTGTGATGTGATAAAAATGGGGTTTCAACTGTTAAAGGACATTTTGGGAGATGCAATATTTGGAGGAAATCCTGACGGACCCAAAATATTCATTACTGATGATTCCCTTGCCGAGCAAGCTGCCATAACTCAAACATGAACTAAATCAAAATGTCTTTTATGTATATTCCATGTACTCCAATCAGTTTGGAGATGGCTAGTTAAAGGAAAAAACAAAATACCTCAAAATCAACAACATCTCTATTTTGAAGAATTCAAATCAATACTGTATGCCAAAACTGCCGATGACTCCCTTCGACAATACGAAATTGCTAAGAACCATGCTGTTAACCATCAGAACTATGCAAATTACTTGGATTCCTACTGGCAGAGAAAGGAACAATGGGCATTAGCTTACAGAAATAATTTAAAAACAAAAGGAAATAATACAAATAATCTGTCTGAAGCTGTAATGAGACTGATTAAAGATAAAATATTCAACAGAGTTAAAGCATTCAATGTTGTTCAGATGGTCGACTTTATTTTAACAAAATTTATGCAGTATTATGAGATAAGACTCTTGGACGCTGCAAATAATCGTCAGCGTAAAAATATATTTTCTGAAACCATAAAAGTGCCTCCAAACGGATTATTAGAACAAATTCAGATTTTAAGTAACAGTGTAGTTATTGTACCAAGCGCAACAAAAGAAAAGCTTCATTACATTGTAAATATGGATGCACTTATGTGCTCATGTTTTCAAGGTAATACTGGAAATATTTGTAAACATATAGATTGGGCCTGTATGTTATTATACTCTGAAAAATATAATTTGGATATAGATAACATTCACAAAAGAAAAATATTTTATATTATTGCAACTGGCAGTGATCCACCAAGTAACTGGCTTCTACCATTGTGGAATCAAAATGAAAGTTCAACAAGTAGTCAAGTCATTCATTGTTTTTCAAGTACTAGTCACAGTCCCTCAAGCGTTGAGATTCAACAGGAATTGCCTGAAGATTGCGTGAAAAGAGGACAATTTGCAATTGAGACAATGAAAACAATTTTTACAAATTTTTTGGAAAAAAATCCAACTAGCGATATAGCTGATGCATTAGAAAAAATGTGCAAAAACACAGAGAAGCTTCGTACTACTGCAGCATTTTTGTCGTCCATTTCAAATTTTGCATTGGGTAAAAATATTGTTTCATATCATTAATAATCCAACTATCAATTCCTTCCTAAATTTCAGAGTATCGTCGAAAGAATAGAAGAGCTAAGATCCTTATTCAGCCAACAGCTGTTAGCCGGCGAAAAACCCACCTGTCAGGACGAAGTAGTCACGTGGGTGGGCGGCCACGAAAGTCATTGGAAAATAATTTAAGAAAAAAAAGCCACATAAGATCTCGAATCATTAAAAAAGAATATTTTTATTTATCTTATTTATTTTCTCTTTTATTAGGTGATGTTAAGTAGCATTATAAATACCATTTTAATTTATTTACTTGAAATTGATTTTAATTTTGTTTTGATAAAAATAAATTCTATTAAAATTAGTTTGTATTATTATTTACAATTTTATGTATTATTTGTTTAAATCCCCCATTACTTTAATACCAAATATATAGGTACTTATTCATAACAAATTTTTAATTTCCTTTGCCATAAAATTTGATGAAATAATTAATATATTATGTATTAATATTAATAATGGATTTACTTTAAATGTATTTCCCAGTTAGAAAAAAATTCAAGTACAAAAGTTGTAAGTACTTACTGACTTAAAAAATTCAATTATAACATTTTAATATATTATTATATCTTTACACAAGGTGTTCTGAAAAAAAAAAACGGCAAGCTATATTTATTATTTTTGAATTGAACACGCAAATTGAAATATTTGTTTAAATTTTTGGAATCTACGTTTCTTCCTGACGTATTCCTGAATTCAATAATATAAGTATGTGTCGAGTGTTTGCTCTAACCATTTATAGTCATTTCATTTAGCACATTGATAGTGAAAAATAATATATATTTGTTATTAATGTTTATATCAATATAATCATAAATGATAATTAATGATTTTTTAATTTGATATTTTGGTATAATATATATTAAACTTTGATATTTATCTTATCTAATTTAAATATCGCGGTAAAGGCGAGGGCGTAGTTTATTTTGATTGTCGCTTCCTATTGGCTGTCTAAAATCCCTATGCTGTCACTTATGGCAATGTGAATTCTCGCGTTTCATGTTCCTTCTTAGCTGTCAATTATGTCATGTCAGTTTGAAGTAGCGAGGGTGGAAGTTGAAAGTGTTGTTTAACATTAATCGTCACTCGTCAGACAAAACATCAATAATCAACAAAGATGATTTAATCATTGGGAGTGTCACTCATGTTTTATTTTCCTTTTATTGCATTTTTTAATTAAGGGTAAGTCCGTGAACAACAGTATTTGTGCAGAAATCAAGGTTATGTCCAATTCCTAATGATTGTCTTTGTCCTTAATTCAATATTTTCTTGTAGGGTTTCCAAAATTTATGTATTGTACTATTTGCTGCACCCTTAGATTTATTAAGAGGAAGATTAAAATGAACACGATATTTAGTGAAGTACCTTGGGGAATCAGATTATTGCAAAAGTTGACAGACAGGTGTTGCCCGAGGATCCATATCAATAGGGAATTATGGTAAGTCAAAGATTCATACAGTATTTCTTTTTAAGTATATCTAACGTCTTTCGTATGCATAAAATAATTACTTTTCAGTTACCGGTCAAGTGTTGTTTTTTTGACGTACATTGCTTATATGTGTTATCATTTATCAAGAAAACCCATTTCAGTAGTGAAAGCAGTATTACATAGGAATTGTAGTAATTTAACGCCACCCACCACGGATGAACCAAGCAATTGGTGCGACTGGGCACCTTTTGGTAAGTAAACTGCTGTGTTTATAATAATTTAAATAACAAAGTATATTGATCATGATATATAATTTTAGTGACTAAATGTTGTATTTAAGCTCTTTTCTTTTGGCTTATTTACAGAGATATTTTTCGAAAAGTAACGTTAGTGTTTTGCCTATACTGCCGTTAGTAATTAAAGTGTAGTTAAATTTATTTGAAATTTTATCTTCATTATCAAACAAAAGAAAGAAATTTTTGGGGAAGTTAAATAAAATAGAGAAAGTTTTTTGCCATTTACCCCAAGAAAGAAACATGATGCAGTTTCTTGGGGTAAATGGCAAAAAGTTTCTCTATTTTATCTTTATTGTTCCTGTTTATTGCAGGCTTAACTATGCAAATTCCTTATCAGTTTATGTGATGTTATGCACACATTTATAATAGTAAGCATTATGTTTTTGCCTTGCTTAGAAAAATTTCACGTTTCATGTTAATTGTTAATGGTAAAATTCAGTATATTTTAAGGGCATTTCTACAATGAATTTGAAAATTTTTATCTATTTTATTATTGGTAATGTTAAAGTATATTGTATGCTTATCATAAAAACAATATTAAATATTGTTTTATAAATATAACACGACTTGTTTTTTATTTAACTATGAAAAATAAATAACAAATTATGTATTTTAAAAAAATATACTCTTACAGATTTAAAAAATGTAAATAGAGGAATATTTTGGATAAACTGGGATATAATTACTTACTTATTTATTAATAAAAATGGTTAGCGAAGTAAATAGTGATGCAACGATTGTTACTTTTACGATTATGATTACAATAATTAAGATTATTATTCTAATAAAAAATTGTATTGACAATGGGTAATGGTATTTAATTTACCTTTGAAACAGAAATTTAAATTCAAACGACTTCAAATGGACTGCAGATTAATTTTCTGCTTTTCACATGAGTATAAACAGATAATAAACAATTTTATTTACTGTTATATGACATATATTTTTATTTTTTGTATTTTTTTGACTTACCAAATGTAGAAGTTGTATCGAATTGGTCAATAAATTATATATTATACATTATACTATACTATACTATATACTAATATAGATAATATGGATAATAAAAAAGCAAGCAAGAAGTAACAGTAACAGTCTAAACAGAATTTAGATTATCAAGAATAGTTCTGTTACTATAAGCAATAGTTTGATATCATTACTTTTCACACACTTGTAAAAACAGTGCTATATCACACATAATAGGATGTGTAGGATCTACAATCAAATACAGTAGGCACATATCATATTTTAGTATACTGGGATAAATTCGATAAAGTGTCTGAACAAATTCTAGCAATATTCTCAGAACCAACCTCTCCTTCAAACTAGCAATGATAACTATTTTCTATTCCAGATGGATCGGATTCGAGTGCTGCCCAGATGTTGGGAGAGCTGGATTCGGCTTTCTTGTTCTGCTACGCAATAGCCATGTTTGCGTCAGGTTTTGTTGCAGAGAGAGTAAACTTGAGGTATTTTTTGAGCTTGGGCATGATATTGTCGGGCGTGTTCAGCTATCTCTTCGGCATTGCCAAGACTTACAACATACACCATATCTCCTATTATGTTGTTGTACAGGTATGTTTGTATTATCATAAAATCATTTGAAAAAGCAGTTGGTATTATTTCTTTATTTGTAGGGCCTAGCAGGTATTTGCCAAACTACAGGTTGGCCCGGAGTGGTAACGGTGATGAGTAATTGGTTTGGAAAAAGCAAAAGAGGCTTAATATTTGGCCTCTGGAACTCCCATACCAGTATAGGGAATATCTTAGGTATATACGGAAGAAATATGCTTGTATATTTGAACTTACACGGCCATTATCCTTGTTTTTGCACTACAAACTGTATTTTTTTTAGGTTCGTTGATAGCGGCAGAGTACGTAGAGACTGATTGGGCCTTATCGTTCATAATGCCCGGTTTGTACATAGGCATAGCGGGCTTTGTTTTATTTTTGTTTTTGGTGGTTAATCCTAGTGATGTTGGCTGTACGACTTCCAATGTTGCCACCACTGATCATGTAAGTTCATTAATTGAACCGAAAGAGGTTCGTGGTATCAAAGCCTGGTAACTTCTATTTGCTCTCATTTGTAGTATTTTTCTGTTTTTTTTTAGAAACGTTACAGACGACTGGAAAATCAGGTGGCAAATAATGACAGCAATTCCTCAGGTGTTAGTTCAGACGTAGACGATACAGATATAGTAGTGGGCGAACAGGTAATTTAAAGTTTTATCTATAGTTGCATATGTGCTCCATCTTCAAAATTAATTATATGCATATTTATTACGTTTTTTATAGGCTGTTAATATTCGCTCGCGTGTTTTGGCTGTTGAAAATTTTGTAAGTTTAAAATTTATTTGTGGGGTACGTTAGCTTTTTTATACAAATATCTTTTCGAGCACTGGCGTCAACTTTCTTTAAAATAGCAAATGAGAATGAACGATATACCGAATAGACCAGACAATTAGATACTGTTACTACTCCACTCAAGCAAATTCTGATTAACCTGAAATTATTTAATTCCGCCAACTTGAAAAAATTCGATGAGGCTCATTTCTGGTCGAAAGAATTTTTGTACTCTATTTGCTATTTTGATTTGATTGATAAAATTATAAAAAATAGTTTCTGAGCCATGTATTACTCGAATGTCTCTTTGCCTGGCTGTGAGGAATATCGATGTTAAGAAATTTTTCTCTGCTTTTGGTGTAGTGTTGTTAAACCTCTCTGAGTATTTTTCCAAAGGTTTGGGCACGACTATACCATGTTTTTTGCAGGAAGTGGAGAGAAGGATAAACGAACGTTCCAGCTTACTGCAACACTCGTCTTCCCAAGGCAGCGAACAGGCTATCGGATTCTTCAATGCCTGCTGTATTCCCGGCGTTCTAGAATTCTCTTTGGCGCTGTTCTTTTCCAAACTAGTCAGTTATACGTTTTTGTATTGGCTTCCATTGTATGTAAACGCCTCTAGTAAGTATATTATATTGCTAACCAATAGTAGACAAACTTTAAAAAAAATCGTTAATAACGATATTGTTTTTGCATCTTAAATATTTAGCTGTGTAATTTTTTCCTCAGCAACTATGGGGGCTACTCTTAGTGCCGACATGTCGACCCTTTTTGACGTTGGGGGCATCGCGGGTGCCATTATTGCTGGTGTTCTGAGCGATAAAAGTGAAATGCCTGCGTCGACTTGTTCAGTGATGTTGATTCTTGCCGCACCAATGGTTAGTACGAAAATGTAACAAAGTGATATAATATGTTATATATTAATACAATTTTAGATGGTGGTTTACCAGAAATTGAGTACTGTCAGTCTTGGTTTGAACATGATACTGCTGATAATTGTGGGGTTGCTGGTTAATGGTCCATATGCGTTGATCACTACGGCGGTATCTGCCGAGCTGGGTACTCATCATAGTTTAGAAGGGAATTCGAAAGCTCTAGCCACTGTCACCGCCATTATTGATGGTACAGGGTCTATCGGTAAGAATGTTAACATTATTCTGGTGGTGATTGGAGATATAATATAGACAGAATGTAAAAATTCAACCTAAAATAAAAAACCGTAAAGCTTCATACATACATTCTCTCTTGTATTGAACCATAATTTATGAAAACAAATAATGTTTCCACCAACTTTGATACCCTCAGTAAATAGGCCTGTCATTCACGAACTAGTTATTAAATAATAACAATAACAATGGATATCAGAAAGTCAAAATTTATGGTTTTCTTAGTTTAATTTACGATGGAATTTTTTAGGTGCCGCAGTTGGACCATTGTTGGCTGGTTTTGTGTCTACCTACGGCTGGGAGAATGTATTTTTTATGCTAATGATATCGGATATCCTAGCGCTTCTGCTCCTGATGCGTTTGGTAAAACATGAGGTTATAAGGTTTAGAAACGCACGCAGAGCAGGAATTCGTATAGAATAAACTTAGCAATAGCATAAACTTATAATAAAATATTTTTATTATTATTATTATAAAGTATTTGTGATATATCTTTATTTAATTTTCTGTAGATTTTGTATATTTATTACTGTAAGGATATATTTTTTTTTTACTTTTTACCAGGTTTTATTCTTTTTTACTCATGCTGCTCTATACAGATTAAAAACGGAAGAAGTCTGTTAGATTAAGTATTTTGTGGGAAGTATCCAGAAAGGGAAAATCGAAGGAAATGAAAGAATTATCTAATAAAACTTTAAATAGGAATAATACTTTAATTTGTAAATAAATGAATATTTATATCATAGTATTTTAAATGAACAAATTAATATACAGGATGAGTAACTGAGAAGTTCAGACATCATCAACGCACAGTTGTTCATTACAAAGTTGAACTTTCTCCAATAGTTTTTGCTTCCGTGCATTTTGGTGCAATAAGACATTGTAAGTGGTTAAAATTCAAGTGTTATTTTGAAATAGTTTAATAGACACTTTAATTGCATTAACAAAATTTTTTAAGATTTTAAAATGGCTAATATTTAGCTGTGTTTTCACTGACTGATCCTGTATAGTTGCCCAAAACTGTTTTCATATAGTAGATGATAAAGTTCCTATATTTGTTAAAATATTGACAGAACATTTTAATTCTATTGCTGTGGTATGTACAAAACAGATTAATAAATTAATATATATATTTTATATTTTAAAGAAATAATAAATGTACGTATGCTATTATACTTATTGTTTAAAGAGTTTATAGGTTTAAGTTTTATTTAATACATGTATAGTGTAAAATATGGATTCTAGATCAACTCTAACTTTCAGTTATACACTTTGTACTGCTAGCACCATCTTCCAGTTAATGTATAAATGATGCCGATTAAAGATTACGGTTTTGTATATCCAACAATTAGATAATCCAACCCAGTAGAATTCAATGACACCATTCAACTTTCACTCAGGGAAAACATTAAGTGACAAATTTAAAACCCCCAAAAATGTATTTTGTTTTAGACTAAGGTTGCTCCAGAATGTATATATTACAATACTTAGGCAATGGCCCATTTTAAATGGACTCTCCGTCTATTTTCTGTTGTTTCTTGCCGTATTTTGATTGATGTATGTACACATAAACTCATTGGCAGTTTTACTTTACATTATACTATACCTACTCAAAATAACTACCAGTTTATCCCTGTATTACTAAAATTTTGAATAATAAACTTAACAGCTGCTTAAGCCACATACTTATTTTGTTTTAACATTAACATTCAGTACCATGAACGTCTTGGTCAAATACCAGCTTAACAGTCATACAGTCTGAGTGATGAGAGTCCTTGACACTGGCAGTGCATAAACTTCCTATTTTACAATCTAATTGTTTTTGTTAATAAAGGTTTTATCGAGTGTAGGTTTTTGCGTGCATTTAAACTCGGACATACGTCCGTAGTAAAAAGATGGCCATTCCTCAATCTATTATAAATAAGAAAATTACTTACGGTATATAATATTACTGCATAACCTCATTTTACTTTTTAAGTTTTTGTTTTTAATTTCAATTTCGATTGAAAAAACTTATAGACATTGTTTTACTGTTTAAAGGCTGTGTCGAATAATACAGTAATTAAAGCTGCTGCCTGCCTGCTGTTGTTGAGCAACCACTGCTTGGTGTATCTCTAGCTTCCTGTAAAATTTATGATCCACAAACAATTTCATACAAAGGTTTATAAGATTATGTTAGTAGTCTGATATAATATTTTTCTGTTGCATTTGCTTGTATATTCCTTATTATATTATGTTTGTTTCTACAGACAGTTAGTAATAGTTTGATGACTGTAGATATGCGATTATTTTTAGAGTTCTAAAATATAAAACGCTTTGGACTGAACGCGCATATCTTTACAACAAAATGTGCATGCTTCTGATAGTTTCAAAAGGTTGGAAACTGCTGTAGAAACAAACCTATTATGTCTTATGTATATTATAAATTGACTTAAAATATGAGTTGCCAAGGATGCTAAATACTGTATATTATACGTTAGTTTATTTCTTCATAATTTAAAAACAGTGATGCCAAACAGATTAATAATTTCTGGTAACCACTGACACGATAAATTATAAATGGTTTACGTATATTTTGCACTACTATATTTAACCAATGTTACCCAAATAAACTTAATCTATTTTTGTTTTAGATCAGTTCATGTAGTTTATCTATATGTTTATAAACATACATAGTCCATTCCGTTGCATTTATAAGTTATTTCGGGGGTGTCGAACAGATGTAAAAAGAATTAAATGCAGTTGGTGAATAACTTCGATCATAAGAACTTATCAAATAACTTCTTTCGGCAATTATTATAGTTTATTAAAATGTTTACCATGTTTGAAGAGGAACTTTTTTGTTGTATATTTTTAATAATACTCGTAGTTTCAAGTTTAGGAGACATTTATCCCTGAAAGAATGTTACTTGCTCCATCTGTTTGGCAGCCTATAGTAGCATTTTTATTTCGAACATTCCCCTCGTGGAAAATATTAATTTGTAACAAAACAAGTACTGTTAGTGCCAAAAAAAGTCCTTATTTAGAAATTTATTTTCATCAGCATTATTGTAGAATATCGAGGGCAATATTGGCGTAACAGTTTTTGTGTCAAATCGTCTAATTTAGCTCTTCTATTCCTCATTGTTGCCTTAAATTCAACATCAGTCCACTGCATAAAGTGTTCGGCTGCATTTTTAAATATGACCAGATTAAAGAAAGGCTTTGATCGTTATAGTTTCTATGTAATGTCTATTACTATATTATATTGTTGTTTTTTAACACAGGTTTATTCTACAGGGTGTACCTTTTAAGAGTTGGTTAGAAGTTAAAACCATAAACATTTAATTGTTATGTATATGAATTTCTCCCCTTTTATTGATAATATGCAAAAAACAAATATGATTTTAATATAATTGTTAAGGAGTGGACATACAAGTTAATATATACACTCAAGTGTATGTACACGGTTGCCGAATGGGTAAATGCGTCGACATGTACTTACTTGGTTGTGAAGATCGATGGTTTGAATCCATCCTGAGGCAAATTAAAATTGTATTTGTTATTTACTTCAGACTTGGATAGAGAGGGAACCGTTTTATGAATTACTATCGGACCCAAAATTTTAAACACATTCAATTAACGATATGGGGTCATTTCGTGCTGGACCCCCTGTCAATTTATTTGGCATTTCTAGTCGACACATATTCATGTCTTTTAATCAATAATTTTCTATGCATGTCCGCTCCTTAATAAACACTGATTATTCTGGTTAAATTAATAATAATATAATACTCATTATTCCTATTTTGTTATTATATTATAGTCCGTTTAGTAAATGAAATAGCAATAGTCAATAAATTGAAAATTTAATTCAAATATTGATCAAAATAATTACAGATATAGAATTACATCGTTTTTGTCTAATTTTGCCAATTTATATCAAAATATTTATTTTAAAAGTAAGTTTAGTAGTATAAAAAGTTAACACCCTGTGTATATATTGAAAATAAATATATTTTTCTCTATGACAGTTTTTTTAGACCCATACATCTGCAATTTTATGTCACAGACAAGGTCTTCCTGGGTACTCAGTTATAGGTCAAGATGTAAAAAAAGTAACAGAGAAATCAAAAAGTTTTATTAATTAAAGAGGCATAGACACCTAATAACTTTTTGGCTTTTGAGGACTTGCATTTCCTATCAAAAATAATGATAAACAAAAGGGCGGGATGCGGAAAAACCAGCCAGTAATACATGTCAGCCTTTGCAGTTAATATTTTACTGGAATTTATACAAAATAGGTATTACGATTCATCGATATTGCCCTTTTTTTTAAATAAAAAAATTCACGTCTCAAAATGTTAATTACCCTAAAACACTTGGCATAAATGTACCAATACATTAGTTTACTATTATAATTAAAATTATGTTGTGATACAAAAATGATTCCCTACATATGAATTAATGTTGGTTATGGTGTACCCACGGGTATAATAAAGGATATATTGTCTGCAAATGCTCCCCAACTAGCTCTGTTCAACTGGAATATCGTCACCCAGGTGATCAGCATCGTCAGCCAGATTGTTGAGCCTATCGCAGACCATATAACATCTAAAAACAGAAACAGTAACACAAAGTAATTTTACAAAAAATGGTACATACATTTCTTAATATGTTTTTGCTCCTCATATTCAGGCTTTCGGAAAGCTTCATTAAAAAACCAAATAACGTTCACTGTCCATACGAAAGGCAAGAATCCAAATCCAACTAAAAGATAGAGAAATTTTAAATTTTACCTTATTTTGATGTACGAATATTAGGGACATACTTCGATAATACAACCTGCACAGATTAAGTTTCTTCTCGTTGGGCACTTTAGCTAAATCCATTTAAAGATATTGTTCAGTATTTATTGCAAGAAGTTGGGCAGACGTAGCGTAGCACACAAAAACAAAAATGATTCACCAGCTGACAGCTGACCTAACCCTATTCTTAATTGTCAACTCAACTCCACAGAAAAATATAAGCCGCGTTTTGGCGACGAAACAGTTTCAAAACACTGCAAGTTGATTGGTCTAAATTCGAATTTAGACCAATGAACTTGCAGTGTTTTGTTTTCGTCGCCAAAAAACGGCTATAATCTGTCAATGGCATCTAGCTGTTAGGCAACTCTCCTAACGTCTATGTGTATAGTGTGCTTCATACTGATGTGATTCGGATTCGTTCTCATTCGTTACACAATAAAAAATAAAAGTTAAAATAACCTAGACAGGGCAGTATTAAAGAAATTTTACTGAAAAATGATAATTTGGAGAAAGGAGTAACTAATATTGTACATACGAATACTCTGGGTATGTCGATTATGTGACAATATTTGTTCAGAGCACGGAGTATAATATATAAGTATATTATACTCCGTGGTTCAGAGCAGGTCTTAGACCTGCAGGCGCCCTGAGGCGGAATTTTCATGGCGCCCATTGGAAAAATAGAATTATGTAGGTATTAGGGATTTTTACTCGATTTATACGAAAAATAAAAGTAATCAGGAGTGTCGACCTCAGATGAACAAAAAGACGTAGATAAGTAAAAGCTCTTCGTTGTTTGAAGTATTATTAATGTGAGTTTGTTTACAGTCGCGGCCGTCGCGGGATGTCATTGGTCAATTTGCACTTGCCCTCCCACTTTTCGCTCGTAGTCGTTCGATCTTATTGGCCAGCGGTTTGTATATATGCTGGAATTAAACAAAGTATATGGTCATTTTTGTATTGTGTTATTTTTCTACGTTTTTTTGTTCATCTGAGATGTCGATGGAATAACGATCGACCTCTCCATCTCATAAGATCTACTTTAGATTTGTTTACCGAAACCAATGAGACATAAACTACAATAACGTGGAAATATAAATACAAAAAAATGTGTATAACTTTTGACTTTTTGTTTACTACAAACGCAAACTAACGTCTACATATAGGTTTTGCAATTCTGTTTGCAACTTTGCTGAAATGGGTGACGAAAAATACGAAAATCCAGGACCATTAAGTGATCTTCATCGTCATGGAGTATAAAGCAGTCTAAAAAATGTCTGTATGTGATAGATAGAACATGAAGCAAAGAGAATTTTGACGGAAACGCGAAACCGACCTAGAAGAACTAAATTTGGCTTAAGTCGTGGTGGTTTTAGATTTAAACAAATATAAACAATTACTAAAATAATTAATACTTACATAGGGAACACTAAAAAACACTTTTTGTATAATTTTTAAATCGTACCTATATTTGCCCCTGATGGATAGAATTTCAAAATTTTTATATGAACGTGTTAATAATTAGTCTTTTCCGAATTATCTTTCGTCATAATTATTCTGAAAATAAACATACAACGCGGAAGAAGACCCGGAAACTGTTTTAAGAATTTCGCTGAGCGACAATTTTAGCACCAAATTATGGTATTAAACGGATTTAGTTTTATTTCTCTGTCTATATAATGATTTTTTTCAATGGTAAAACAGCGATTTTTTTAATTTAAAACCTGACCACATACTAAATTCATTTTTATTCCGATTCCAGTGGCGTACGTAGTCAGATTTTAAATAGAAAATCTTGCTAATCAAATTTTGAAATTAAATAGATCACTTCGACATTGGAAAATAAACAAAGTAAGCTTTAAGAATTCTCAAAATTGAACTAAAATCGAGCTTACATGTTTGACGTTTTTTTTTAAGTCCGGGTAATAAACGCATTTTTTTATATTTTTTTCTTATGAATCACACAAATAAGTCCGTAGATATTAAATAGCAACAAATTTTTACTATAAATATTACACAAAATAAGCAGATATTTGTTTTCTCAAAATTAATAGATATACCATTTGGGCTGGGGCCGGTTCTGGGTATATGTAAAAATCAAGCCACAGTAAACATTTTACTGTGATCAAGCCATCAACCGGTAAACCGGTGGTACCTGCGGCGCTTCCTCAGATTAGTATGTTTACATTCGTTTGTTTATAACCACAGTTGTGTATGCTGTAATCATGGCGCGATAAAACAACTTGCTAGCCCAATTAAACATTAAGTTATTTGTTAAGTATCAAAACCGGTTGTGGTAAATTTAATTAATTATATTCATTTTTAGTTATTGTTCAGTTTGAACGATTTCAAGTAAATCGCACAGTTCTTAAGGTTATGTGATTGGGGTTGGTCATATATGTTTTCTGCTGGGGTTTTAAATTTTCGCAAGCAACGACGATAACACTTCTAGCAATTAGTAAAGTGATTTTGTGTACTCAGTCACGCGGTTTATTGTTAAAAGCTGTAACAATAAAATAATTATTAACCTTGTCACTAACTGAAAATCATTTAAACGTTACACGGCTTATTAGACGTTTTAAACATTCCATCGATTTTTATTCTGTCGGGTGTCCCGTCCGCAGGCAGAACACAATAATGTACGTTTTGATTCTCCGATCAATAAAATAAGTCCCCGTCTTACCAATGCGCAGTGTTTTTAGTAAAATAACCTAAGAAATTTGATATGTTTTTTAATAAAAGTGCAATAAATTACGGTTATCTCGCCCATATAAATCATTAGTGATTTAAAACTATGCGGATAGCACTACTAAGTACAACGGTTTTCCCTAGATACCTACAGTGAAAAAGCTGGATTTGGGCTTAATGTTTTGGAATTTTTTGCATAAAATTTTCGTACACATCCGCGTAACTTAGTGGCGAAAAATGCTCGTAACGTCCGCAAAATCGTGGATAAAATTTTAGTGATTTTTTTCAACCCAGCCGTAAAACTGTCGTGCAAAATGAAATTGATTCCTGTGAGTTACCATGGCTTCACGGCTATGGACAGGAGGTTTTCAAGCCCCATGCTGCCTTGGATCGTTTCTGAGATTAGGAAAAGGGGCTACAATGAGAAGGTAATTATTTGCAATAATTTTAATTAGCGTTACGTGTTTATGGCATTTATTGCTACCAAAGTAATATAAAAATTGCAAGGCAAATAACACGTAGGTATGTTTATACAAAGTATTAACTAGACTATAGGAGTTATTTTGTTAAATTTATTCTAAAACTTTATATGTTTTGTTTAGAATACTGTAGCAGGAGTCACATCAAAGTGGCCTGCAAAATATGTCAATTATTTTTTACTTAATTATGTGAATAAAATTCGGGATGCTAGACAGAGGCGGACTAACCGGCTGTGCATGGGGCCTTGGACTATTTTAAAAAGGCTTCCCATCTCATAATATATCAATTTATTTTAGGTCAGGTCAACCCAGCCACAGAATAACTAGTCCATCGTTTGATCAAATGCCATGCAATGTAGTGCCCAACGATTGGGGCATGTAGTTGCAAATATTACATAGGTAGTAATTTATATTTATATATTTACATATATTCGGTTTTGGAGGTGGTCCCGGACTAACTGAGATTACCTATGGGATTACCCGGCACTAAATTAACGCGGAAATTAGTATTTTCTTATTAAAAGAAAATATTGTTGTTTCGGCAAAATTATCATTTTAAACAATTTGTAAACATTTTCAAAATGCCGATATATGATTAGGTACTTTCATTTTGATGTGAAACTAAATAAATGACTAGATCCTTATTTGAAACACAATATTAATATGGAATTTGTAACAACTATCAGGTGCATCTGAAGGTGCATCATTAATATGTTAAGACAAAATATAGTCTTAGGGAGGTAAATAGAATGTATGATACAAAAACGAAAAGATATTGCGCATCCGTTGACGTCATGGATTTCAACCTGGTGACCTAAATCTGTCTTGCGCTGTCACAGCTCTGTTAATAATTTAGTTAGTTTTTCGTTTTTGCGATCATTTTGTGAGCGTGCCTTTATTTTTTCGTGTTATACATCGTCTATTGTCTAT
Organism: Rhagium mordax; assembly: GCA_963680705.1. NCBI lineage: Eukaryota > Metazoa > Arthropoda > Insecta > Coleoptera > Cerambycidae > Rhagium > Rhagium mordax. The sequence continues at coordinate 40,955,449 of OY796663.1, forward strand.
TAACATAATTTTGATTGGTGAAAAGCAGGTCACAAGGTAAAATGGTCGCTTTTGTCTGTCAAAAATTGCCATTTTTCGTTCGCTCGTGTTGACACTAAAATTCTTTGGGGACGCCCGGAGACTCCGCAAACATTTTTTCCTTCAGAGTTTAATAATTCGAGCCTCTTGATAGTTTGAGAGACAGGACCAAAGATATTTGGAAAGTTGGGGAAATTCAGAAAATCGGAGAGAAAATCGTTTTCCTCCATATTTTCAAACAACAAGGTTATTGAGTTATGAAAATCACCGATATTCGAAAATTTCGCATAATTTCCAATCTTCGCAAATGTACTCCTTAAAAGAATCCAGGGCTCTTCTCGGGGCCCTTTTACGTAAAGATGAAAGAACCGGACCTTCACGGGGCGATAGAGGAAGGGACAGACGCATAATTCTTCGACTAATTTTCTCTTAATATTTATAAGGTTTCGAATTGGGTGTGTGGTTTTTTGAAAATTGTCGATTTTTGATATTTTCGGAAAAGGCGCGTTTCGAACGAACGTAACTCTGCTCGTTTCAAATTTCGAAACCCTCATGACGGTTTCGAAATTTGAAACGAGCAGAGTTACGTTCGTTCGTAGCTATCACAAATTTTGATTTTCAAACGTTTCGATGACAAAAACTGACATTTTCTGTATTTTTAAAAAATATTTAATACAACGCTGTCTTTAAAACAAATTATTTTTTCAATATTCTTAATTTACTAGTTAGGTAACAAATAATTATCTAAATTTATGATACTGATGAAAAGCTATATAAAATGTAATTATAATTATAACTAAATCACCTTATTGGTAGGTAACTAATTTAAAATAGTAAAGACGAATATAATAATTTTTATTTATTTCCAAAATTTCCTATATAAGTAATTGGTATTTAAAAAATATTTTTGTTTCAATGCAATGTAGCCGCCCGCGCCCCCTCGATTATATTTAGCTTATTTCTGCAATATTATAACATTGAAATAAAATTATTCGACTATTGTTTTTTTTTAAATCCTATTTACTCATTTAGGATTTGGAAATAAATAAAATTATATTCGTATTTAACTTAAATTAATTACCTAGTGCTTTAGTTATAATTATAATTACTTTTTATTCGTTTTTAATATAGCTTTTTATCGGTATCATAAATTTAGATATTTATTTGTACCTAACTAATAAATTAAGAATGTTAAAAAAATTATTTGTTTTAAAGACAGTGTCGTATTAAATATTTAAAAAAATTCAGAAAATGTCAGTTTTTGTCATCGAAACGTTGAAAAACCAAAATTTGTAGTGGGTCATAGCTTTTAGGGAGTCCAAAAATCCAGATCCGTATTTAAAAAAAATAAACTGATGATGGATTCTGGAAGACGAAATGTCGAATTTAAAATTTGACATCGCCATTTTGTAGATGATAAAAAGCTCGATAAAAAGTGACAATGACGAAGTGTTATTCGTTTTCAAAATTTGTTTTTAAATAACGTCAGAAAAAAAATGAAAAAGATTTTATGATATTTCGTTTTTTTCAAACTGCGACACAGCATTTTGATAGCTAAACATCAAATTGCGCAACTTTGCCATAATTTAACCGACCCTGTATCTCCTAGGGTTTCCGAGATCCCAAAGCTCGAAAATGGGCCACCCTGTACAGGGTAGTTCAATATATTTTGACACCTACCTACAGCCTTTATATTTAAAGATATGAAAAAATGGAGATTTTGGTATCCAATATCTTTTGCTGAAAAAATGTAAAACAAAATAGCATCGGAAAGTACAGAAAGAGACACATCTTATGCTTTTTTAAACGGAACAGCCCGTATATTTTTGCACATTTTGAAAGATAATTTTCAGCTGATTCCAAAAATATGTAATATGTTGGCATTTGCCCCTGGGTTGTTTTTAAAACAGAACGCCTCTTTGTGTAAAACAGTTCGCGAAGGCGTAGAATATAGGTTGCCATGAAAATAATTGACAAATTATTTCTGATAATTTCTGACAGCTTACCTGCTTTAGGTAACTTTAATATGGGTCATTCAGATGTGAGAAAACGTAATTCTATTTGTCAATTATCAATTTTGACCGAGATTTTGACACTTACCTATAGAATTTATAATAATAATAATAATAATAATAATAATCTTTATTCACCATTTACGATACATTAGAGTATATATGGCAGGTCATTTACATAAATAGTATTAAAAACAAAGGTTGTAGATTTTTATGTGAAATATATTTTGTAGATAAGAAATAAAACAAACGAGAAAACAAAGGAACATCAGAAAGTAAACTGTCAGTAATTATCAGAAATATTTTGTCATTTGTTTTTGTGACATCCTATGTTCTATGATGCGGTGCTGTTTTGCATAATATTTTCAGAACGGATAGAACAAATGATAACATATATATTTTTGAAATCATAGAAAAAAGATCTTTAAAATATATATAAAAATGTACAGGGTGTTGCATTTAAAAAAAAAACGTAAGTTTTGTCTTTATGTCCACTTTCTGACGCCACTTTGTTTTACTGTTCTTCGCCAATGAATAATGAAATCTACAATTTTTATTTTAACATTTTTTTCGTTTCTCTAAAAATAAGGGCTGTAGGTAGTTTTGAAATAAAATGTTCTAAGGAATATTAACATTTTTCTAAAACAGTACGAGTTAAATTTATACGAGGATTTGTAAAAGTAAATTTTGAATTCTTGACGTTTCGACAATCTTGTGATATCCTTCTCGAGATCCTTCTGGAGCGAAATGTAGGCCTGTAGAATTAGACGATGTGAACGGGAATCTGTAACTAATTCGTTTCAGATAGCCGTAGGTAAAAACAGGTGTATTTAGTTACAAGGAATATACCTCTGCGATACCTCCCAAATCAAATAAACAGAACATTGTTTAAACGTCACTTTTATGTGAAGAAATCATGAAATTTGGAGTTTTTTAAAAATTACAGTAAAACTGCAGTAGATTAATTTTTTTGAATGTTTCTGTTTACTAGGTATTCCAAACCGGTTAATTTAAGCCCCGGTTGATTTCATTTCATTGATTATTTATTTAAATAATTGCCGAAAACCATCGAAATTTTCGAAAATTTCAAGCATTTTTTACTCTGAAAGGAAAAATGCTAGACTCTTGAAACTTTGGTGGAATATGTGTCTCATTACCCTCAACTTACAAAAAAAATTTCGTTTCAAAATGTTTATTAGTTTTCGAGAAATTCTATTTGTTTATTAAAAAGGTCCCAAATGTTTAATGCAAAATTGACCTATTAACGTTATCAAAAATAATTCAACCACAGCTAATTTTTTTCGTCAAGACGTCAATTTTACGAATCTGTTATGGGCGTATCGATTTTCAATAATTTTGACCGTCAAAATGGCGTTAACAACATTGCTACTTTTCTGAGCAGCGTTTTTTGCAAATAACTTTACAACAAATGAACGTATCTGCACAAATCGTTCAAATTTGAGTTGCTGGTATTTTTCTACAAATTTATAAAAAAAAATTGTTGCTCCGGGACATGTAGGAGCCGAGATAATTTTTTAAATTGTTTAATGCGCCAAACGTTTATTTATTAATATTTATGGCCAAAATTGAAACTGGTTGTTAATAAGATCTTGAATTTTGTGAATTCATCAAGTCCTATTGAAAACGGGCCCTTTTTGAGGTCAAAATATAATTTTTAATAATTAGTGATTTTAGAGCGTCTTCAATTTGTTTGGCTCAAGGGACAGGTGAATTTTTGATCAAACGAGTTTCAAATTGGGGTAGCGAGAAAAATTCGTCATATCTCCGTTATTTTCCGGCCAATTTCGACGTTTTTTTTTTTTATTTGGGGTAGCTCACGAAAATAATAACAATGGGCACATTTGCAATATCCAAATAATAAACAAATAATTGTTATAAACAATTTTTTTTTTTTTTTAATTTTTCTTTTTTGGGCTTATGCAACTTATAATGTGCTAATGTATTAAATATAAATTTATAAAGATTATATAATGGTAACAATGTATGCACAAACTATTTCTCATCAAACAATATACGATGTTACAGCATTATTACCATTATATAATCTTTATAAATTTATATTTAATACATTAGCACATTATAAGTTGCATAAGCCCAAAAAAGAAAAAAAAAAAAAAAAAATTGTTTATAACAATTATTTATTTATTATTTGGATATTGCAAATGTGCCCATTGTTATTATTTTCGTGAGCTACCCCAAATTAAAAAAAAAAACGTCGAAATTGGCCGGAAAATAACGGAGATATGACGAATTTTTCTCGCTACCCCAATTTGAAACTCGTTTGATCAAAAATTCACCTGTCCCTTGAGCCAAACAAATTGAAGACGCTCTAAAATCACTAATTATTAAAAATTATATTTTGACCTCAAAAAGGGCCCGTTTTCAATAGGACTTGATGAATTCACAAAATTCAAGATCTTATTAACAACCAGTTTCAATTTTGGCCATAAATATTAATAAATAAACGTTTGGCGCATTAAACAATTTAAAAAATTATCTCGGCTCCTACATGTCCCAGAGCAACAATTTGTTTTTATAAATTTGTAGAAAAATACCAGCAACTCAAATTTGAAAGATTTGTGCAGATACGTTCATTTGTTGTAAAGTTATTTGCAAAAAACGCTGCTCAGAAAAGTAGCAATGTTGTTAACGCCATTTTGTCGGTCAAAATTATTGAAAATCGATACGCCCATAACAGATTCGTAAAATTGACGTCTTGACGAAAAAAATGAGCTGTGGTTGAATTATTTTTGATAACGTTAATAGGTCAATTTTTCATTAAACATTTGGGACGTTTTTAATAAACAAATAGAATTTCTCGAAAACTAATAAACATTTAGAAACGAATTTTTTTTGTAAGTTGAGGGTAATAAGACACATATTCCACCAAAGTTTCAAGAGTCTAGCATTTTTCCTTTCAGAGTAAAAAATGCTTGAAATTTTCGAAAATTTCGATGGTTTTCGGCAATTATTTAAATAAATAATCAATGAAATGAAATCAACCGGGGCTTAAATTAACCGGTTTGGAAATAAACAATGTTCTGTTTATTTGATTTGGGAGGTATCGCAGAGGTATATTCCTTATAACTAAATACACCTATTTTTACCTGTGGCTATCTGAAACGAATTAGTTACACCGTTTTTTCTATTTCTGCAGGCCTAATGAGCTTTGTTGGCCCAAGCTCCTCTATTTTGGTCGGGAGCTTGAACCATTGAACCAACAAAGCTCGCCTCGTAATATTTATATTTTATGGTAATTACATTTTTAAGGATATTACTACAATGATTTCTGCGCTTGGTAAAATCCATTTAAAAGTTGGTGCTGGTTGATAACCAATTTAATACCGCATTGAAAGCCGTTAGCACGACGATTTCACGTTATTCAACAAAGAAGAATTGCCCTTGGTCCCTGTCATAAGTAATTGTTTTCTATTCATTACACATGCTGCCTATCTACCAATTAAATTATAGGTTGCTACTCGGTTTTCTAATAATATGGAAAAAACAATACATCATCATCTGCATAATTTCGTTGACTTTGAAAAATAATAATTGTTTCTGGGATATTCCCGACCGAGTTGTACCTACTTATTGTAATATAAAATTCCAGTTGTTTAAAATTATGTATCAATATTATTAATGTTTAAAATATTGTTCATCATTTGATGTTTTCCCTACCTAATTTGTGGGCTTTCCCCGAAAGTTACTCTGCTTAAACAACGTTATCTACGCTGGTAAATAATCGTTCTTGTTTTACAAAGAACAAAACAAAGTGGCATTTAATTCTCCCAAATTAAACTTCACGTTGCGTTGCCTCGTACAACGAATATAATTAAATTAAAACCTCTTTACATCAGCTTTTCTTAATTTATGATTAACCTCTTGACACTGCTGAGCGAAACTTCACATTAATTTCTTAATTGGTAGGTACTTGGGAGCAGTCTTAATGAGTTCCACGAACAATTCGCGAAGATGGACATATTATTATTATTAGTTACGCGAGAAACTGGGTGTTTGTTGGGAACCGTTTGTCACCACGCTGAACTTCGAAATCATTGATTGTAGTGCTAGCCCTTTATATTCAATACTGACTGTTTTTGACGTAGGGCTAACTATAGCCACCATCCGATATCCGATAACACTGAAATAAAAATAAATTTAATTTTTGGGACCAACTTCCTCAGTAGATATTTTCGGACTCATGTTGACATGAACTTTTCTTCATATTTTGAGCTGAGGAATCATCCCCTGAAATATATGAATCTTATTCCTGGACACCTTGTATACAGGGTGTCTCAGGTTTTACTCTGATAAATTTAATAGATGATAGATCTCGCAAAAATAAAAAGTAAACTTCACATGAACTTGTATGTTTTAAAGCTTCGTTTTCAAGATACGGGGTGTGTTACAGTTAATTAAAAAAAGCTTATTTCTTCAAATATCTTAAAAACTACTTTTGATAAAGCTTGGCACGTTTGTAGCAATAAATAAGGAGTTTAATTTGATGTAATTAGATTTAATTTAACTATTTCAGGAGCGACGCTGGGGCATCCTAACTAGATATTTTAAAGCAAAATTTGAGCACGCCACTACTTTTTATAAATTTGATGTTATATTTAGATTGAGTAATTAAAATACATTTTTTTTGTCTCTTTTGAATTTTTTGTCTATTTTGCGTACTTTTCATGAAAAAAAATAAAATTTGTTTATCCGCCCGCGCCTGGAAAAATAAATAAAAAATGCAAGGGGCAAATAAATTGTGTTTAAATGTTAATTGTGGCGTTTCATAATTTTTTTTTTTAAGAAATAAGCTATTTTTTATTAACTTTAACACCCTGTATCTCGAAATCGAAGCTTTAAAACATACCTACAAGTTCATATTATGATTTTTTTTTTTATTTTTGCGAGATCTATCGTCTATTAAATTTCCTATTAGAAACACCCTCGGAAAAACCTAATACGATTGATATTAAATAAAAAATAAATGAACGTAAACAATTATTAACATTAACATCTATAAATTAAACAATAACCTTGTAATCTACCGCTTTCTCACAGTTTGAGAAAAGTTTTAACATGTGTATCCCATGTTTTGTATTTATCAGACCGATTATAATAATTAATTCCATACCTTGTTGAAATATTTAATTTTCCTATATATTTCCCATTAAAACCGATATTAGAATCACCAGCGGTTGCTGATTGGTAATGTGGTAAATTGGATTAGACGATTATGAAATGTAACACTACATTTATTATGATTAAATGAACAAATAAAGAACTGCGCGTATTTAAAAATAATATACATCCGTACAGTCGTTTTCAAAGTAAAGAATTCAATTGTGCTAGTTTACTTCAAACATTAAATATTTTATACCCCTCTTCAGATTGGAAATGTTTTTTTCTAATTTTGACATATAAAATTTACACTTTTCAAAACTGACGTAAGTGTCAAAACGTTCTACTTTTCATTACCAGTTAGGAAAAGTTCGTTGCATCACAAGTTAAGAATAATAAAGAACTCTCAAGAAGAAATGGAAACAATGTATATTCAAAACATGATACTAGTTTATAGGAATTATTATTTTTTAATTATAAAATATTAAGTATAATTTGTGAAATTTGTCAAATTAACTCCTGAAGAAAGTTTTATTTGTTGAATTTGCCATGCTGCATTATGCACTAAATTAATAACATTTGTCATTTGTCACTTTTGCATTAAAATTAAATGCGTAATAACAAATACAAAGGTAACTATGATTACATGAATACTTAATTTTGTATGATTTTTAAACATTTTATTTAAGGAATTTTATTTTTAAATGTTTAAAATTTGAAAAAATCTTGTATGTAACACGTTACGAAAGACCATTTTGTGTAACTCGGTATCATTTTGCGGGAACTCGCTTCGCTCGTCCCGCAAACATCCGCTCGTTACACAAAATAAAGTCTTTCGTAACTGGTTACATAAATAGCTATTGTGATCATGACGAACGGTGGTTATAAGTTTTAACGAACCCGAAAGATGTACCAAAAACGGTTCGTTATATCCGGAGTTCGTTATACATAATCGGTAGGAAAAATTAATAGTAAAAAAAACATTTTTAAAATCAAACTTTTATTTAAATGCTCTAAAAAGAAGAAAATAAACTTGAAATTAAATCAAACCCATCAATTTATTACATTATACAATTTATATGATATAAAAGCTTGTTGCGAAAGTTTAATATTGTATTCTTGTTTATTTACCCAGGCAAATCTCGCGACACGCTTTTATATCATATAAATTGTATAATGTAATAAATTGATGGGTTTGATTTAATTACAAGTTTATTTTCTTCTTTTTAGAGCATTTAAATAAAACTTTGTTTTTAAAAATGTTTTTTTACTATTAATTTATTTTTTATTTTTTAGTTTTTTTCGTATTCTTTTCGTGTTCTTCTCAGCAAACCCTTTCATTTGATACATTTGATGGTAGATAAGAAAATTTTGTCCGCCATCTTGTGGCGTCCGCCATATTGAATTTAGTATGATGTCATTTTATATTTCGTATTCTTCTCAGCAAACCCTTTTAATTGATACCCATATCATGGGGGTGCATAAAAAATAACTAGTCCGCCATCTTTGGGAGTCCGCCATATTGGATTTAGAATGACGTCACATAGCTAAACATGCATTGTCATCCAAACTAAACGTGTATGCAAAATTTCAGCACAATCGGTTGGTGATAACTATTTTAAAATTCAGTTGCAAGATTTAACCTAAACAAACAAACAAACATACAAACATTGGAAGTTAAATAAAAGCTTGTAAAAAACACGCGTAGTTACTTATTTTGTGTTTTTTTTTTATTTTACATAAAATATGAACGTGGAGAAGAGCATGTAAGTGTAAGTACTAAATAAGTATCCCTTCGGCCTTATATAAAAAATATTTCAATAACTATTTAATCATTTCGAAATGATTTTTTCCCAGGAATCTAAAAATTTGGTAGGAAAAAAATTGAGAGTCAAATAAAAAAGTTATATCTATGTACTTATATGAAACTTATATTTTTAAATATTCTGATAGAGCATTTTTTTCTGTTTTCAAAAATATAATAATAATAATAATAATAATAATAGTTTATTGGTCCATTCGATCATAAAATATGATATAGGATATGTCAAATTTATACATGCAGTATATAAACACAAAAATATGTTAAAAAAACACGCACAAAATAAATATATATAAAAAATAAGAGTATAAACAATAAAAGTATAAACAATAAAAGTATAAACACAAATGTATAAACACAGTCACAATCATTATATTTGTCTATGTTATTTTTAACCGTTTTTAAATTTTTAATATTTTAAAATCACATTGTTAAATATTAATTTTTGTGGGTAGGTCATGACTCAAAACAAACTTTATACCAGTTCAATTATTAAACACAACAATATTTGAAAATAATAATATTTTTGAAATGAGAAAAAATACTCCATCAGACTATTTCGAAATATAAGGGTGTCCCATTTCAAAAAATATGTTTCATCCGAGGTTTCATCTATAACTTTTTTATTTACCAAATTCTTGGATTCCTGGAAAAAAGTCATTTCGAAATGATTAAATAGTTATTGAAATATTTTTTTATATAAGGCCGAAAGCGAGGCCGAAAGTAATCCCCAACGAGTGGTCATCTTACAAGAATCACCGGTACAGGGTGGACCAAATTCGATATTATTTGGAGGTTTCTCTGAAAGTATAAGAGATAGAAAAAAAACCGACCTAGTGTCCTGGGCTCGATTTTCAAAAAACAAACAATGGCGCAAACAGCGATCGTCTAACTATTTCGACAACCGAGCTACAGAGCGTTTTTGGAAAATTGGTATTTTTGGATGAACTCTATATCTCAAGTGTCGAATCGAAAAACGAGTAACACATTCTTAAAGCACTTTTTTGAGTAGAATTCATTACTGATAAAAAGAAAATTATGCATGCATCAGTTTTCGAGATATAGACATAACGTGTTTTTTTTTTGTTAATGGAACGCCCTGTAAATTATTTCATTATCCGATCGCAATTTAAATTATCTTTTCTGACAGTTTTGGACCATTTCAGAAATAGAAGGAACATACATGCTAATTCTCTCATCCTCCTGGTGTGCTGATGTCAATATCTCGATGTTAATGTACAAATCATTAGTCAGATCTGTAATAGATTATGGATCTATATTTTATGGGTCGGCAAGTAAAACTCTATTAAACCGATTGGATATTGTTAAAAACAAGGCGATTAGAATTTGTCTTAGAGTTATGAGACCACACCAAATGAGGCTATGGAAGTTGAGGCAAGAGAAACCCCACTTAATCTTAGAAGGGAATACCTCAGTTCAAAATTTGTTCTGAAAGTACGTTGTTTTAAAAGTATGGCGAATATTTGTTGTAAAATATCTATATCTAAACTTTGTCGGCAAGATCTCACCAATTTCTATTGGAAGAAAAAAGAAAGCCCTCCTCTTGCGATCGGATTCACCGATACAGCTGCTGTTGATGAATTGATATACGGTCAACCATCAACTCAACTGTTTAGTTACAGTCTCGAGACTGTCTGTTATACACCAAAAATAATTTTTCCTAATTTTTCAACAATACCCGACCTTAACAAAGTCATGTTTTTAAACATTTTAAATGAATATAGGGAAAACCTGTCAGTTTTCAAAGACGGTTCAAAAAGCAAGTTAGGTACAGGGTGTGCTTTTTATATTCCTGACCTCAAAATTCAGTGCAAAATCAAATGCCCTCCGCAAGCATCTATTTTTACAGCTGAAGCTCTGGCTATTTATGAGTTTCTGAATTTCGCCGATAACCTTATCCCTAATTTTTCAAACATCACAATTTATTTACTCTGACTCCAAGAGTGTGTAAAGCGGTATTAGAAATTTCAAGCAGCAGTCTTCACCTATCATTGTGGATATTGTCGCCAAACTGATTCAAGAACGGTAGACAAATCGTTGAAACTGATTAACCTATTGCAGCGGGGACTGTCTGTCAGTTTTATATGGGTCAAAGGCCAAAGCACACTGTGGATTAACACAAAATGAAATAGTGGACAAAATGGCGAAAGAGGCTAGTACAAATGGCATTCCCTGTTCATTAAAAATTCCTGTAACTGACCTTTTCTCGGTATTTAGAGAAAATATCCGAAAAAAATGGCAAAAAAAATATGATGAAAAATCAAGGCACAAATTATTTTTATTTAAACCCCTTAATCGCCCATTCTAGGTGGTATGATGATGTATTTATATCAAGAACATTTTATTCATTTATTACACGACTACAATTTAACCACGGGAGATTCCCTGAAATTTAAAATCGGTGATATGTAATTGTAGCCAAAAGGGAAATGTTAATCTTATTTTCTTTGAATGTCCTTTGCACACTGTTCAATCAACAGACTTAGTCAACGAACTGATAAAATTAGGATTCCTGTTGCCATTAAATATTAATTGTGTTCTGGAAAGCAAAAAGGTAGAAGCATATCGACTATTATATAACTTTTCGCTTCAGTGTAATATAGTTATTTAGGATGCATGGTCTAATATTTCCTAATAACCCGTTATACTATTCCTTTGTGGATGATCCTGTAATCCGTAGTCTGATCACTTGTGTTTTAAGTCGCCCTGATAGACCCCCGAGCGTGAAATATGTGCTTCCTATTGAGTTCTGTACCTGTAAAGCTGGCTGATGGAGAGTTTTCAAGGCCAATAAATTCTCGGAAAAAAAAAATCTCATCAGATTCGTTTCCCTCTTTTTCGTTGTCATTTGAAATTGTGTTAAACGCGTTAAACGAAGCTGCTTCCACTGCATTTTCCCAGATAGCACACGTCATCTTTAAGATGTCCATATTAGATCCTACTTTAGTCTGAACGTCTTAGGTCCTTATAAAGATGTCTTAAAGACGTCTTACCATAGATGGTTTTAAGATATCTGTTGGTTACATCTTAAATACGTTTTTAAGACATCGTAACATTGACCAACAGTATAAAATGTTTGTTTTTTCAAAATTTATTAAATGAATGCTTTTTGTTTATATTTGACCAATTCCTACAAAATGTCAGCCTCAGGATTGTTCCGAAAAGTTTCGGATCTTTCCGTCCGTGTCTATGCGGGACACATGATAATTTTTTATGTAATTTGTAATTAAAATATACTCATTTTCTTACTCAGATATAGTTTTTTAATTATTTATTATGTGATAGTAAACATTTATTGAATATTATATAATAATATATACAATTTTTATTTTTTTAAATAAATACCAGTCTCCTACACTTGTATTTCGGAACGTGCCGTGCCCACCATCAAATGGAAATTCTGAACGCACTCGAGTGACAACTGACAGCAAGCTATGTCGTCCTTGACTTGACGCCAGACGCCATTTGTGAATTTATTCTGGTTTCTGGTGTAATCTGGTTTTTAAGACGCATTTGCGGCATTTTGTGATTTTTGTGTGTGAAAGCAGAGAAGACTTCCATTGCTTCCTTCCCAGTTAAAGTTTGATGCAGATTGTGGTCATTTGTGGTTATATTTTTGTTGTTCCGGTTGTAAAAAGGTATATACACTATCTTGTTTTTTATCACTGATTTATTATTATTTTGTAAATTGTATAGTTACAGTTATTATTGCATTTTCGACACTTATACGTACGTATCATTTTTAAACAAGTAAATTCACTTGTGAATCGTTTGAAAACGAAACTAATCAATCCTTAATTTTTCAAGGTTACAATAAACATAAACCAGTGATAAAAAAATTAATAAAATAATTTAAAAAAACGTATATCAACAAATTGATTATCACAAAATAACGGTTTCCATTCAATTATTTTTTAAGGTTCTAACCAACAAAATAAGAGCTCCAGAGAATATTTGCCTTTGCTGTAAAAATCTGGTATGGTGACTTGGACTTGCTGTCTATATAGCATACCTGCTTACTTTTTGAAGGTTCCCTGGTAAAGTTTAAGTATATCTTTAAATTGCATTTTTACTTGGTTGATATTGATGTTTTGTTTAGCTATATGTGATAAAAAATGGATAGGTTGAAAGGTATTCAAAAATATTATATGCGTGCTAAAAGAGTTCGCCGAGATTATTCGAATATGCCCCCCTTACATACCGGTTTTCAAACTAATGAAATAGTTCACACAGAACAAAATTTAGTAGAAGAACCACCAAATTGTCTTCCTGATATTGAAACGGATAATGTAAACATACCTAATACCTCAAACTCTGATGAATCCGAGGATGACTCTGAAGTTGACAATGATGTTAATACCCTTGCGGGCATAACTCTTGGTGACACCCATGTTAATGATGACTTTAAAATTAAATTAATAAATTGGGCACTACGCCATAATGTTACTCATATCGCACTTAATGAGCTGTTACATCTTTTAAAAACACCAATTTCTGATGATTTGCCTTTAGACTCTAGAACTTTGTTAGCAACAACAAGAGAAGTGTATACTAAACAAGTAGAGCCAGGTAGCTACTATCATTTCGGTTTAAAATATTGTCTGGAAAATCTTGTGAATAATTTAAGCGAATCTAAGAAAAAACTCAAAGTACTACAAATAAACATAAATGTTGATGGTTTACCACTGGCCAAAAGTTCCAATAGCCAAGTTTATCCGATATTGTGTAATATTGCCGGTAATAATTTGGTCGACATGGTTGGCATCTATCATGGAAACGAAAAACCGAAAGATTCAAATACATTTTTGACAGAATTTGTGACTGCCACTAATATTGTCCAAAATGGTATTTTTGTAAGGGGAACGTTCTATAATGTCAAAATTAAAGCGTTCATATGTGATACACCAGCAAAATCTTTTATTAAGTGTACAAAAAATCATACTGGATATTCATCGTGTAGTAAATGTTGCATAGAGGGCGATTATATAGATAACCGGGTCTGTTTTCCTAACATTAGCAATAGAAATATTCGGTTAAGAACTGATTCAGAATTTAGATCTAAAGTAGATGAAAATCATCACAATGGCAAATCATTAATTGAGAATATACCAGGAATAGATATGATTAGTAGTTTCCCTTTAGATTACATGCACTTGGTGTGTTTAGGGGTGATGAAAAAACTTCTATTACTTTGGTGTTGCGGTAAACCAGCAACAAAAATTTCATTTAGAAAAATATCAACAATATCTTCTTCACTAATTGAACTGTCCCCGTATATACCCAAGGAATTCAATAGAAAACCGCGTGTTTTAAACGAATTAAAAAGATGGAAAGCTACCGAATTTCGCCAGTTTCTGTTTTATACTGGTCCTTTAGTTCTTAAAAATAATGTAAATAAAGACAGATATAATAATTTTCTTGCTTTACATGTTGCTTTAACTATCTTATCTCATCCACGATATATAAATCAAATTGAATATGCTTCTGAATTGTTAGAATATTTTGTAAAAACATTTAAGATTTTGTATGGATCCCAACAAGTATCACATAATGTTCATAATCTCTTACATTTAACACAGGATGTGAAAGATCACGGACCACTTGATAATTTCAGCGCATTTCCTTTTGAGAACTTTCTTCAGACCATCTTAAAATCACTTCGAAAATGTGATAAGCCCTTACAACAAATTGTAAAAAGACATTCTGAGAAGCAAAATGCAATTTCAAATTTTAATAAACAAGATGGAATATTTCCGATTTACAAAGATGAATATTATAATTCATTTTTCCTAAACCAAGAATATTCAAAGCATTTTAAAACTGTCGTTTTAGAGAATTATATTTTACGCACAGAAGAACCAGATAATTGTTGTTGTTTGAAAAATGGCAATATAATTGCTATTAGAGATATAATTTTATTTCAAAATAAATATTATAAAATTATTGGCAGCAAATATTCAAATTTGAATTCCATTTATGAAGTTCCATGCAAATCATCGGAACTGGGAGTTTTTGAAGGACTTTCCAATAATTTAGAAAGTTATGAATTATTTGATATTCACGATGTTGATTACAAATGTGTGAAATTTAAGTTACCAGAAAAATTTGTCTTTTACCCACTTCTACACACATTGTAAAATGCTATAAGTATAATATAGAGACTATGAATGTGTATACAGGGTGTTCCGAGAGCTAAGGGACCCCGCTTAAATATATAGCTTCCTTTTCAGTCTTAACGTTCTTAAACGAGTTCTTAAAGTTTTTCAAGTATATTTTCATATTTCAATAAATGGATGGGCAATTTTCTGATTCATTGTTATAGAGAGTCTCTTCAGGAGCTGAACATTTCTTTATTTTATTTTTAATTATTAAATTAAATATTATTTTTAAAATAAGCCCTTGCTAAATTCACTGGTGGTTTTTTACTTTCTCATAAAGTATTGTTACTTTCAATATCAATTCCATACGATCTCAATTTACTACAAATAGTTAATACCAGGGAACAGACAAGTTGAGCATATGGAGGGAAAAACCTGGACAATTGTGTTATTTATTGATGACAAAACTGTAGAAGCCGTTCCCTCAAACTGGATCCAGGGAGAGTTCTGTCATTGGCCATCACTTGCTACGGAAAAATTATTGCAAGCCATAAGAAAATGTGAACCGCTGAACACGTGTTGGCCATCCCATAACGTGAAAATATTCCGGAATGCTACTTTTGGTAAGATGATATCTAGAACTTAATAAAAACAGCTAGACGGCCTATTCCTAATTGTTAGATGATGTTGAATATTTATGCATTTTTAGATGACTATGGGAAGGCAAGGGCAAAAGCAAAAATTGCAGAGGATACAAGCGACTTAAACACTGATACAGACGAAATCAAAAGAAAGAGGGTGCAAAGAATACTTTCTAGTAGTGAGTCAGACCACAGCGACTTTAGTGTTCTACCATCACCTCCAAAGAAAAGAATAACAAAATACAAAGGTATGTAGATACAGTTCAACGTTATGTCTGGCCTATGTATTTGATTATATACCCTTATTTTCTAAAGATACAAAACGAGCAATTTTTATTATTTCTCGCTCAAAATATATGCGTGATGAGAGTTAAGCAACAAGTTTATTGTATTGTAAAATAGTTTCTCTATACTGTTTTTCTTCCAGATAATGCAAGTGGAGTACATAATAAAAATTATCAGACACAACATGAAGTTACACAGTTAGGTAAAAAATTATTTATTTTGGTCCTACGACATTTCTTCTTAAAGTAACTATAAGTATAAATATGCTTATATTTTTGTTTTAGATGATATTGAAGTAGAATACAATAGTGTTTCTGAAAAAGAAAACAATAATCCGGCTTGCAAAGCCTGTGCTGAAAAAGGTATAATTTCTGTTTGCTATCATTTCCATTTTCTAACATACTAATATTATATCTATCCATAACTTTTTATTTATTATAGATAAAAACTTCAAAACACTGAGTGAACAAATCCATATCATTCGTGGTATAACAATTGACATTTTATCTGAAGTAAAGACGATAAAAAATGATTATAGAAAAAGCAACATTCCTGAGCAACAAGTAACCTTTTCTACGAAACATACTGATGTTAAATTCCCTTTAAATACAGATGAAGACTTTGAAAATTTGGAAGGGATATTACAGAACGAAGATGATATCCAACTACTGGTAAATACTTTAAACCATTTTTATTTACTAAAGCAAAGAAAATTATCCTAGTAAAAAAATGGGAGTATTTTACTGTGCCATTTTTACTAAATTTCTATTTAAATTTTAAGTCTAACTTAAGTAATCGCAATTACAAGAAATGGTCCACACACATACAAACAGACAAAAAAATTTTATTCAATATTCAAAAAAAAAATTCCACGATGAATATTAAAATTTTGTTGCCCAGTTATAATATATTCGATTAAATCAAATAGATATAATAAACTGCAAATGAGAACTTTCTCATTAAATATATCAGGTGAAGTTACTGTCTTCTTAACAAAATTATTCTAGGTTATCGAATTGGCAAAAATGGGTGGCACCAATTGCTACAACTTTGTAAAAAGGGTCCTTTCTACTTGTTTGACTAATGAGATGGCTTTAAAATACAGCTGGTTAGGACGAAAGGGAAAAAGAATATTTTCAAAATTAAATATGGCTAAAGTCATAATATGTAAGTCTATTACACATGTTCACCTTTGTGACCTTTTATTACTTTTTAACACTTTCTAGATGCAGCAGAGAAGGCTAACGTAGTGCAGAACAGAACCGATACAGAAATAGCAATCCAAATGTGGTTGAAGAGAGCTAGCGATAGAAAAAATAGTCAAATAAATAAAAAAAATTAAAACTTAAATGCTGGAATAACCTTACTATGATTTAATAAATGTGTTAAATTATGTTGATATATCGATTTGGTATATTGATTTTTATTTTTAATACCCTCGATTCAGCTTTTCTAATACAAACACCTCTTATAAGAATAATTTTTTTAATAATCTTTTTTAAATATGTTCTCTACACAGCAAAATTCCACTAAATGTTACAATATTGATAGTACTTACTATTAATGAATTGTTGCTATTTTTGTTTATTTCGGGGGAAAATCTTAAGTTGAAAGTTTTTGAAACCCCATTATTGTTAAGTTAAAAAAATATTCTTTTGTGATTTTAGTAGTTGCGGCAGTGGTGTTTTCTTGGAAGTTACAAAAAATTATTTGTGACAAAAAAGTTTGTAAAGGCAACAATAATTGTGTACTGTGTGTCCTCGATGGAGTACCCAAAAATAATTGCAAATTTTTTTATTTTCAATTGAAGAAAAGTCATTCTTTAAAAAAAGTCTTGCCCATTCTGAGAATTATATAGCCGCCAGTCAAATATACGAAAAATTAAGCAGGTAGGTAGAAAAATTGAAAGGTGAAAATGGCTCAAGAGAAAACTTGGTATTTTTGGTTTAAGACAAAAATATCATTGAGAAATACTGTTCGTAATCACAAAACAATTCAAATTTTGGAGAAAGACCAAAAGTTTCGAGTTAATACTGTATGCATTTTTAAAAAATGACTGTGTGTATATAAATAAGTCTCAGAGTAAGCAATACTTCTTTAATTGAATGACTTCGAAAAATTGAAAATAAAAAAGTTTGAAAGTATTGGATGCTCTATCCGAGGACACATTGTGTAAAACCGATATACAAGTGATGTACTTTTTTCGTCTATTCTAGGTCTATTTTAGACCAACAACGAATCTTATAAAGCTGTCTTAAAGACGTCGTGATTTTTAACATAAGGCCCAAATAGGACGTCTTTCAGACATCTGTAAGGTGTAGATGGATATCTTTAAGACGTGGCAAATGTCTAAGAAAGACGTCTTTACAACTCCTTAAAGACATATCTGTGCTATCTGGGTTGTATTTCAGTAACATAAAGCTCGGTGTCCTGTTGATGTTTTTCTAACCATTTATCAAGTGGAAGCTCATCATCTGAGCCAAATTCATGTTACTCTTTAAAAAAATCCTCCATGCCTGAAGCCGGACTCAGACGACTGGTGTACTTGACAAATACACCAATATTGGTATACTTGACAAGTGTACCAACTCATTTAGGCCATTAACAAGCAACGGCGCTCACACGACGTGTACATTTTTTTTTTAAATACACCAGCAAATTGGTACAATGTTGGTGGAATGAAAGAAGATTGTTGACCCTCATGGATATCGGTCGTCTTGAAAATGTCGTCGCGTGTGCAGCTTTTGTGGTAACTACTTCATTTTACTACTTTACTCATCAGAGGACGAAATGTTGACATCAAAGATTCCTTTTTCTTTTTAAGTTCTTTTATGGAACATAGAATACTAATTTTTCCTTCGATTCTCTTCCAATAATTGCATTACGGTTTTTATGTTTCAAATGTTTTGCACACCATATGATTGGTTCGTTTTGATTTTTGATTTTGGTATTTAAATAATAATCAAAAAAGCATTTTTAAAACAAGGAACCTCTTCCATCCGCTTATACAAAAGTAGTATAGTAGCGAAGCAAGGTACAATTATATGTACAACTCGTGTGAGCGCAACCACAAGTATAGACAAGTATGCACTTGTCAAGTGTACCAATAATTGTGATCCCTTTGACTTGTGCCATTTTTACCGACAGACGATGGGAAACTGACCAATACTCACCAATGACAAATAATTGTACAAGTAAACCACTCAGACGACATGGCAAGTATACGCCATTAACAAATATTGGCCAAGTACACCAGTCGTCTGAGCCCGGCTTAAAACAATTTGCTATGGTTTTACTGCTGATCTTCTGCCAAGCTATGTGAATGAAATACAGCATCTAGGAGACTAACAGACAAATTTTTACAATAAAATTATCAATTATTGCCTTTAACATTTTCATTAGCATTACATATTTAAATTTCCCTGTAACGTACTTTTAATTACTACTTGATCCAGGATGTTGAACTTGAAAACCGATTTAATTTGCGTTAGCTCAACGTCAGCAGGAGCTGGATAACAGTTTTTGTCGATTTTGGATAAACCATTCAAGAAGACCTTTATTAATCTCTTCATGTGCAGATTTTATTATTTTCTTACTCTTAAAATTGGCTTTATCCATAATATATTGATAAAGTCTCTGTTCTTTTTTCAATATCTATCCTACAAACAGTAGATTTGAAATATGGTTAATCACATTTCTTTGCAGATATCCCTTTGTTTAAACTCCATTTCGTATTTTATGTATAATGTACTTGTCCCTTAAGGTAAAAGCTTTGCGTTTTCGTAGGTATACTCATTCTTCACATAACGCCACGATACTTTTACCAATTTAAGCCCCCCAAACTGCCCCTTAAAGGGTTTTAAATTTTTTTTCACGGAAAACGAAAAAAAAAGTTTACCCTTTAAGGAGTTTGGGAGTTCAATTTTTTAGTGTCTTGTGAACCATAAGATGGCAGGGCAGACGTTTTCCTCAGTTTTAACTATTATTAGTGAAAATTTCAAGTTTGGTCCATTTTTCGCCACTTAGATATATGCAATGCATATAGTATAGTAATTACAGTACTATATACGCCAAAACAAACTTTACTCGGTGCAATAAACGATCAGTAATGTTGTTTTTTACATCTATTTGTTTTATGTTAGTAATGTAATGCAACGTAATAAAAATGTATTAATCTTTGAGCCTTTTTATTTCAAGTTTTCTTATTATTAAAACTGTTCCTCTGGTGATGGTTGTGTAGCCGAAACTAGTTGGGTTTCTATGAAATATTTGTACAGAAATAAAAAGGATTATAATTGAAAAGTTTGGTTTACTTTTTATTTTCTCTCTTCAGTTAAATTTTCTGTAGGTACTATAATGGATTTTCGTCAAGAAATAACAACATAGCTCGAGGCATTGCTGATATATAAATTCAAAGAAAAATACTACATAATATATACCTAATGTTATGTATTACAATAACACAATGGTTAATAATAGGCTAGATAATTATAATTGTTTAATTTTTTTTCTCTGTTTATACTGAATATGATAATGAATCAACAGTTAATTATAGCAGTTGTTTAAATAATTTTAATACTTTATCCACAGTGGAAATAAACTCGGATGTAGTCTTTCAAAAACTTGTCAATTTAAAAGGGAGTTTTAATGCCGGATCTGATGACATTCCTCCTTATTTTTTTAGGTTATGTGGTCCTTCAATGGCTATGGCGGTTATGCTGGTATCATTAATTTTTCAGATCTCCGATTGTTATTAAGAGCAACCCTAATCCATTTTCTAAACGCTAAAAATTTGCCAAAGTTCTAATACTTAAAACCGATTTTGATCATTTTTTTTTTCAAATTTCTTTTTTACATTTATAGAAAAGTTCCCCATTGGTGAGAAGGTGTGCTTTTTATTTTTTTTCAATTGTTATTACCTTCTTAATTAAAAAATGTATAACTCTTATTTATTTAAACAATAAGGTATGCGCATGATTTTTGAATTAAATGTAATTTTGTAAATTAACTTACTAAATGGCTATCGCAATAATAAAAAACGGCTAAAATGTAACCCATTATCGAGCCCATTATCCAAAAAAAATTAACAAAAATTGATTATTCCAAAAATGACGGTGACGTCATGCAAATGGCTGCTGTGGTGTTGTGACGTCAGACACTCGCATTTCCATTTAATGTTTGATGTTTGATATTGTGTAAAACTTATGTGTAAATAGCGTTTTATGCAGCATTTTACAATGGAAAACAAGGATATTATTGATATTAAGCATCCAAGGTACTGTTAAATACGTCAGTGCCAGTCGCCCATAAGAAAAACACCAGAAAAAAAATTTGTCTCATTACCAATATACGATCAAGTGCTAAATTAAAGAAAAAACAAAAATTATGGTTACGTACACTGCGCATCATATAAATGTGGTACAACAGTTGTAACCCGAAAATCAGGTTTTTTAGTTGTGTAAGGTGATCTTCCTGAGCGTGAATGATGCAAACTGTCATTTAAGAGCTTTGTAGATTAATGATTAGATCAGAAACGTCAGAATTGCAACCTCTCCGTTCATGTTATAAGTATCTGTGACAGATCTTGATCTTATAACGTCAAATTTGACAAGTTGAGCCAGATTTACATTGATAAATTAAAGTGTACCACATTTATATGCCGCGCAGTGTACCATGAGAAGGAGTGAAACTGATATATCAGAAAACACTAAAGGGGTTGTATATAAGGATCATTTCAACGTAAGTGCGATTTTGTACCTTTTTAAAATCATACAATTTTAGGTTATGTATTTTACTTTTTTTTTTCAATTAGAGGAAGATTTAGAAAACTATATAATGTTTAAATCAATGGGTAGTTACATACATTTAAAAGATCATGTATTTTGATTGTCAAACTGGTAGAAAAAGGCGCCTTCCACTTAAAAGTAGTACAGCAACAAAGAGAGCAACATTGGCCAAATTATCTCTCTGGGCTTTTACAAAATCTGTTCCACTCACTTTTCCGTGAAAAATATTTAACACCGAAATCGCACATTGAATCTACACGTAAACAGTATGACATATTGCACAACGGCGAACATAAAAGATTCTCTAATGTTCTGTCAAAAAACCAGTGATTGACGTCACGCCCAGCACGGTGAGATTCGAATTCCATCGTTTGTTCTCGGCCAGTGGTCGTAAACTTAAAAATAATATGAATTTTAATTAACAAATACATAAATATAGGGTACATTGTTGATAAAATATTGTTGTTATTAATTTTTTATAGCATTAACTATCTTTTATTATAACCAATTTTGCTTAAAAATCTCGCATATGCGCTTACCCTATACGCTCATTTAGTGAAAACGTCATCTGACAGATAATTGGATGCAAACAATATTTGAAGTTAGTAAAAGCGATAATAATTTAATTAAATAAAAATATTTAAGCACTAAAAAGGTATGTATATGATTGATTTACCAGTATTTTATAACCTAGTTATAATATAACGTAATATAATAAAGATTTAAATTTATAAACAAAAATAAAATAGTCTTGTACATACCTTGCAAATGGTTATTTGATCAATTTTACAAAATTACACGTGTTTATATCAGTAGATGTTATACATTCATAAATTGTTTGCATCCAATTTTGACATTACATGACTTATATGACGCGCACTAAATGTGCGTATTGCCTGAAATTTTATAACGTAAGGTTCATAGATTACGAATCTGGCCTCAAAATCGGTCTGAAAACAATATGGCATCTACAAAATGGCATGGAAAATCAAATTTTTTTATACTCTATTTTTACTTTTATTAGATGTCTGGGGGTTTTTGGGATCACTGATTACGGATTTGACATTAAAACTCAACTAAAATCAAAAATCGCGAAAAAGAGTCAATTTTTTTATTCGGATTTTATTTCTTATATAGGGTTTTTTTTTGGTCGTTGCTCTCACATTTTATGTTAAAAATTATCAAAGATGTAAAACGGTGTCTGAAGAATGATGGAAACAAATGATAGAAGAGTTAAATAAGTATTAGAGATATTATATTTTAATCGATTTATTAAAATTAATCCAAGATATACCGGGTGTCAACGGAATCATTAGACAAGCCATGGTTTACAGGGTTTTCAAGATAGAAGTCTTAAACTTGGCATGGGAAATACATACTAAAAACGGCAAATTTTTCATTATTTGACACATTTCCATCACTTCCGGTTTCCGCGGAAATGACCCCAACTTTGAAACTTTAAATGGACCACCCTATATATATTTTTACGCTTTCGGATTCCTTAGACAATTTTAAGTACGAGTGCATAGTTTTTAAAAAATTTGCGACTACTTGATTTTTTAGGGCTATTTTTTTTATTTTTAATTTCTTCTTCCACTACTTCTTCCTGCTGGTCGTGAATTAAGGCAACTATTTCCGCTAGAATTACCGCAAGCCGTCGAGCCGAGTGGCGGCTTGTGAGGTAGCGACAAAATAAAGTAGTGCCATGGCACTACCTTATTTTTCTGTAAAAATATATTTTTTACTCGATTTTTTATTTCCTTAAATATTTTCTTTAAACATTATGCATGATGAATAAAGTCAGCGCGTAATTGATGCAGTGAGAGAAACGCTTCTATATTAGTCTCTACTTCTGTGGTCTTCCCAACTAGTATGATACCAAAATATTTTAATGACTCATCGAAGTTTTTCGGTGCAACCCCCTCAGTCCTGTGTCTTATACCCCCAAAATGTTTGTACGAATGAATTTGGTTTTTGATTCAGGATTTTTCTTAGTTTCTTAGAGGCCATTTCTCTAGATGATTGGGAGAATTTTGGCAGGAATCACGTAATTCACATTTATTGCCAAAAAGTTTCGTATTATCCTTATTACCGAGTTTTTATCTCGCCACCCTGTAATGTTACTTAATAACTTAATACTGCACTCGTGCACTCGTTTCCGATGCAAATTAATTTGGTTTTAGCCTTGACGTTTTCCCAGCAGCCGGTTTGCGGAATCATTAACTTGTATTGTATTTATCGTTGCGCCGTGTCCGTAATATATTAAAAAAAGACAAGAATGTGTCTGCTCACCTAATTCACTTTTCGTACATTCATTATTAATCTGATAACAAAAAAAAAAGAATAAAGTAGTTTCCTTATAAGAGTTATCCATTGTCGCCATTCGCTAACACACTAACAACCTCGCTAACAACGGTCAGCTCAGCATACGCCTTTTTACCCATTTACGGAATTGCTGGTTGAAACTTCGAAAAAATTATACAAGCAAAAGTTACAGAAATTTTGTTTTGAATACTTTGTGTTCCTCTCCTCATTTTCTCGATAAGCGCATAATTTTCGAAATATTTACATAAAAGGAAACGTATGTCCAGTTAGCTGGTCGTATTGTACATATTGACAAAAATAACCAGTTACGAAATAACTATTACAATGCACGTACGCAAAAATTTCAACTTTAAATTAAGTGGTCAGGTGACGTCGACAACTTCTCATTTCATTCTTTATCAAGGCCGATTTTTTATGACTACAAGTTTAGAAATAGTTTACATCGACACAAAATTAAATCAACGAAAATATAAGATTAGACTACGTTTATTTCAACTTGTTTCTTTTTTCGACCATACATACAAGTCGTAATTTATGTAGGTAAATATTTTGAACGCGTTTTAAAAGTTACGCAACTTGTACAGGACACGTTAGTTCATTGTTTTATCATTTTATCAGCCATAGATCATATCAGGTTTTGCAACGTCTAAATAATGAAACCGGACGTCTGTCGCCATTTTAGAGACGGATTTTTTGAAGAACTTTAAAAATGGTCGAAATGTTTTACCTGCCAGTGTAATCCGTTGCGATGACACGTGTTTTGTTTCTCAGTTCATTACGCTATTGAAAGACGAAATATTTTATATGCGAATGCCCGGTAGAGGTAAATGAAAGCAGATTTTTTAAATACATTTTAATTTACATTTAAACATACATAATCTACATAATCTACCTAGTAAACATTGGGCTTTTGTGAAAGCCTTCTAGCAAGGCTTTCACAACTACGGGGTGAGCGTACATTGGCAGGTGATCCAAGTTCTGTTGGATAAATTCCAGAACTCTCTGTTCTAGCATCTTGCCGTAGGACAAATTTAAGAACTTATCTTCTATATATTCTTCTTGTTCCTCAGTCAACTATAAAAAGATTCGTTAAAATGTTGTGGTATGATGTAGAAGGAAGGTCGCAAATGAAATTAATACATTGTGCAAAAACTGCCCTTTCGATATATACAGGGTGTCCCGATTTTAAACCGACAAACTTCGGGTACAGAAAGTTCACATGAAATTATGACATACCCCTTCTAACATTTCTTCTCTATCGAGCCTCCTAACGGAGATACAGGGTGTTGAAAATTCAATTTATTTTTTGTTTTTCTTTAATAACTTCCACAATATTAAAGATAGGGAAACCAAACTTGGTACACATAGTTAGGTTGTGAGGGTCCATCTTTGCTATGGTTCAGAGTTGAACTGAGGCGCGCCAGTGGCGTGCGGTGTGGTCACGTCGACATAATTTTAAGGAAAAAAGTATGTGTACTAATTTTTTTCGCAATTCTGATCAGATTTTCATCATTTACGGTTGATTTTCTAAAAAAACTTGCTCATGTAAAATTTTGACTGAGGCATTAGTTTTCGAGATATTTGCGTCTGAACAAAACGATGCACCAAAAACACAATTAATTAATTAAGATAGCCCTTTCAAAATTATTTTCAATCTGATTTTCGAAGGGATATACTCAACTGAACTGTCAATTTAATGTTTTTAATGTTTTTCTTCTTTTGCAATGAGGCGTTTTTAAGGCCTTTTGCAAGTCAATATTATTTATGTCAAAAGAAAAATTTGTTTGTTACGAAATTACATATACAAATTATCAACATCCAAATATAAAAAAAATCAATGTATGTTAGGAATGGCTATAGAGAAATTTTAGAAGGGATATGTCGTGATTTCATCAGAACTATTCCCGACATGAATTGTGTTTTTGGTGCATCGTTCTGTTCAGACGCAAATATCTCGAAAACTAATGCCTCAGTCAAAATTTTACATGAGCAAGTTTTTTTAGAAAATCAACCGTAAATTATGAAAATCTGATCAGAATTGCGAAAAAAAATAGTGCACATACTTTTTTCCTTAAAATTATGTCGACGTGACCACACCGCACGCCACTGGCGCGCCTCAGTTCAACTCTGAACCATAGCAAAGATGGACCCTCACAACCTAACTATGTGTACCAAGTTTGGTTTCCCTATCTTTAATATTGTGGAAGTTATTAAAGAAAAACAAAAAATAAATTGAATTTTCAACATTGAGTTAAAAATAATAAAGAGTTGCAACTGTCAAGGTTTCGAGATTTTAGTATTGTATTTCTTTGCCAATAACTTCATGATTGTCATCAATTTTTAGTGCTACGGGAAGGTATTTGTAATGTGGCTGTATAGCCCTTAAAATTGAAGACAATCATGAAGCTATTGGTGAAAAAATACAACACTAAAATCTCGAAACCTTGACAGTTGCGCCTCTTTATTATTTTTAGTCAATGATTTTCAACACCCTGTATCTCCGTTAGGAGGCTCGATAGAGAAGAAATGTTAGAAGGGGTTGTCATAATTTCATGTGAACTTTCTGTACCCGAAGTTTGTCGGTTTAAAATCGGGACACCCTGTATAAGAATAACCAAGTTTCGTTTTCGAAAAATAGCCTTAATGTCAGTCCTTAAATATTATGAAAAATTACCTTTTTCCATTTATTTTGTTTGTACATTTCAATCAGTTCCGTTATTAATGAAAATCCTTCGTTGCCCTAAAAAAAATAAAGGTAAGTAATACCACAGCAAATGCCTAATCAAAACATATCCTTTAAACTTTGGCAATGACGATAAACGTACAGGGTGTTTCCTATAGAACTATACCCCCACTTATTTCGGTCAATTACCACCGATTTTAATTTTTAAAAAACCGGTCTAACACAGAATTCTCCGTAGATTTTGAATATGCTAATACTTCTTTTCCTACTTCAACCGTATACGAGGGGCAGAAAAAAGTATGTTTTTTTTTAATGGAACCCTATATATTTTTACATATTTGGATTCGCCTCGCCCTTCTGATTACAAATATATATGACACATATATTTGCTATAAAAATGGCGTAAATTATTGAATTTAAACTTAGGGCGTTTCCTTCAAAACTATACCTCCCCTTATTTCGGTCAATTATTAACGATTCAAAATTTTCAAAACCTATACATAGAATTTTTCGTAGATTTCATATATGCTATTACTTTTTTTCTCCCTTCAACGGTATACGAAGGGGGGAAAAAAGTATGGTTTTTTTTATGGAATGCCCTGTATTTTTTTACATATATGTACAAAGTATTATTTATATTTATAATAAAAAAGGTAGGGCGGATCTAAATATATAAAAAAATACAGGGCATTCCATAAAAAAAAACCATACTTTTTTCCACCCTTCGTATACCGTTGAAGGAAGAAAAAAAGTAATAGCATATATGAAATCTACGAAAAATTCTTTGTAGGTTTTGAAAATTTTGAATCGTTAATAATTGACCGAAATAAGGGGGGTATAGTTTTGAACGAAACGCCCTAAGTTTAAATTCAATTATTTACGCCATTCTTATAGCAAATATATAAGTGTCATATATATTTGTAATCAGAAGGACGAGGCGAATCCAAATATGTAAAAATATATAGGATGTTCCATTAAAAAAAACATACTTTTTTCTGCCCCTCGGATACGGTTGAAGTAGGAAAAAAAGTAATAGCATATTCAAAATCTACGGAAAATTCTGTGTTAGACCGGATTTTGAAAAATAAAAATTAAAATCGGTGGTAATTGACCGAAATAGGGGTATAGTTTTATAGGAAACACCCTGTACATGGATATTGATTGATTGATTTGTTTGTTTAGATAGGACATAATATTTTGTGACATTTAAAAAGAAACGTTGTAGTGGGCAGTACTGTACCTATAAGAATCTTACCACTGTAGAAGTCATAAGGATGTTCAATTCGTCCTGCAGAGTCTCAAATCTGTTATGGTAAATCGCATAGATCCAAGGCTGTTTAAAGTACTCAAAGAAGTCAGTAATTAGTGCCATCTCGAAACGTAGCTGCAGATTGTTTAACATCTTTTCGTGCTTCCCCCACAGTGAGTAAATGTTGGAAACATCTACAGGCTGAAAGTCATACACGTAAATCAATGCTAATGATGAAAAAGGTATCCTTACGAATTTCGACAAGCATGTGATCGTTTCGACCCTTTTGAATTGGTTCAAATGCAACCGGAAAAATCCTTTCGAGTCCAGATCCCTACAGTTTCCGGTTATCAGAACTTGCCCCTTAAACATTAAGAAATGGTTATTGGAGAGACGTATGTTTCATCGTAGCAAATCAAGTAATAGTAAACAATTGATTTCAAGCAACATAAAATTACTTTCCAGTTTTAAAACACATTCGACAAATAACAAATTGACCTTGGAGTTACGTGTGTACCAATTATTACATTTCCATTGTTAACGTTTATTGTTAATATGAGAACTTGAACTTAACCATTAAAATAAATTGCTAAGAAATATTCGTGAATGCATCTTACGTAGTTCTCCAGTGTGATAGCAGTTTCCAGAGGAATTTGTTTTCCAGGCTTAACGACCGAAAAATAATTTAGACCTCCCGGCAGCCTACAGTAACGCATTATGGGTTTCTCGTACAAGGGCACCAGACTGTCTCCTCTCTCCAAATGCATATTCCATCCTACCTTATGAATAAATTTTCTTCGAAGCTGCAACATCAAGAAACATTTTGTTAGAAAATTTATGGTTGCGATTTACTCCTCTGATATTAAACGCGATTTCTTTAGGAGTAAATTTTGCAGAAACTAATACACGGATTTTGAAAATTAATGTATCTAATTTTGCAGAAAAAAGTGTAAATGGCCGTGAGGTATTGAAATTACCATTCTTATCTATAATTGAGAAGGAAAAAATAAGACTGTACATATTGGCAATACGTAGGCAACTCATTCAATCGCTTGTATTTACAATTTTGTATTTTTTTTGTAAAAAGAAATTAGCTTACGGCCGAGTAAAAAGTGTTACTTAAAAGCTCACCAAATATTGTCGCTCAAATTAACGTATCTTTCGTGAAATTGACCCTCAAAGGAGAATTTTCACATTTTTAGGTCAAGTAATCATTTGCATTGCTGAAATAGCGCCCGAAACTAGGCAAATTACAGAACAATATTGTATTACAACTTGGTCTATCACTCTGGAGATGTCAGCATGTAGTAGTAGTAGCACTAGTAGTACTTTATTAGTCCAAAAGAGCACAAATACAGGCTATAAGCATTGAATAAAGGAATATATTCCTTTATTCAATGCTATAAGACAAGTCATACAACAAACATAGTGGTATAATACACAATATTATAAACACGTTACGTGCCGGCATCTGACGGCGAGTAGCGTGAACCCTCAAAACAAAACAAAAATTTGTTATCTGCATTGTCTTCCAGGCCGGACCAGCCAGTGATCGTCTACCCGCGTTAGGCAACCATACAAAGCATATTAGATTATTAAATCCTAGCCTTAACTTAGAAAGCGAAAGCGTATTTGTAGAGGCTGGACCTGAGGAAGTCATGACGTCAAAACCGTTCCGTTTCCATTGGCGATAATACAATTAACATCCTCAGTTGCATTTAGTTTAGGTTCTAAACAGCGATGTGAGTCGTAAATGTATTTATTGGTATGGTATATGGCAACTACGAACAGTCAGAATAAAGACCTACGAATGGAATTTATTTGTTCCAGTATCAGCATTGAAGACCCATGATATTGAACACCGTCAACTTGCTTGCAATCGCTCTCAATACGTGCAGCCTGCCTCAGGTTGGGCGCCAATACATTAAAAGAAACCACGGCTAGCTGTTCACAAGCGCCGCTCACGGATCGTATATGGATATATCATATCCGTATAATTCTAGGAGTGAAAACAATCCTCTGGACTTACTCCCTAAAATCCAGTCCTCTACTTATTAGTTTATTCACAAAGCTACCACTTTGTGAAATCAAAAAATGATGTTTTTTATCAGACTTCTTTTTTTTCCCCTTAGACTAATAAATTGTCTCTTTATTTATAGTTATGTTTGCACTACAATTAAAAAGTATATTATATTATGTTAATATCAATTTAATTTCTAATTTTAATTAGATATTGCCGAATTTGTCATACCTTATCTTACCTTTTTGATAGTTGAATGTCTTAAATATTAATACTTGTTCTTTTACAATAAATAATTATCGGAGCTCTAGGAAAAAAAAATATATTATCAAATGGATAAAACGACATACTTAAATTTTTCACATTTTAATTACCCGAGTCAAGATAGCATTTGACCTAGACAAAAATAATATAAAGCTTATTTTTGGTAGAGATCATGCCTGAGGGCTAAATTGCAACATACTAAAAGTCCTGGAGAATCCTCCTTCCGCAACCCCCTTTTTTCGCCCCCCAAACCTCCCCCTTTTAATATTTTGATGATTTTCTCGAAAACTATCAACTTTACGTAAAAATGTCAAGTGAGCATTTTTGAAGCTGATAAAAATCCCCTTCCAATGACGTATCGCAATTCATATTCAGTAGCACATGGCACCCACCAGTGGCGTATCAAATGAAGGGTTACTTTTAAAAAACATACTTTTTGCTATTTATTCTCAGTTTCTTTATCTAAGCATCATTTTTTTAGAAGAAACATATTTTTCTCTAATACGACCATTAAAAGGTGGTCTACTTGCAATTCTTTTAGAAGTTCATCGCAATTACTTCAGCCAAAAAAAAATTAAATTTATCTGGGACTTCTCAGCTTTACGTAAATCTGGAGCAAATTAATTTTTACTACCAATATTAGGCCAGTCAATATCGACACAAGGAAAGGCAAACATGGCAAACGCGCATGTATCTACGATTGTTTTATATATTATTCGGACCCCTGAGAGTAGTTTATACCCAGTTTGCAACCCCGAAAACCCTGTGCTACTCCCGTGGTGCTCGAAAAACTGTGAAATTCTGACGCTTGTTGCATTTTTTTTTTTTAAATAATAACTTAAGGAAGCGTTTTTCGGGTATCTTCATTCTATACTTTTGTAAAGAAAACTAAATTTGCTACAATTTTAGCCCAACCACAGCTCTCTAGGTCCATTGGTTGCGGAGATACAGCCAGTGAAAGATGGGCAATTTTTTCTAAAAAGTGAAAATTTATCGGTAGGGTCATTTTCTAAGACAGGTACCGACTAAACTAACGCTCCTAAAAAAAGTCATGAAAATTAATTTGTAGATAATTGAATTAGCTTAAATTTGATCCCAAAATGGTGCCTCTAGGCCTCATAGTTTACTCAATAAGGAAACAATAGTATAACATCGGATTTTGGGAAAACATTGTATTGAATAATGTTGGTATATTTCTTTAAAAAAAACGTGCAAGAATTTGGATTTAACATTTTAGATGTAACATATGGCTTCAAATAAACATACACTAAACAAATACCGAAAACTCATTAAACAAACAAAATTACATAGGTACCGTTTTTCTTGTTTTATTTACAATGAAATATGTTGAATATACATAAATATGATTCAGTCAGAGCCATTGTGGCGGGATACGTCAGGTACGTTGTCAACCGCTTTGGTAAAAACGTAGCTGTGGTTTTTGATGGATACCCACAAGATGCAGCCATGAGGAGCACTAAATGAGCTGAACGCCTGCGACGCTCTGCTTCTCTCTCCTGCAGTGACATTTTGTTTAATGAATCAACACCCATCAAGTGTCCCAAGCAAAACTGCTCTCAAATGAATCTAACAAACGCCGACTGATCACCATGATGCGTACTGAATTTGTGAGGCATGGTATCGAGGTACGTCAAACTCAAGAAGACGGCGATGCTGATATAGTGAGGACTGCCCTCTCCAAAGACTCATTGTTCGACCAAGTTTTCATCATTGGAGAGGACGTCGACCTACTGGTCCTTCTCAACGGCGCCCAATATCAAGCAAATTCCTTCACATGTGGACAAATACAAGTACCACAGACGGTTTTGTTCCTGCATGCCATCAGTGGGTGTGACACCACCTCTACCCTTTTCTGGCAAGGCAAGATGAAGTGGTGCAACATCTTCAAAAGAAAACCCACTGGATAGACCTCGCCAGCATTTTCCTTGATCCAAACTCCAACCAGGAAGAAGTAGGAAATGCTGGCGAGAAAATCTTGATGAACCTCTACGGAGAAGACGAGGGAACGCTGAACACCCTGCGATACTCAGCAATTGTAAAATTGGCCGCCTCCCCCCACCACAGAGGCTGCTAAATATCATTCTTGGAGGACCTATCACCAGGTGCAAATATGGTTGGGGGTCGACAAAAACCCGTGTGACTGGGGATGGGCTAACCAGGTCTCATGCCAGTCACAATGTGCGCAGAGCCCGCTCCTCAAACCATGCTTAAAATGGTGGCTTGCAAATGCAAGAAAGGGTGCTTAGGGCCGTGCACTTGCAGAAAGGCAGGGCTCAAGTGCTCTATCCTATTCTTTTACCAAGGGCGAAGTTGCAGCAAAGCCCTATCGTCCTGGACGAGGAGGACGAGGATGACCCAACAACATATGACGACTCGCCTCCACCTCCAGAAACCCTCGTCTTTCCTCTCCCTCCCTCTCCCACTAATCCAAACTGGATGCGA
Organism: Rhagium mordax; assembly: GCA_963680705.1. Lineage (NCBI taxonomy): Eukaryota > Metazoa > Arthropoda > Insecta > Coleoptera > Cerambycidae > Rhagium > Rhagium mordax. The sequence continues at coordinate 40,988,275 of OY796663.1, forward strand.
GACCCGGACCTTCCAAAAGGGCGAAGTTTTAAACTACTGAGGTGTTTGTGCTTGACTGTGTGTGTAAATAGTATTTTATTTTTATAGTTTACATTTATGTTTACGTTGTTTATTTTATGTTTACGTTATGTTAAATTCAATTGTTTATTTTATGTTTATGTTATGTACGTATAAATTAAACAGCGGTTTCAATATTTTTGGTTCTGGGGGGTCGTTCTATACATCAATGGATTTGCAATTTTATCACCTACAAAAAAATTGGTAACGATATTTTTCGCCAAGCTTATAGTTTTTGGTTAAAATCAGTAAATTCGACGTGTTCTTCAAGAAATTTCAATTAATTTCGGGCAGACTTTCTTTTGAAACGCCACTGGTGTGTACCACGTGGTACTATATGGGCTGTCGTCTTTGGAAGGGAAATTTTGTCAGCTTCAAAAATGCTCACTTGACATTTTTCCTTAAAGTGGATAGTTTTCGAGAAAATCACCAAAATATTAAAAGGGGTGGGTTTGGGGTGCGAAAAAAGGGGGTTGCGGAAGGAGGATTCTCCAGGACTTTTAGTATATTACTATTTAGCCCTCAATTATGATCTGTACCAAAAATTAGCTTTATATTATTTTTGTTTAGGTTTACCCAAAATTTGAACTATCTTGACGCGGGTAAATATTCGCTCTTTGTGTGCAGATTTTACCTTGTTTTCGGAATATATGCTAAGTGAATCATTCGACATATTTGGTTTGTCTGAAACATGGCTTGATCCCTCAATACCTGATTATGGTCTAAATATATCAAATTATAAGCTAATACGAAATGATAGAATAAGCAGAGGCGGCGGAGTTGCGTTTTATGTTAAAGACTCAATTAAAATAAAAGTATTGAAAATTTCTAATAACTTTTTGGAACATCTGTGGATTACAACAAAAATTGCAGGTAAGAGTCTGTGTTTTGGAACTGTGTATAGGCCACCTGCCAATAATTTGCACTCGAGTTTAGAGGAACTAGAAAACATTGTGAGTAACCTATTACCTGAATTTGATCATGTTCTCATCGGAGGTGATCTTAATATTGATATGACAAATAATTGCACGACTAGGGTAATGAATAGATTCTTAAGTAAGTATAATTTGAATCAAATCATAACGGAACCAACCCGTATCACAGACAACTCTTCTACACTGATTGATCTAATTATTGTCAATGATGCTAGTTTAATCACAGAGAGTCAGGTCATTAAAATGTGTGGTATATCAGATCACTCATTAGTCACTTGTAAAATTAAATTAAAAAAAGTAAAACGAATTCCTGTAATAACTACTTATAGAGACTTCTCTAACTTCTCCTACGATTCATTTGTGGTCGATTTGTTGGCAATTAGGTGGGAGGTTATATATACTCTGGGGACGGCCAATGAAATGGTAAATTATTTTAATAACAATTGTAATGTCCTTCTTGATAAACATGTGCCATATAAAACAGCCAGAATGACTAAACCAGCGGCTCCTTGGTTAACAAGCAATGTAAAAAAAATGATGAAAATACGAAACAGGGCGTTCACTTGTTACAAACAAAATAAGACTGAACAAACATGGGAAGAATACTAAGAAATGCGAAATTTAGTTAACAGGTGTGTAAAAGCAGAAAAGAAAGCTTATTTAGATCATAAGTTTAAAACTGAGCCTAAAAGTTTTTGGGCCATGCTTAAACACTTAAACCTTAAACCACAAAAGTCGTTGCTTCAACATGAAGATCCTGGTGCTATTAATGACTTTTTTATAAATTCCATACCTAACGTGCAATCTACCTTAGATCCAATGACGACTCAAATACTAAATAAATATGATCAACCATATAGCTGTGATAATGATGTATTTGAGTTCACAGAAGTAAATGAGGATAAAATTAATTCAATATTGAGAACATTAAAATCTACGGCTACAGGTACAGATGGATTGAACATAAAAATGTTTGATTTATTTTTCCCTCAGATATCAGAGCAGTTTACTTTCATCGTCAACAAATGCCTCACCTTAGGGGAATTTCCGGATGCCTGGAAAGATGCCAATATTTGCCCAATCCCAAAAAAATCAAATCCTTCAGAACTGTCTCATTATAGGCCTATCAGCATTTTACCTACTATTTCTAAAGTTTTAGAGAAAATAATATATGAGCAGCTGAATTTTTATTTTGAATCTAAAGAAATTATACCATCGCATCAGTCAGGATTTAGGGCTAACCACAGCACAACCACAGCTCTGCTAGACGTTACTGATAATATTCTAAGATCGAATGACAAAAATCAGAATACTTGTTTAATTCTATTAGATTTAAGCAAGGCTTTTGATACATTAGATCACCAAATTCTACTTAAAAAACTTAAGCACTTCAGTCTTGGCAATATTTCTCAATTATTTTTTAAAAATTATCTTAGTAATAGGCGTCAGAGGGTGTTGTGCTGTGGTCGACGCTCAGACTTTAAGATCGTGAATAGAGGCGTCCCCCAGGGAAGCGTGTTGGGGCCTTTGTTATTCTCTATATACACTGCAGATTTTTCTACGTACCTATCAAGTAGCCAGATTCACCAGTATGCGGACGACACACAGGTTTTTTATTCATTTCCGTACGGTGAAATAAGTACTGCTGTGGATAAAATTAATTATGATTTACAATCTCTATCAAAGGTGTTCAGTGCTCACAAACTTATTTTAAATGAGGTAAAAACTGAGGTTCTTGTCTTTGGTAAACAGAGACAATCGGTAACTGCTCATCCCGACTTCCTTATATCAGTAAACAATAAAATAATTAAGTCTAAGGAGGTGTGTAAAAACCTCGGCGTTTACCTGAATGTTGATATGAAATTTCAGACACATGTTAATCACTTGGTGCAAAAATCTTATGGTAAACTAAAACTTCTTTATATTCACAAAGAGTCACTTAGTACGGCAGTTAAACTAAGATTGTGTGACTCTCTGATCCTTTCTTTATTAAACTATGCTGACACAGTCTTCTGGCCATGTTTGCTGCAGTCGGATACATTGCAAAAGATACAGAATAGTTGTCTCAGATATTGCTTTGGTTTAAGAAAGTTTGATAGTGTAACCGAGAAATTGTTAGAATCCAAATGGTTTAATTTAAATGAACGTTATGAACTACATATGTCTTGTTTGGTTTATAAAATTGAAAAATTTAAATCCCCTAAATACTTGTGTAAAAAAATGGTAAAAGGTGGTGAGATTCACGATCGTCCTACACGTCACCGAAACCTGTATTCAATTCCGAAACACAACTCTGCTCAATTTCAAGGAGCTTTCTCGTATACTGCTGTCAAAATGTTTAACAAAATACCTCGAAATATAAAAAGCGCTACAAGTGTTCTATCCTTTCGAAAACAGATAAAGAACCTTATTATGTCATCTAGAAATTGGTCTATTTAATTATCTATCATTATTTTTATAATTTTAATGTTCCGGATTTTAACCATGAGCACAAGGAAGAATGAGCGAATTTCAAAGTATGTTAACCACATTATCAGTTTCTTGTATATTTTTGTATTCCTTTGTTTACCTTTTTTCTTTTTTTTAATTATAAGTTTGTTGCCTCTGGCTAGTAAGTTATTATAGTATTTTGGTAAATAACTTTAAGAGTATCTGTATCTGCAATCTCTTTTTTGTGATATTTTTGTTTATATTATTTGCTTTTTACAATACTCTCCTTTTCTATTTTGTATTTTTTTTGGTGGTTGCGTGGAAGAGCGAGCAATCGAACGTCGCCACCATTTCAGTTCATTGATTTTTCTTTGTAAATTTATTGGTATCATAAAAAAATAAAGACTATTATTATTATTATGTGTATGGTTTGTCATGGGTATTATTATTTTGCCTTGGGAACTGGCCTAAATATAATCTGCAGGAAATATTTCAAGAACAGGCAAACGACGTAATCGAGAAAATATATCACCTTTGGAGGTAGTAGCATGTTTCTTATTTGGAATCCCAGTCGGCGCCCGATCTCCATCCTGTTAAAGTGTTTATGTGTCAGGTGAGATGCGTAATATTTTCTGGAATATTTCGTTAGAGTCCCGGCTGCATAAATTTTCGGGTCGTTAGTTCTGCAATGTCTATCTATGACTAATCTACCTACAAATAGTTTTTTCACATATTATTAATCAAGAATCCACTGTTCGGCCGTGTGAGGCCCCTGTAATGCTTAATTTGCCCTTGTCGGCTTACTTACCGTCGAACACCAGGCCAGATTCGTTAAGGACGCGGTATATCCTCGGCATGATACCTTTATGGTTAAAACAGAACATAGCTGTGCATTCCAGCTCTAGCATTTCGTGTCTCGCTTCGAATTTCGCCGAGGTTATTATATTGTCTTCATCGTCGTACACCCAATCTCTGAAGTAATAGGAGGAGTATATCTCAATCCCTTGGGCTTTAATTTGATCGAGGACGGCTTGATCCACATCTGGATCGTTGAAAATGGAAACGTTGTGGCGATGTCGTTTCTCCATGGTCATGCTGTACGGAAAGGGTTCAATAAATACCATGTGCGACCCCGCCACTCCGAAGTTTAGAAGGCCGCTCAGTGTGCAGTAGGCTTGGAGAAAATGGCCATAAATGAGGATCCGGTCTGCAAAACGGATTATCTGTTAAAATGTGTATCGTGGGCCATCACAGAATGCTGATCTTATCCTTGCCTACGTCCCTATGGTACTGATTTTAGCCCGTAAGGGAACACTAGAATCGTCCTGATTGATCGATTTAAGTCTAGATTTGAAATCAACTGACTAGGGTGAATCTATAGCTTTCTGTTCCGAGCTAAAATTCATGCAGTGGAGACACACGATGAAAATAAGATCAACAAACTGTGTTCCTAGAATGATCAAATTATCATTAAATAAACGATTCACTTTGTAGTTTTCGAGTTGTCTTTCGCGTTGAATATTTTGAAATTTTGCTGTTTGGTCGAAACCCCAAGATATCAAAATATTCCACGCAGAAGAGAATTCCAAAACTCTTCGATAATGGGTTAACATTAAATCTCTATATTGAATCGCTTGAAATTTTATCGGCCTAGGCCGATATTTGTGTTATACAGTGTGTTAAGAAAAAGTAGGTCATGCCTTTAAACACAGATTCTTTGGGCGAAAATAATGTGACTTTTATAATGTGATTTTTTATTTTGGAGCGTAGTTTTTTTTATACATGGTGTTAAAGTTTACATTTTGAAAATTATTTTTATTAATAATTCTGTTACTGTTTAAGATTTTTACCCGAATTTTTGCAAAGACTTTCATCTTATACAGATACACTTTTTGTGTAATTTTGGTCAAAAAAGTCAAAGCGCAAACGGGAAAAAGGGGGGTTGTGTTACCCATTAACCCCCCCATGCGTACGCCTATGGTCTCTAGATATTTATTTTTAGATTAAACACTTATTTCCCCAATTTTTTTTACTCCTACAAAATTTTGATTTAGGACTTGATTAACGAGATATTCCAGTAAATTCAGAATCATTTTCAATATTTCAGTTTCGGAATTTATTGTTTTTACTATTGTTGTTCGTAGTAATCCTGGGTTTTCTTTAAATCGACTACTTTTAGACAAAAAATGCTAGAGACTTTTTTTGTTTTAGTAATAATTGTATTTTCTGTATTTTTGCTGTCTGCTTTATTTACCATATTATGTACAATAACTGGATTCGCCCGTTGGATAAATTATTCAAAAATTAATAAATAATTAAAGTAAATAATATGAAAAGTTTAATTTTAAACACAGCAATGTTTTATTTTTTATAGTATTTTCTTTAAATTAGTGTTTTTATTTGCTTATTTTACCTACCTCAGTGGCATAGATAACTAAGTATTAATTTAGGTTTCCTAAGCAAAAATGTGTACGCCACTGTTTTTTTTTTAAGATTTTTATTTTATTGAACTTTTCTGACTATGCACAACAAAAAAAGTCTCTAGCATTTTTTGTCTAAAAGTAGTCGATTTAAAGAAAACCCAGGATTACTACAAAATATCCATATACATTGTTATGTATATTTAATGTCAAAATCCAATAAGTAAAGGCTAGAGAATATTTTTACAAAATACCCAATTAATAAAAATATCACAATTCCGCCACTGGTAAAGCAAAATATATCTGCTAACTCAATTTTATAGGAAAATTTTATGCCTATCTTCTATCTTCATATTTTTTCGTATATAGCTTTGTTTTTAAGATATTGCCAAATAACTAGAAAAAGTCCGATTTTCACCCCTTTCGGGGGTTGTTTAGGGGTGACAGGCACGGCGGATTACCGGTGGGGTTTGGTGGTACTTTAAGGACCCCAATATAAACTTATATACCAAATATCAGCTTGTCTCTAATTTGTTCATGGTTTGACTGGATCGACCCTAATATCTGTTATTTGCAGCAGAACTAAAGGTGGCGCAAAATGAAGTCCCCGATGTGTTTTGCTTATATTGGGTTATTTAGGAAATTTTGTGAATCATTAATATTTATTTAAATCTTGTGAATTTGTTATGTTACATGCTAAAAATAATATCAGCCAAATGACCACCCCTAGCATTGACACAATAGTGAGCCGGTTTTAAGGCATTTTTCATTACATTCTCCAACATTTCAGGTGGTGTGTTGATGATTTCCCCTCGTCAGCTTCCAAAGTTTCAGGTTTATTCATAAAAACTCGATATTTGAAATAGCCCCACAGAAAAAAGTCAGGCACCGTCACATCTGGAGATCTCGGCGGAGACAACCGACGAACTTTTTTGGTAGAAAATGTTTACAATTCCCGTACGTTCTCTAGACGTATTCATCTATCTACTTTTCAATTGACAACACATATCGGACGTATGTCAACTAAAAACAAAATTATAGCGACTTCTGATAGGAGACTTCATTTTGCGTCACCTGTTAGTTGACAGTTGTAATTTCTCACAATTGGGATCCTTGTATCTCTCGTTCAACTGCCTCAGCTTCAGCACAGCGTTATTGGCGTCCATAGCATGGTTGATTATGAAGACGTTCTCCGGATCCTCGTTTGCTTTTTCCGGTTTGTTGAATTGCTCTCCGGTCATCAAAAACAAGAAGTCGTACGATATGAAGGTGTTGTTGTTCAGCACGATGTACTGTTCTCGTCTGTCAATTTTGGTCAGCTTCGCGTGCACGACGTTGACGAACATCTTCAAGTTTATCAGGTCCAAGTATCTTGCGTCCATAAAGTTTTTTTTCACCAGGAAATTCTCTCGAATTTTGTTCGTAGACTTGGTGTGGGAGATACCCAGCATAGATATCAATGTGATGTTGTTGAATGCTACCTGCAAAGGTATACAAAAATTAGATATATTTATTTTTTCACAAAGTCAAGATAAAGCAGCCGAAGAAATAAAAAGGATTTAATTGTATCTCGGACTACAGTATAAGAATAAGTAGAAATTTTTACTGACTAGTTGATTGGGATTGTTGGATAAGAGCAGCAGCGATTCCAGGAATGCCATAGCAGTGTTGCTATTTCCAACGACAACTATTCTGTCGTTGATTGAATACCTGCCCATGTTAGTTTGCGGTAAAGTGGAGATGTACAGGGCAAATGGGTCTTGTTCTTCGTATATGATGGCGGCCGGTGCACATTCTACAAAGCATTTATAGTTACAGATCATTTCAATGGGTGAATATTTTCTTGATTTAACGAAGTGTAGCGATAGAAAATGCTCATTTAAAAAAAGAAGTGTGTAGCAAATGGCAATGTAGAAAACCAAACCTCCAATGGTTCATTGGTAGTTGTGCCAAGCAACCATAAACCGAACCTAAAAATTATATAAATAACAGTATTTTTTTACCTTCCTCTCTGAGAATGTTTAAGTCGTAATCGGGCTGCTTCCTGGGCAGAATGGGCATTAAACCACTAAGGATGTTAAGCAATGGCTTTTCCTTGTAACCACTGAGAGACTCGGGCGTATGCTTGTAATATAAAACCGAATAGTCACTTAGTCCGTGCAATTCCCTAAGAAAATATTTCGTATGCGCCATAAATATGGGAGACATTACTAGCGCCTCCAATAGACCGTGACTGCCGGTTCCGTGGCTTTGTAGATTAACAACATCTGTAAGGTTGTAGTGGATTTTTAGATAGTCTATGCCAAATTCTTCAGACAAAACTGAAAAAGGGTTATAGTATATGGATTTCACTTCTTACACTTTGTTCTAGCGTCTACTTACTAGCGAGTCCTACCACCTGGTTCTCACTCATCAACACGAATGCCTCAAACGGACTGTCTTTCGAATAAATACAAGATTCGAATTGCTGCTGGATGATATAATGATTCGGTATACTCGCTAACAGGTATTTGACCGATTTTTCATGATATCTTGTTGCTTCCACCACGTTCATTTTGCTCAACACAGAACTACGGTGCAGCGCGTACACTTCGTAGGGAAAAGTACCGGTGGGCCTTGGTACAATCCTGCCGAAATAGTTGGTAAGGCTGTCCGTAGGCAGAGTGGGCGGTACAGACATTAAACAGTATTCTCTCTCTGGATAGCATTCGAAAGACGACTCGAAAAGCATCTTCAGCCCAGCTTCGTGATCCGGATGGCACGCAGCTATCTCCAAAGCAAATGCATTGGGTTCTCCCTTAAACTCCGGTATTATAGTAGGAACTTTACCCTTTCCCGAGGTCTCTGCAAAATATATGTAATGGCTACATTTTAATCCTGTAGGGTATGCCAGTCGATGCCTAAAAATGGAAATTATTACCCCAACACTTGGAGATCAGATCCAGCTCAAGTTGCGTTGGATCCTTATCAACAATTCCATGATATTCATCAGTTATCCTTTGACTGCCCTCGCCGGTGGCTGCGGAGTGGAGAGAATCCTGATTGTCGTCATAGTCATCTTGGAAGACAAACATAGTCGCAGAGGTAAAGACAAGCGAATAATCGTCTGAACTGGTTATAGACACGTGCGTCAAATGGTCGTCAGAGAATCGACTGTAAGTCGATTCGAACGATAATCGCCTTTCTATCATTTCCATCAACCTGGAAAACATGAATTAATGACAATACTAGGAAGTTAGATGGATCTACCGACTCTTCTTCCACCCTATGTGCCAATAGGGACTGTTCCATAATAGGACATAAAACATCCACTGATATATCCGCATCCTCTGGGTGGGGTTTCTTCAGCCCATTGTAAGGCACCAATTCAAATTCTTCGTTGAGAACCTGCAATGGCAAACAATGAAGCATTTCGGCTCATGGTATTTAAAGTGTCACCAAAATTTAACCAAGCGACGACCTAGTCTTTAATTAAAACTTGCAGGTGAAATGGTCAGAAGGACAATAATAGATGTTGGGAATAGACTCACTCGTGGAATTCATCCGTGATATTTGTAGTAGTAGTTGTCTGGTTGACCAAAGTAAAAAAAACAAACATTATACAAACCTCATAATTTACAGTTTCGTTCAAACATAGCACTGCCACTGCCGATCCATCGTACTCCGCCACGATGATCTGACGACCTGCGTCCTTGTGTCTGGTCAATATTTCGGCGATGTAGAAACTGCCGTAGATTTCTTCGAGTGTTTCGGTATATTGATGTATCAGAGGTACTAAATCGTCGTTGTCTTCTTCGACGGCCCTCCGGATCTTATACGTTCTTATAAAGTCTTGTCTTTGAATCAGGTAGAGTGTTTGGCACGTTTTTGGGTTGGTGCAGTCTAAAAAATTGTTATTAAAAAATAACTTATGTTATATCACTTAAAATTAGTAATAATTAATGATAATGGATGGAAAAACAATTACTGATTATTGTCCAGTCATTAGGAAATCTTGTCTTGCCATAGGACGGCTAGTTTTAATTTTTCTTTGGATCATAACGTTAGGAGTCCTATACAATATTCTAAGTGTTATCCCTTCTCGTACTATAATCTCGGAAACATAACTGCCAAGTGTAAAGTGTTTGATTTTAGTCGTTCGCCATCTCCACATATTTTGATTTAACTTCTCCGAGGATTCTATTTTGCCTTATTTGTTTTCCTGAATATCTGACATTTTGTACTCGGTTGCCAATTACAAGAGCCACAGATGGACACTTCCACTTAATTTTTCCGCACCCACACTTTGCATTTGCAAGATATGATATTGAGCAAGGTTACAGGAGCAGAATCTTTCGTGTTTCAGTAGTAATTTTTCTACTCCATGCCAGACTTGGACTTGGTGGTAATTCTTGAGGGCATTCTTGTGCAACTTCTCGTGTTGGTGTCAACGTGGCATTGACGTTTCTTCGTTGCTTTAGCAAGACGATGACAGTGAAATGAGCCCAGCTTCTCGCTTCCTTTGTCATCCCGGTACAATGCATCAAGATGTCATGTTAGGATCTGAGTCCTTGAAAACGTGCAAAATCTGGATCAGGTGTGGATATTTTTTGACGATGACTTTTTTCCTCGATGGGAAATTCCAGAGCTTGCAAAATTTTCTTTCTCTGGTTTTCGAATGTGGCAGATGATAAGGGGATACACCTGGAATATTGTTCAGGGCCCCTAATCAGAAATTGAAACTAGCCAACCCTTTGAGAGACAATTTCCCTTTTAGTCTCCGTTGACTGCATTATTAAAAGTGATCAATGTCAATGTTTAAGAAATTACCTTTTGGCACAACCCTTGTGCCCAAATTGTCTAAGAAGTCGATTTTATTGATGCCAGGGGGCAGCACCAGCATAAGGTATTGCATGAAGTTTCTGATCTGGAACATTCGCTGCACTAAAGGTCTAAAGAATAGGGAGTAGTAACAGGGGTCCCACAATAAAAGATGAATCCACAGGGTGTTTCGGCTACAGAGTTCTTCTAATCCGTACAGGTTCTCCAACCAAGATTTCCACTCCCACCGGGGTATCGCCGGTATATTCGGGTGTGTGCTGCATATCATTACACCAGCAATTGTACCGTGTTCGTCTTCCACTTTGAGAGAAATATAACACCTGTCTCTAAAAATATGATTTTTTGTTAATATTTCTGAATAATAAATAGGATTATAGGAAACAACTACTGGACGGGCAAAGGCCCCGACTCCCATTGAATTATACCTATAAATCCAAAATTGGTAGCCAAATTTGTTATTTGTCTTTTCTCCACCAGACACAGACCGGTTTCGAACTCTTTATGTTCTCATCAGTGTGCCACAGGTAGCTGAAAAGACAAATAACAAAGGCAAACCAAACTGGTCTATGGCAGACCCAGCACATAGTAACTGTGAGAGATAAGTACATCCCTCTGGTGGTCAGTTGCTACTACCAGTCAAGACATCGAAGATGTCTAGTGACCGATAGCGGCTTGCCAAGCAAGCACCAAGAGCGGCGACCTCTAGCCCTGATGGACTAAAACATGCTTAATAGGGATGTACTTATCTCTCACAGAGGGATGTACTTATCTCTCACAGTTACTATGTGCTGGGTCTGCCATAGACCAGTTTGGTTTGCCTTTGTTATTTGTCTTTTCAGCTACCTGTGGCACACTGATGAGAACATAAAGAGTTCGAAACCGGTCTGTGTCTGGTGGAGAAAAGACAAATAACAAATTTGGCTACCAATTTTGGATTTATAGGTATAATTCAATGGGAGTCGGGGCCTTTGCCCGTCCAGTAGTTGTTTCCTATAATCCTATTTATTAAGCATGTTTTAGTCCATCAGGGCTAGAGGTCGCCGCTCTTGGTGCTTGCTTGGCAAGCCGCTATCGGTCACTAGACATCTTCGATGTCTTGACTGGTAGTAGCAACTGACCACCAGAGGGATGTACTTATCTCTCACAGTTACTATGTGCTGGGTCTGCCATAGACCAGTTTGGTTTGCCTTTGTTATTTGTCTTTTCAGCTACCTGTGGCACACTGATGAGAACATAAAGAGTTCGAAACCGGTCTGTGTCTGGTGGAGAAAAGACAAATAACAAATTTGGCTACCAATTTTGGATTTATAGGTATAATTCAATGGGAGTCGGGGCCTTTGCCCGTCCAGTAGTTGTTTCCTATAATCCTATTTATTAAGCATGTTTTAGTCCATCAGGGCTAGAGGTCGCCGCTCTTGGTGCTTGCTTGGCAAGCCGCTATCGGTCACTAGACATCTTCGATGTCTTGACTGGTAGTAGCAACTGACCACCAGAGGGATGTACTTATCTCTCACAGTTACTATGTGCTGGGTCTGCCATAGACCAGTTTGGTTTGCCTTTGTTATTTGTCTTTTCAGCTACCTGTGGCACACTGATGAGAACATAAAGAGTTCGAAACCGGTCTGTGTCTGGTGGAGAAAAGACAAATAACAAATTTGGCTACCAATTTTGGATTTATAGGTATAATTCAATGGGAGTCGGGGCCTTTGCCCGTCCAGTAGTTGTTTCCTATAATCCTATTTATTAAGCATGTTTTAGTCCATCAGGGCTAGAGGTCGCCGCTCTTGGTGCTTGCTTGGCAAGCCGCTATCGGTCACTAGACATCTTCGATGTCTTGACTGGTAGTAGCAACTGACCACCAGAGGGATGTACTTATCTCTCACAGTTAATATTTCTGAGTAATTTTTAATTGATAGCGTAATCTGCAGCATGTTTTTTTACCCCCATGATTGTTATGTGCATGTATATCTAAAGAACTCGATGTGTCGACTCACACAGAAAGATTATAACTCTTACGCATTAGACAAGTGTTTCCCCTTGTAACATCGAGAAAAAATCTCCCAGAGTTATTGGGTACAGAAAAAGACACCCCAGTCATTTTTTCCCACCCACACTTTGGTCGCAGCATTGCAAAAATTAATGAAAAATCTATGTCAATGCGTTGAAAGTTATATACAATACGTACACCATTTTTTCTAGGTCCACTTCGCCAAACAGTGGATAAACGATATCCGGATCTATCATTTTCTCGATACTTTTTATATTTTCGGGGAAAACTCTGTTCACATTTGCCGGTGATAGGACAGCTTGTGATCTTTTTGAGGAAGTCGATGACTTTTTTTTAGAAATTGCTGCCATTTCAAAAGAAACTTAAAAAAATATTTTCAGGCAATAATCTCTGACATATAACTGACAGCGCCAGCTTTCCCTTATCTTACTCACAAAATTTAAACTAGACAGAAACGACACTCTTGTCGGCGCCTTTGATATTTCGTTGACAAATCTGGTTGACCTTCACCATCTTGTTGTAAATGTCAAAAGCACCTTTAATAACACACTTCCACCTGTCACCAATTTGTCATTTGCCACAAATTCACTTGCGCCTGCATAACCTCTCAATCTGGCAACATGACGATCAGGCATTCTATATATGGTTCTTATTTTATAATAAGCTCTGTTTAAGACATTAGAGGATGAAGTAAATAGTAAGAATCCCATCCTTTTTCTCGATTTTGCTTCCTAAGAAAGTTATGATTTTTTGGAAAGAGGCGATTTTCTCGGATATTATCGATTTTCCCGACATGCATCCTTTAGAAACGCGCCACAGCCGTTCCCTTTGGATCTAAAGGATTTGGACCCGGATGGCGGGCAAGAAGAAGAAAAAATGATGAACTTTTTTTTTCATGCATCGCCGACATTAGCCGAGATACGTTTTTTTAAAAAGGTCGAATTTGCAGAAAACCTATACTTTTTCGGTAGCCCTTGCTCCCCTTCCCCGGAGGATTTTTAAGCATACAAAATACTACGGTGATTTCTGCGCTTGGCAAAATCCATTTAAAAGTTGGTGCTGGTTGATAACCAATTTAATACCGCATTGAAAGCAGTTAGCACGACGATTTCACGTTATTCAACAAAGAAGAATCGCCCTTGGCCCCTGTCATGCACGTAATTGTTTTCTATTCATTACACATGCTGCCTATCTAGCAATTAAATTATAGGTTGCTACTCGGTTTGCTAATAATATGGAAAGAACAATACATCATCGTCTTGACTTTGAAACATGGTTTCTGAGATATTCCCGACCTGTTGTACTTGCTAATTGTAATTTTTTTGACGCTATCAAATTACTAGTTGCTGTTTAAAATTATGTATGACAAAATAGGTGGCGTCGTTTCGAAGTTGAATTCTAGGGTAGCTGAGAGTGAGACGGTAGAACTAAGGTGGAGAAATATTATTTTATTAAAGCAGTAATTTATGATTTAAGATTAGTGTCCACAGCGGTGAGGTTTCCTTGTCGATCAGTTTATGCAAGTCAAGTATTATTAATGTTTAAAATATTGTTCATTGTTTAAAGTTACTTAAACAATATTTAGGCTGGTAAATAAGGGTTCTTGTTTTACAAAGAAAAAAATTCAAAAAATAGTATAAGTATTATACACCTCGGGAGTAAATGCTTTTACCCCTCGGGAAAAAATCATCCATTTTACTATTTTTCGTTGATTTTTCAAAAAACTGTAATAAAAAATGACATTTAAATGTCAAAGGGAGGAACCGAAAATGGTTTCGGGGTCCTGAAGTCGTCCGAATTCAGAAATTGATATTGTTTCTACTCTAGGACCGAAACAAAAAAAAAATTAAAGTTCGCCGGATCGACTATAATCTGCAATCTGTCGGACGGACCATAATTTTCAAGATAAAAATTTGAAATTTCAACAATCATGGTTCGCTAAAAAATTAATTGTCCGGACGCGTTGAGATATTAATGGTAAAATGGTGGTGGAACCCGACATCAGGAATGATGGGTCTAGCTAACTTAGAGTCCGGTCGAAAAAAATCTCCGGTTAAAGAAGTTGGAGCCTCCGCGGAATAGTACCGTTTTTCTGCAAAATCGACCCTTTTAACAAATTCGTATCTCGGGTAATGATGGACCTAAAAAAAGAAAGAGTTCTTCATTTTTCCTTCTTCTCCGGGTTCGGATCAAAATAGAAAGGCTCCGGAGCATTTCTAAAGGGTACTTGTCGGGAGATTGGCCGAGGCCCGACAAAATCGCCCCGTTTCAAAAAATCAACTTTCTTGGAAAGCAAAATCCAGATAAAAATGTCTCGTCGGTTCATCATAAAGGAGACGCAAGTTAGTAAACTCGGGACACACACGTGTCTTAGAAATTTTCAAACGAAAAATCGTCGCCGGGCTGCCGTTCTGGCACGAAATCCGAGGTAGAGGGCCCGACTAAAACTGCGAAACGCGAAAGAAAAGTGACATTTTTGACGTCCAGCGTAAAACTGGCAATTCGTGATTTTCTCGGACCCTCTACCTCGAATTTCGTGCCAGATTCAAAAATGTCAAAATGATTCTAAAATTTTATTCAGGGACGTAGTAATCGGGGGGGGGGGGGGGGCTAGGGGTGTTTATAACCCCAACTTTTTTTGCCTGTGGAATTTTTCACAATTTACCAACAGAAAATGAAAATTAAAGTTTTTCTACCTAAGAATGGAACTATTGTCTAACTTCGATAGAATGCGTGGTTTTCGAGTTAAATTGATTTGAAAATTCTGTTCCACTCAGCCACTTCTTGGTTTTTAAATTCATACTTTTTTTACATTTTCACATAGTAGACTATTGACAGGCAATTAGTCTATTATTAGACAGGTAAAGAATATTTGAAATTGAAAAGTTTCCAAAATATTTACAAAAAACCAGCTCTCCTTTAAAAGACTCTAACCCCCTTAGGAGCCATTTCTGGACCCATGTTTATATGAACTTTTTCTTACTATTTTTGGACGTAGAAACTGATGGCAAAATATTTCTGGTTAATTTCGGGACACCCTGTAAACGTAAACAATTATTAACAACTATAACCTTCGTTCTCATAGCTTGAGAAAAGTTTTAACATCTGTATCCCATATAACAGCAGAACCAGTACAGAAAATGTTTTGTATTCATCATATACGATAATAATAATAAAATTATTTCCATGCCTTGTTGAAATATTTAATTTCCTATCTATTTACCATTAAAATAGATATCGGAATCACCAGCGGTTGCTGGTTGGTAATGTGGTAACTTGGATTAAACGATTATGAAATGTAACACTACATTATTATGATTAAATGAACAAATAAAGAACTTCGCGCTTAATGATTACAAAAACAGTTGTGACGAAAATTGATATTCAACGAGTACCGTTTTTTTTTTATTTAAAAATAATATACATTCATACAGTCGTTTTCAACACAAATAATTTAGTTCGTATATTGGTGCTAGGCTTCTTCAAACTTTAACTTAAATATTTTATGCTACTGTTCAGGTTGGAAATGGAAACTACATTTTTTTAAATGAAATAATATTGTTTAAACCCTTTTTATTTTAATTTGGGTACCCCGCCAGTGAAATGTGCTGATAAGAATAATGACTAATAACTGAGGCGACCACGCGTGTCTTGTACGATTCCTGAACTGTGTGTTGTTGCCAAACTTCACGATTCAAATAAAATACGGGGAGTTTAATAGTAAAGCAAATTTACTTCTTTTGGGTGGGCAAGGTAGGCGCCGGCTATCCTTCAAAATTCGCTCAACGTTCGACTCTTGCTTCTCAAATATCAATACAATGACAATTAATAATTACCGTTGGTTGTTGGGGTGTCTAATAAATCACCGTGACTTAATAATACTAACGTATGGACGGAGCCTTGTGCCACTCTCCGTTCGCCAGTGTGAGGACGACATTGAAAAGAGATAGAGAGATATAAATTGAGTGCGTCGAACAAGGATAGTAAGATTGAGACCACGTGGCTGTTGGTTCAACAGGAACAGTCACGTGGCCAAGTTACTTTTTTACACGGCGGATGGGAACATTTTGCCGAGATTCTTTATAAATATATTTTAGCACGTTGTAGTGATTTGTGAACCATAAAAATAGGTGCATCTCAGATTTTTATGCATTAATAGGTAGGTACATAAAGAAAGTTAAGGAACAAAAATACCTAACGTTGAACTCGCATTTGGAGAAAAGTTTTTTCGTTTTTGAGAGCTATTACCCATTTTTTCCTCAGTTCATCATTCTTAGGAAACCTATAAAATGAAATGACGTATAATTAATATAATATTAAGCTAGAAATAGCCTAATATTCGATTAATTACGTATACAATGACAGGACAAAAATAGGTTATTTATTCTTTATTCAAGAAACTTACGTGTGAAATGAAACTTCATTGCCGTTTTTATACTTATTGCTGCACCCATAAGCACAGTAAGACACAACCATGTCCTCATTTACAAAAAATTCACTTAAAATGTGTAAAAAACTCGATAATGCGTAAAACACAGCTCACACGTCAACAGACCACACACGCGCTCGTTTTACCAACAATCAGCTGATCATCTATCGGCGTCTCTCTCGAGGTCTCGTCCTCATCACCTCTCTCTCTAGGCTCGGTCCATAGTATTATTAAGTCTATGGCATAAATAGATAGCGTTGAGTTATAGTAATTAAAAAGTTACCGGTGAGTTTTTGTTTACATCAATCTCCTTTAACTTCATGCCTAGCCTGTCCAGTAGAAATTCTTTAATAGGGTGAAATAGAATAGCCCATTATTATTGAGGGGAGGAAAGTGATTTGACATTTGAATAGTTTTGACGTTTAATTAAGTCAAGTAATAATTGTGTGAATGATGAATTCGGACTTGCAAAGCTTAGTATTTTTTGTTATAATCGTAGATAAAGTATAGTATTCAACTCGTGATAATGCTAAATAACTCACTTGATGAATTACACTCAAAATTCATCGGCGTGAGTTATTTAGTATTAGTATTATCAGTTGTCAAATAATATACTATTAAAAATAGTCGAAATACTTTACCTATCAATGTAATCCGTTTCAATGACACATGTTTTAATCTTCAGCTCATTACGCTATTACGCTCGAAATCAAATCAGTTTAAGGGAAGTCGAAATATTTTACATGCCAATGTCCGGTTACTACCAGTTGAGGTAACAACATGGCGGCAGGGTAGGTCAATAAAATTGGGTCGGTAGATGGATAAAATGAAAGCAGATTTTTTAGATACCATTTAATTTACATTTAGACATACATAATCTACATAATCTACCTAGTAAACATTGGACTTTTGTTAAAGCCTTCCAGCAAGGCTTTCACAACTACAGGATGAGCGTACATTGGCAGGTGGTCCAAGTTCTGTTGGATAAATTCCAGAACTCTCTGTTCTATGATCTTGGCGTAGGACATATCTAAGAACTTATCTTCTATAGATTCTTCTTGCTCCTCAGTCAACTATAAAAAGATTCGTTTAAATGTTCTGGTACGATGTAGAAAGAAGGTCGTTTAAATGGAATTAATCAGTATATATGCAAAAGCTTCCCTTTCGAAAAAAATCTCGGTGAGATACAGCTCTTGATTTAAAAATAAATATTCGCTAAGAAAAAAGTTAATGTTATTCGCTTAATATTTATCAGCCATTTAAGAATGACATAATAATAATAACAAGGTTTGTTTTCGAAAAATAGCCTTAATGTCAATTTTTAAATATTGCGACAAATTACCTTTTTCCATTTATTTTCTTTATACATTTCAATCAGTTCAGCTATTAATGAGAATCCTTGCTTGCCCTAAAAAAAAATAAATAGGATACCACAGCAAACGCCTAATCACCTTTAAACTTTGGCAGTGGTGATAAGTGTACAGGGTGAGTTTTCTAAGATGATACCCCCCCTTATCTCCGTAAATAACGAGGTGTTTTAAAAAACAAAAACGCTGTCCTATACAGTTTTTTCTGAACTTTTCAGATCTGCTATCAGAATTTTCCTAGCTCGCTTAATATACGAGGGATGTTCAAAAGTAACATTTTTTTAAATGGAACACCCTGTATATTTTTATATATTTGGATTCGCCTCGTTTTTCTGATTACAAAAATGTATAATTGTTATATGTTTGTATCAATAATAACTGCCAAACATCGAAAAGTATTCTTAGCAAAATAATTGTAGCTTTTCTTCCGAGTTGGTTTTTTAGTAAAATACTGTTTTTATGTTTTGTTTAAAAGTGTTTTGTTACTGCTATTTTCCTTTTTCAAATTTAGGCAAGGCCAGAACAAAAGACTAATGAAAATAAAATTTAATAAATAAACGAGCCGTCCAGATTGGTGCGAATAGGAATAAAGATTGATAGTTTTCGCAGTTATTATTGATACAAACATATAACAATTATACATTTTTGTAATCAGAAAAACGAGGCGAATCCAAATATATAAAAATATACAGGGTGTTCCATTTAAAAAAATGTTACTTTTGAACATCCCTCGTATATTAAGCGAGCTAGGAAAATTCTGATAGTAGATCTGAAAAGTTCAGAAAAAACTGTATAGGACAGCGTTTTTGTTTTTTAAAACACCTCGTTATTTACGGAGATAAGGGGGGGTATCATCTTAGAAAACTCACCCTGTACATTGTAATTGATGGATTGATTTGTTTGTCTAGATAGAAAAATTTATAAGAATCTTACCACTGTAGAAGTCATGAGGATGTTCAATTCGTCCTGCAGTGTCTCAAATCTGTTATGGTAAATCGCATAGATCCAAGGCTCTTTAAAGTACTTAAAGAAGTCCGAAATTAGTGCCATCTCAAATCGTAGCTGTAGATTGTTTAACATCTTTTCGTGCTTCCCCCACAGGGAGTAAATGTTGTAAACATCTATAGGCTGAAAAACATACATGTAAATCAACCTCGTTCGTTCGTTAACGGCGTAGCAAATGCTAATGATGAAAAAGGGATCCTTACAAATTTCGACAAGCATGTGATCGTTTCCACCCTTTTGAATTGGTTCAAATGCAACCGGAAAAATCCTTGCGAGTCCAGATCCCTACAGTTTCCGGTTATCAGGGCTTGTCCCTTAAACATATAAGAAATCATTGAACGAAATAAAACTTAACTGTTTTATGATTTCCACAAATCTTAAGATTTGTGGAAATCATAAAACAGTTAAGTTTTATTTCGTTCATGGATTTCCATCAAGTAAAGATCGACTCAATCAACTATATAAGAAATCGGCTATTGGTGACAATGGACCGCATTAGTGTGACGTCACATAATTATGCAACCGTACGTACTACTATCATAACAGACGGGTTGCGTTCAATCTCACTGGAAATTGACCCTTAATGCATATGTGCATAAGGCGACATTTTTTGGTATAGAAACATGGCCTGGAGTTTTATTTTATTTCTCCTGTGGAAGAAATATATAAGAACTTTCAGTTATCATTTATCGTGCACAAGATATCTGAAAATATACAGAAGTATAAAGTATTGTATCAATAGGGCTTATATTATTTGTTGTGAAAATAGCTAGCACTTGCTTTGTTTTGGCGAGTCTATTTTTTTTTAAATACAAACCAAAGAGGATTGCCGCTATTGTTTTTATAAAGGGTAGCGTTTTAGCTGCCACCAGGTCAAGACACTTATATTCCGCTTGACCTCGGAATTTCCGTGCTGAAAAATACCTAAATTTGCAAGCAATGAAAATAGATATTTCTCCGGCTACTGGTTGAGAAGGCTCTTCGGAAACCTGAATTCGGCCTCATGCACGGTCTTTATATAGGTATAATGGGAGGCAATAAAAAAAAATCAACAAACTACTCCGTGAATGAAAATTAGATTATATTACAACAAAACAAAGCTTACAAATCAATTATCGAAAAATTTTATCAGTGACGTAATGACACAAATAAACTCAAAAGGTAAATCACAATTTTAAATCTAAGATGGGGTGGCTCTTTTTTGTTTTATAATCCAAATGCAACGCCCGCCAAGTTAGACGTTACTCCTTTATCTTTGCCTTGAACTACGATGAAATAAATTTAGATGAAGTCGCCCCCGACCTCAGATTTGTTTGTATCTCTTGCAAACTCTAGGGTTAGGACCTTTAAGCCTTAAAATATATATAAAACTAAAACACCACAAAACAAACAAAATATCAACACGAAAACTTTAGCCTAAACCAGTGGCCGTTTCAAACTTACTCAATGCGCCATTTTAAAAGGGTTAGTGTAAAAATTTTGTGAACTACACTTACCACGTCCCTGGAGTTTGTAGCTGAAATAATCCCAAAAGTAGTTAGTACACTTGCGCACTTTATTTTACCGCGTAGTTCCCAATTTTTTTTTTACCGACCAGGTAATTCTCTACCCCTAACTGGAATTTATATAACTCTCAAAAATCCCCTGATTTACTCGCCGTCACCGTAACTGACCCGTCGCCCCGAATTTACTATCTCTGGCTTCCCCATGAGAAAATTAAATTACCGCTTACGTTATCTTCTTCCACGATTAACACAAGTTAGACGCGAAACTGATTCCCTGAATCACTAAATCGCCAGCCCCGCTGTACGTATATAGGTAAGGCACTTCACTACCAAAAAAAATTAAAGGTCTTCCGAAGACCACGACAAAATTTCACTTTGTCAGATTATTCGACCGCCCGACACTACACCGTTCCGTGTACTTATGACTTCTCACCGATCCCGAAGTGAACGTCTGATCTCTGACCGACCCCGAAGTGAAGTCTGCTCTCTGCCCGACCCCGAAGTGAAGTGTCTGATCTTCCTATTTTTTCTGTGCTCCTCGAAAAAAATGCAGCACTCGCAATTTTCTCCCTCACTCTTCAATCAATCAATCAGCGGACTCAACTTGGCGTACCTAGGTTTAACTCTCATGATTGGTCGCTTGATCTCTCCGTACCCTGCGGTGACTTCTGCTTACTCGGCCCAATTTAATATGCGAGAAATATTATGGCGTATCAATCTCAACAATTTGCTGTATTAGCATTGATAAAAACGGTTAAAAATTACAACATTTTTCCGTTCGTAGATAAGCGATATAATCTAAACAATTCCTGCGGATCTACTCAAATTATTTCACCAGTAAATACGTCGTAACTTATTTTATTAAATTTGACTTCGAGCATTTAATTCCCTTAAATTTTATGGTTCATAATTATTATTCTACGCTCTATGTTACTTTTATTATACCGGGTGTCCTCACAATGACTCTGAGTTTTACTTTACCACGAATACGACAATAATTCTTAGTCCCTTACATTTTATTTTCTATTCTTTTATCAGATCCCTTATTAAACTTTAAACTAACAAATCCCGATTTGTTACAGTATTACGAAAACTTTATTATTAATATGATAAATCAAATATTAAAATAAAAGTTTCTACTGCTGCTGTCGTTAGTGTCAGTGTCGCTGACACAAACTTCTCTTATCTCTGTGGCAATAATACAATAAAATCAATTAAACCTATTTAAAAAAATATAGGATATTAAAGAAAGCACAGGTAGGTATTTAAGCATTATTTTGTCTTTACAATTTACATATCCCCATATTTAAGAAACGATAATCAAACTAACATACACATTATAGCTTTCCCTTTTTTATTTTAATTCGGAATCCTTTGGGAAACTAAACATTTTCCAGGTTTTATTTATATGATCACACTCAGGTGCAAAGCACAAACCCACATTTGAAATTAAGCACAAAAACGAGTTTATTAGGAAAATAGTAGAATAGATTTGAAACTGAGAGAAGATTTAAGTTAAACGTCAAGTTCATTGTCAAAATGAACGAACATGAATTAATTTTGAAGTTAGCGCTGCAAACTCATAATTTGAATTTTTGCATTCTTTATTCCTATTGGAGGAAGCTTCCACCGCTTTACATATTAATTTATAAAACTAAAATGAAGTTTTTATAAATCATACTTGGATATATATATTTTAACATATTTCTAAAATGTGAAATAGGTATTGGAAGTCCTTAAATAGTCTTTCAACATACAGAAATACTATAAAATTCCTGACCATGTTTTAGTACTATATATTATAGTCCTTATGGACAACGCAATACGGGTCAGATTCCCGTATTACAGTTTCGGCCGTAAACTTTTATACCAGTAGAAGTGGGGGTCGTGACGTCACAACTAATGGAGTCTATAGTCTTTGAGACATATGTTTCATCATAGCAAATCAAGTAATAGTAAACAATTGATTTCAAGCAACGTAAAATTACTTTCCAGTTTTAAAACAAATTGACCTTGTAGTTACGTGTATACCAATTATTACATTTTATTGTTAACGTTTATATTATTGTTAATATGAGAACTGGAACTTAACCATTAAAATAAATTACTAATAAATATTCGTTAATGCATCTTACGTAGTTCTCCAGGCTGATAGCGGTTTCCAGAGGAATTTGTTTTCCAGGCTTAACGACCGAAAAATAATACAGACCTCCCGGTAGCCTACAGTAACGCATTATGGGTTTCTCGTACAAGGGCACCAGATTTTCTCCTTTCTCCAAATGGATATTCCATCCTACCTTTAAAGTATGTTGATGTCGAATCTGCAACATCAAGAAACATTTTGTTAGGAAACTTATCATGCAGAAATGGTGGATCATCGCGAAAGAGTATTTGTAGAGGCTGGACCTGAGGAAGTCATGACGTCAAAACCATTAGGTTTCCATTGGTGATAATACAACATCCTACCTTGTAGTTGCATTTAGTTTAGGTTCTAAACAGCGATGTGAGTCGTAAATGTATTGGCAACTACGAAAAGTCAGAATAATGACCCATGAATGGAATTTATTTGTTCCAGTATCAGCATTGAAGACCCATGATATTGATCACCTTCAACTTGCTTGCAATCGCTCTCAATTTACGTTCGGCCTGCCTCACGTTGGGCGCCAAGACATTAAAAAAACCACGGCTAGTCGTTCACAACCGCAGCTGACGGATCGTGAGCGGGAAGTATATGGATATATCATACCCATTATACTTCTAGGAGTGAAAACAATCCTTCTCTGGAATAACTCCCTAAAATCCAATCCTCTACTTATTTGTCAGTTTACTCACAAAGCTACCACTTTGCGAAATCAAAAAATGATGTGTATAGTTTTTTTTGGGTATTATTATTTTGCCTTGGAAACTGGCCTAAATATAATCGGCAGGAAATATTTCAAGAACAGGCAAACGACGTAATCGAGAAAATATATCACCTTTGGAGGAATTAGCATGTTTCTTATTTGGAATCCTAGTCGGTGCCCGATCTCCATCCTGTTAAAGTATTTATGTGTCATGTGAGATGCGTAATATTTTCTGGAATATTTCGTTAGAGTCCCGGCTGCATAAATGTTCGGGTCGTTAGTTCTGCAATGTCTATCTACGACTAATCTACCTACAAATAGTTTTTTCACATATTATTAATCAAGAATCCACTGTTCGGCCGTGTGAGGCCCCTGTAGTGCTTAATTTACCCTTGTCGGCTTACTTACCGTCGAACACCAGACCAGCATCGTCAAAGACGCGGTATAGCCTCGGCATGATTCCTTTATGGCTAAAACAGAAAAAGGCTGTGCATTCCAGCTCTAGCATTTCGTGTCTCGATTCGAATTTCGCCGAGGTGATTATATTCTCTTTCTCGTCGTACACCCAATCTACGAAGTAATACGAGGAGTATATCTCAATCCCTTGGGCTTTAATTTGATCGAGGACAGCTTGATCCACATCTGGGTCGTTGAAAACGGAAACGTTGTGGCGTTCTCGTTTATCCATCGTCATATTGTATGGAAAAGGCTCGATGAGCACCATGTGCGATCCCGGTACTCCGAAGTTTAGAAGGCCGTTCAGTGTGCAGTAGGCTTGGAGAAAATGGCCGTAAATGATGACCACGTCTGTAAAACGGATTATCTGTTAAAATTTGTATTGTGGGCCATCACAAAATGCTGATTTGGGAGTTTCAATCGGCTATGTCTAGTGCGTCCCGAAGGACTCTAGTTACGATATGTATTGGTTGTATATTTAAAATAATTTTAGTTCATGCGCCTGCATTAAAGCATTCACCTTCATGACGAAAATAAAATCAACAAACTGTGACCCTAGATGATCAAATTATCGTTAAAATCAACGATTTAGTTTGTAGAAGCTTTTGAGTTGTTCATTTTGAAGTTTCGACCATCTTGTCGAAGGAAATTCCAAAAGTCTTCTACAAGGTTCGCGAGAGTATTGAAATCAGAAACGACTTAATCGTCATATGGGAGGCCGCTTATTTACGTTTCCGTGTTCATTTCAAGACAGCACGGTCTTGAAATAATCTCGGAAACGGATTTGGTTTCAATAGTTTGACAGTTGTAGTTTCTCACAATCGGGATCCTTGTTCTTCGTATTCAACTGCTTTAGTTTCAGCATAGCTTTATTAGCGTCTACGCCATGGTTGATTATAAAGACGTTCTCCGGATCCTCGTGGAAAGGCCCCACGTTTGCTCTATCCGGTTTGCCGAATTCCTCACCGGTCATCAAAAACATTACGTCGTACGATAAGTAACTGTTGTCGTTCAGCACGATGTACTGTTCTCGTCTGTCAATTTTGGTCATCTTAGCTTTCACGACGTTGACGTACAGCTCCAAGTTTATCATGTCCAAGTGTCTCGAGTCCATAAAGTTCTTTTTCACCAGGAAATTCTCTCGAATTTTGTTCGAAGCCTTGGTGCGGGTGATACCCAGCAAAGATACCAATGTGATGTTGTTGAATGCTACCTGCAAAGGTATACAAAAGTTAGATATAGGTACTTATTTTTTCACAAAGTCAAGATAAGTAAAGCAGCTGAAGAAATAAAAAGGATTTAAATGTATCTCGGACTCACGGTGTAAGACAATTAGGTGATGAAACGCCTCAATGTATCGTATGGTTAGAGTGTCGCCAAACTGTTAACGCAAGAGACGCGAAATCGTAAGACAACGAGACAGAGTAGGTGGCCGCGAGGGCCGCGCGGGCTGCGCCTCGCATCGTCCCTAGTTAATTTCCACTTCATTTTACCAGGTCGAAAAATATACCATTCGATGCAGAAAAATATGTAGAACACGATTGTTGAAAAATTATGTGTCTAAATTGTCGGCTACTGTGCAAAAAAAAAATAAAAACCATAAATGAAATTGGACGCCGGCACGTTTAAGTCGAAACGCTGCCAAAACCATTAGAGTTATGAAAAAATGGACATAAACAATTTTATAGAGAATTAAATTTCCTATAAAAAAGTCAGTGACGGCATATGTCTATCTTGAATATTTTAGGCGTGAGGGTGGCTCACGACGGTGTGGCTGAAAGTTGTGCGCTGGAAAACGATAAGTTTAATTTAACAAAAGATCAGCGCGCGAATTTGAGGCGCCCTCACACCAAAACTATTAAAGATAGACTAATGCCACCACTGACTTTTTTATAGGAAATTTAGTTCTCTATAAAATTGTTTATGTTAATTTTTTTCATAACTCGAACGGTTTTAGCAGCGTTTCGAGTTAAACGTGCCGGCGTCCAATTTCATTTATGGTTTTTATTTTTTTTTTGCACAGTAGCCGACAATTCAGACACATAATTTTTCAACAATCGTGTTCTACATATTTTTCTGCATCGAATGGTATATTTTTCGACCTGGTAAAATGAAGTGGAAATTAACTAGGGACGATGCGAGACGCTGCCCGCGCGGCCCTCGCGGCCACCTACTCTGTCTCTTTGTCTTACGATTTCGCGTCTCTTGCGTTAACACTGTTAACAGTTTGGAGACACTCTAATTGAGGCGTTTCATCACCTAATTGTCTTACACCGTGCTCGGACTACAGTATAAGAATAAGTAGAAACTTTTACTGACTAGTTGACTGGGATTGTGGGATAAGAGCAGCAGCGATTCCAGGAATGCTAAAGCAGTGTTGCTGCTTCCAATGATAACTATTCTGTCGTTGACTGCATACCTGACCACGTTAGTATGCGGTAAAGTGGAGATGTACAGGGCGAATGGGTCTTGTTCTTCGTATATGATGGCGGCCGGTGCACATTCTACAAAGCATTTATAGTTACAGATCATTTCAACGAGGGAATATTTTCTTGATTTAACGAAGTGTAGCGATAGAAAATGCTCATTTTAAAAAAGAAGTGTGTGGCAATGTAGAAAACCAAACCTCCAATGGTTCATTGGTAGTTGTGCCAAGCAGCCATAAACCGAACCTAAAAAATTATATAAATAGACAGTATTTTTTTACCTTCCTTTCTGAGAATGTTTAAATCGTAATCGGGCTGATTCCTGGGCAGAATGGGCGTTAAATTAGCAAGGATGTTAAGTAATGGCCTTTCCGTATAACCATAGACAGACTCGCTGAACGTATGCTTGTAATATATAACCGAATAATCACTTAATCCGTGCAGTTCCCTAAGAAAATATTTCTCATGAGCCATAAAAATGGGAGACATTACTAGCGCCTCCAATAGACCGTGACTGCCGGTTCCGTGGCTTTGTAGATTAACAGCAGCTGTAAGGTTGTAGTGGATTTTCAGATAGTCTATGTCAAATTCTTCAGATAAAACTGAAAAAGGGTTATAGTACGTATATGGATTTCGCTTCCTACACTTTGTTCTAGCGTCTACTTACTAGCAAGTCCTACCGCCTGGTTCTCACTCATCAACACGTATGCCTCAAACGGACTCTCTTTCGAATAAATACAAGATTCGAATTGTTGCTGAATGTAATAATGATTCGGTATACTCGCCAACAGGTATTTGACCGATTTTTCATGGCATCTTGTTGCTTCCTCCACGACTATTTTACTCAATACAGAACTTCGATGCAGCGTGTACAGTTCGTAGGGAAAACAACCGGTTGGCCTTGGTACAACCCTGCTGAAATAGCTGGTCATATTGTCCATGGGCAGAGTAGACGGTACAGACATTATACAGTATTCTCTATCTGGATAGCATTCGAAGGACGACGTGTAAAGCATCTTCATTCCAGATTCGTGATCCGGATGGCATGCAGCTATCTCCAAAGCAAATGCATTGGGTTCTCCTTTGAATTCCGGTACTATAATAGGTTTTGCCTTTCCCCCTGCAAAATATAATATATAGTGGCTCCTTTTTATTCCTATACCTATAGGGTATGCCAGTCGATGCCTAAAAATGAAAATTATTACCCCAACACTTGGCGATTAGATCTAGCTCATATTGCTTTCGATTAATAGTCAAGTGATGGTCTTCGCCGGTGACCACGGAGTGGAAAGAATCCTGATTATCATCATAGTCGTCATCTTGGAAGACAAACATAGACGCAGAGGTAAAGACAAGCGAATAATCGTCTGAACTGGTTATAGACACGTGCGTCAAGTGATCGTCAGAGTGCCGACTTTGAACCGAGTAGAACGATAATCGCTTGTCTATCATTTCCGTCAACCTGGAAAACATGAATTAATGACAACACTAGAAAGTTAGATGAATCTACCGA
Source organism: Rhagium mordax (assembly GCA_963680705.1). NCBI lineage: Eukaryota > Metazoa > Arthropoda > Insecta > Coleoptera > Cerambycidae > Rhagium > Rhagium mordax. The sequence continues at coordinate 41,016,490 of OY796663.1, forward strand.
CTCCTCTTCCACTCTATGTGCGAGTAGAAACTGTTCTTTACTAGGATGTAAGATATCCACTGATATATCCGCATCATCTGGGTGGGGTTTCTTCAGTCCATTGTAAGGCACCAATTCAAATTCTTCGTTGAGAACCTGCAATGGTGAAAAATCGAGCATTTAGGCCCTTGCATGGTATTTGTCACCAAAATTCAAAGGCGATGGCCTAGTTTTTTATCAAGACTTGTGAGTAAAATGGTCAGAAGGAGAATAACTGTTGGAATATATTGTTATCTAAACTGCTCACTCGTGGAGTTCATCCTTCATATTTGTAGTAGTTGTTTGATTAACCAAAGTGAAAAAAAAAATACGCATTACACAAACCTTATAGTTCACAGTTTCGTTCAAGCACAGCACTGCCACCGCCGATCCATGGTGCTCCGCCACGATGATCTGACGACCTGCGTCCTTGTGCCTGGTCAATATTTCGGCGATGTAGTAACTGCCGTAGATTTCTTCGAACCTTTCGGTATATCTATGTATCAGAGGTATTAAATCGTCGTTGTCTTCTTCGACGGCCCTCCGGATCTTATAAGTTCTTATAAAGTCTTGTCTTTGCATCAGGTAGAGTGTTTGGCACGTTTTTGGGTTAGTGCAGTCTAAAAAATTGTTGTTAAAAAATAACTTATGTTATATCAGTTAATATTAGTAATAATTAATGATGATGGATGGAAAAACAATTACTGATTATTTTCGAGTCATTAGGCAATCTTGCCTTGCCATAGGACGGCTAGTTTTAATTTTTCTTTGGATCATAACGTTATTAGTCCTATACAATATTCTAAGTGTATCCCTTCTCGTACTATAATCTTAGAAACATAACTGGCAAGTGTAAAGTGTTTGATTTTAGTCGTTCGTCTTCTCCACATATTTTGATTTAACTTCTCCGAGGATTCTATTTTGCCTTATTTGTTTTCCTGAATATCTGACATTTTGTACTCGGTTGCCAATTACAAGAGCCACAGATGGACACTTCCACTCAAATTTTCTGCACCCACACTTTGTATTTGCAAGCTCTGACGTTGATCAAGGTCACAGGAGCAGAATCTTTCGTGTTTCAGTAGTAATATTTCTATTCCATTCAAGACTTGGACTTGGTGGTAATTCCTGAGGGCAGTGTTGAGCAACTTCTCGTGTTGGTGGCAACGTGGCATTCACGTTTCTTCGTTGCTTTAGCAAGACGATGATAGTAAAATGAGTCTATTAGAGTCTCGCTTCCTTTGTCATCCCGGTACAACGCATGATGATGTTATCTTAGTTCTGTCGTGTTAGGATCAGAGTCCTTGAAAACGTGCAAAATCTGGATCAGGTGTGGATATTTTTTGATGATGACTTTTCCTCGATGGGAAATTCCAGAGCTTGCAAAATTTTCTTTCTTTGATTTTTGAATGGGGCAGATGATAAAGGCATAAACCTGGAATATTGTTCAGGGCCTTTAATCAGAAATTGAAACTAGCCAACCATTTGAAAGACAATTTCCCGTTTTGTCTCCGTTGACTGCATTATTAAAAGTGATCAATGTCACTGTTTAAGAAATTACCTTTTGGCATAACTCTTGTGCCCAAATTATCCAAGAAGTCGATTTTATTGATGCCAGGGGGCAGCACCAGCAAAAGATATTGCATGAAGTTTCTCATTTGGAACATTCGCTGCACTAAAGGTCTAAAGAATAGGGAGCAGTAACAGGGGTCCCACAATAAAAGATGAATCCACAGGGTGTTTCGGTTACAGAGTTCTTCTAATCCGTACAGGGTCTCTAACCAAGATTTCCACTCCCACCGGCTTATCGCTGGTATATTCGGGCGTATGCTGACTATCATTACACCAGCAATTTTACCTTGTTGGTCTTCCACTTTGAGAGAAATATAACACCTGTCTCTAAAAATATGATTCTTTGTTAATATTTCTGAGTAATTTGATAGCATGTTCTTTTTATCCCCCTGATTGTTATGTGCATGTATATCTAAAGAACTCGTTGTGTCGGCTCATACAGAAAGATTAAAATCTGCCAGAGTTATTGGGTACAGAAAAAGACACCCCAGTCATTTTTCCCACCAACACTTTGGTTGCAGCATTGCGAAAATTATATACATACGTACATCATTGTTTGTAGGTCCACTTCGCCAAACAGTGGATGAATGATACTCGGATCCATCATTTTCTCGATACTTTTTATATGTTCGGGGTAAATTCTGTTTACATTTTCCGGTGATAGGACAGCTTGTGATTTTTTTGAAAAAATCGATGATTTTTTTTTAGGAATTGCTGCCATTTAAAAAAAAACATAAAAAAATATTATCTGGCAATAACCTTTGACATATAACTAACAGCGCCGGCTTTGTCTTATCGTAGTCACAAAATTAAAACTAGACAGAAGCGAGACTCTTGTCGGCGCCTTTGATGTTTTGTTGACAAGTCTGGGTGACCTTCGCCATCTTGTTGTAAATGTCAAAATCATTCTTCAGTTTAGACTTTTTTTAAGAAAATTAACAATAAATAACTCACTCCCACCGGTGACCAAACCAATTTGTTGTTTACCACAAACCCACAATGTGGCAACATGACGATACGGTTTCGACCAAGCGTTCAATTTATAGTTCTTATTTTGCTGCCATCTACGAGGCAGGCGCCAAAATTCTCTCTATCTTTCTTTAGTATTACTTCAAACCAAAATCTTATTTCCTGCAATAAATGGTTGAGTGTAGTTGAGTGAAGAATTATAAAGAGGCGTAAATCCGTAATATTGCTGGCAGCGAGCAATAGATGGCGTTTCCGCAGCATCGGTTCAGAGACTTGTTAGTGCGATTTACAGAGGAAGCCTCTGTAGTGCGATTAACATTGTGAATAGAAGGTTAATTCGCGAAAATCACGTACCGCGAGATGGCGCTGAAAATTTATTATGTGTATGAACCAAGTGGTGAACAACAAACCTTTGACAGTGTTTTGACATTTACGATAAATTTAGAGGTTAATTCTAATAATCTTTTTTTATTAAAGTATCATGTCAACCGTTTTATTAATTGATTGCATTGCTTTATTGTTTATAAACTATTTAAATATCAATAACAACACTTTAAACGCACTTTTAGTTTTAAAAATCACAAGATAAATTTAAGAAACCCTCGAACTGACAGTGACAGTAGTGACAGCGGTTTGTTGTTCACTATGAATGACTCATCATATTGAGATTACGCCAAAAAATATAGATGTCGCCCACGCCGTGATTTTCGCGAATAGTGCCATTGTTTATATTACTTTATAAACAATGATAGTGCCTAAAAAATATGAAAACTGTATTGATATATAGGGCATTTTTAAATATTCACCGGTGAGTACACCGGTCCAACCGGTTTCTCACAGAGACCGATTAGCAAAAATAAGGTGTTTCTAAATTTACCGGGGTAATCAGCTGTTTCAACCGGTTAGGCACCACATCCACCAGGTTCTTGAGTTGGAATTCGATTGATATCTCGGTGGTTTTAATAACCTCACTTTAATTTTACTAATTTTCTGTTTTGTGTCATTTTGTGAAGGCTGAAAATTGTACGTGTTTTTATAAAATGGAGTCCTGGAAACCCGTATTCAACAAAAAAGAAGTCATGTTAAATGGAAATAATTTAGTGTTACAAAATGTATTTAGTAAGTAAAATCGTAGCCCGTTACGGTAAAATATTTTATTTAAAAAAAGTTCAAATAAGTAATTTTTTTGACTAAGTTGAACTGATCAAATTTTGTCCTGCTTATCCGGAAATGTTTTTGAAAATCAGAAGGTGTATAATTTAAAACAATATTTTCAATAAAATTTTTAATCTTATCATGTTTTTTGAGTTCAATCTTGTTGGCAATTTTCGTTAACAATTCCTCATCAGAGGAAGACTCGTTAGAACTGCTGCCTTTAGTATGTTTTTTTCATCTTCTACAATATTACCATACTGATAAAAAACAGAAACCACAACGAAACTTTCCGAGCACAAAATGTTATTTTAAATGTTTTGTATACAAACAAATGTCAAAGTTGTCAACAGGAACCGAGAACTTTAACCGAAGCGTTTCAAAATTATTAATTAAACATACGCAAACCGGACATTCACCGGAAAAAATATTCTAAACCGGTTCCTTCAACCGGTAAATGTGACGGTGAATTTTGAAAAATGCCCATTAGTATATTCTGTAATGAGTTTGGAATGGAGCATATTCTGCGCGAGCGGAACTTTGTCACCCGAGCGATAGCGAGGGGGACGGTCCGTGAGCGCAGAATATGCCATTCCAAACGAATTACAGACTATACTTTTTCTACGCCTATAATTTAATTAATTATTAATCTACTTACATTTAACTTGTTTTGTGCAACGACCGTTTAAGGTTAACTGTCAATAGAATTAGAAACGTCAATGTCAGCAGAAACGCAAACAGTATTACAAATTGCACTACTTCTAGATGGCGCAATCCATGCTTGTTACGTAGTCTTGTTATACATTTTAGGCATGTAATGAATATTACATATCACTCACTGGAATATAGGTCATTCCTTATTTAAAATCGACATCGTAATGCTCATATTACATAATAGGCGTAGAAAATAATATAATACAATTGTATCTATAATACTCTTCAAGGTAAAATTTTTATGGGAAAGTTTCTCATACTAGATAAATTCTTGTCAAAATAATAAATCTGATGTCAACATGTTGTCAATGTCAATTTTATATATTTTTAAAATATTACATTGCTAAATTAAAAACAATAGGCCGTCGGCGCAGGCCGGTATTATAAACGTTTTTGCACATCCTTAATGATTTTGAATGAATTTGAGTTTAAATCAGTGAAAATAAAATTTGAAAATCCAACCTATAAGTTCTCTAGGCTTTCCAACTTCTAACAATAAATACCGAAATTTCCTACAGTTTAAGTAGCATTTCTACCAACTTTGTAACACTTTGACAGGTATTATAGAAAAGAAACGGACTTTGGGTAACTAAGAAATTTTTATTTTAATAATTCTTACGGCCGTTTGCTCCCGTCCTTTCTTCTAACTTATATTTATATATAACGAGCGCAAACACCCGGCAATATTTACGCCAGTTTTCTCAAATGCGTATGTCTGCCTTTGTATGGCGCATCGAAAGTCTGTCCATCCTTTTCTTCATTGTAAATGTATCATTTGACTATGTAACTGAACATAATATCACATTCTAAACTATACTTAAATATAAGCCGAGTTTAACGACGCGGTGCATTCGGCCCTTAATACTTTATCCACAGACCACAATGGAAATAAACTCGGATCATTGAGTAAAAAATAATAAAGAGTTGCAACTGTCAAGGTTTCGAGATTTTAGTATTGTATTTCTTTGCCAATAACTTCATGATTCTCATCAATTTTTAGTGCTACGGAAAGGTATTTGTAATGTGGCTGTATAGCCCTTAAAATTGAAAACAATCATGAAGCAATTGTTGAAAAAATACAACACTAAAATCTCGAAACCTTGACAGTTGCGCCTCTTTATTATTTTTACTCAATGCTCGGATGTAGTCTTTCAAAAACTTGTCAATTTAAAAGTTTTAATACCGGACCTGATGACATTCCTCCTTATTTTTTTAGGTTATGTGGTCCTTCAATGGCTATGGCGGTTATGCTGATATCATTAATTTTTCAGATATCCGATTGTTATTAAGAGCAACCCTAATCCATTTTCTAAACGCTAAAAATTTGCCAAAGTTCTAATACCGTTGACTTAAAACCGATTTTGATCATTTTTTTTTCAAATTTCTTTTTTACATTTATATAAAAGTTCCCCATTGGTGAGAAGGTGTGCTTTTTATTTTTTTTCAATTTTTATTAACGTCTTAATTAAAAAATGTATAACTCTTATTTATTTAAACAAAAGGTATGCGCATGATTTTTGAATTAAATGTAATTTTGTAAATTAACTTACTAAATGGCTATCGCAATAATAAAAAAACGGCTAAAATGTACCCCATTATCCAAAAAAAATTAACAAAAATTGATTATTCCAAAAATGACGGTGACGTCATGCAAATCGCTGCTGTGGTGTTGTGACGTCAGACACTCGCATTTCCATTTAATGTTTGATGTTGTGTAAAACTTATGTGTAAATAGCGTTTTATGCAGCATTTTACAATGGAAAACAAGGATATTATTGATATTAAGCATCCAAGGTACTGTTAAATACCTCAGTGCCAGTCGTCCACAAGAAAAACACCAGAAAAAAAATTTGTCTCATTACCAATATACGATCAAGTGCTAAATTAAAGAAAAAACGAAAATTATGGTTACGTACACTGCACATCATATAAATGTGGTACAACAGTTGTAACCCGAAAATCAGGTTTTTTAGTTGTGTAAGGTGATCTTCCTGAGCGTGAATGATGCAAACTGTCATTTAAGAGCTTTGTAGATTAATGATTAGATCAGAAACGTCAGAATTGCAACCTCTCCGTTCATGTTATAAGAATCTGTGACAGATCTTGATCTTATAACGTCAAATTTGACAAGTTGAGCCAGATTTACATTAATAAATTAAAGTGTACCACATTCATATGCCGCGCAGTGTACCATGAGAAGAAGTGAAACTGATATATCAGAAAACACTAAAGGGGTTGTATGTAAGGATCATTTCAACGTAAGTGCGATTTTGTACCTTTTTAAAAATTATACAATTTTAGGTTATGTTTTTTACTTTTTTTTTCAATTAGAGGAAGATTTAGAAAACTATATAATGTTTAAATCAATGGGTAGTTACATACATTTAAAATATCATGTATTTTGATTGTCAAACTGGTAGAAAAAGGCGCCTTCCACTTAAAAGTAGTACAGCAACAAAGAGAGCAACATTGGCCAAATTATCTCTCTGGGCTTTTACAAAATCTGTTCCACTCACTTTTCCGTGAAAAATGTTAATATTTAACACCGAAATCGCACATTGAATCTACACGTAAACAGTATGACATATTGCACAACGGCGAACATAAAAGATTCTCTAATGTTCTGTCAAAAAACCAGTGATTGACGTCACGCCCAGCACGGTGAGATTCGAATTCCATCGTTTGTTCTCGGCCAGTGGTCGTAAACTTAAAAATAATATGAATTTTAATTAACAAATACATAAATATAGGGTACATTGTTGATAAAATATTGTTATTAATTTTTTATAGCATTAACTATCTTTTATTATAACCAATTTTGCTTAAAAATCTCGCATATGCGCTTACTCTATTGCCTGAAATTTTATAACGTAAGGTTCATAGATTACGAATCTGGCCCTCAAAATCGGTCTGAAAACAATATGGCATCTACAAAATGGCATCGAAAATCAAATTTTTTTATACTCTATTTTTACTTTTATTAGATGTCTGGGGGTTTTTGGGGTCACTGATTATGGATTTGACATTAAAACTCTAGTAAAATCAAAAATGGCGGAAAAGTGTCAATTTTTTTATTCGGATTTTATTTCTTATATAGGGGTTTTTTTTGGGTCGTTGCTCTCACATTTTATGTTAAAATTTATCAAAGATGTAAAACGGTGTGTGCAGAATGATGGAAACAAATGATAGAAAAGTTAAGTAAGTAGAGATATTATATTTTAATCGATTTATTAAAATTAATCCAAGATATACCGGGTGTCAACGGAATCATTAGACAAGCCATAGTTTCCAGGGTTTTCAAGATAGAAGTCTTAAACTTGGCATGGGTAATACATAGGGCGAGTTGCTTTATTCACCGGTTGATCCACCAGATGTGTTTTGTCTCGTTCTATCCTCAGAGATAGAATGAGATAAAACACATCTGATGGATCCACCGGTGAATAAAGCAACTCGCCCATACTAAAAACGACAAATTTTTTATTATTTGACACATTTCCATCACTTCCGGTTTCCGCGGAAATGGCCCTAACTTTGAAATTTTAAATAGACCACCCTGTATATTTTTACGTTTTCGGATTCATGAGACGATTTTGAGTACGACTGCATAGTTTTAAAAAAAATTTGCGACTACTTGATTTTTTTAGGGCTATTTTTTTTATTTTTAATTTCTTCCACTACTTCCTGCTGGTCGTGAATTAAGGCAACTATTTCTGCTAGAATTACCGCAAGCCGTCGAGCCGAGTGGCGGCTTGTGAGGTAGTGACAAAATAAAGTAGTGCCATGGCACTACCTTATTTTTCTGTAAAAATATATTTTTTATTTCCTTATTTTAAATATTTTCTTTAAACATTATGCATGTTGTATGAAGTCAGCGCGTAATTGATGCAGTGAGAGAAACGCTTCAATATTAGTATCTACTTCTGTGGTCTTCCCAACTAGTTTGATACCAAAATATTTTAATGACTCATCGAAGTTTTTTGGTGCAACCCCCTCAGTCCTGTGTCTTATACCCCCAAAATGTTTGTACGAATGAATTTGGTTTTTGATTCAGGATTTTTCTTAGTTTGAGGCCATTTCTCTAGATGATTGGGAGAATTTTGGCAGGAATCACGTAATTCACATTTATTGCCAAAAAGTTTCATATTATCCTTATTACCGAGTTTTTATCTCGCCACCCTGTAATGTTACTTAATAACTTAATACTGCACTCGTGCACTCGTTTCCGATGCAAATTAATTTGGTTTTAGCCTTGACGTTTTCCCAGCAGCCGGTTTGCGGAATCATTAACTTGTATTGTATTTATCGTTGCGCCGTGTCCGTAATATATTAAAAAAAGACAAGAATGTGTCTGCTCACCTAATTCACTTTTCGTACATTCATTATTAATCTGATAACAAAAAAAAAAGAATAAAGTAGTTTCCTTATAAGAGTTATCCATTGTCGCCATTCGCTAACACACTAACAACGGTCAGTTCAGCATACGCCTTTTTACCCATTTACGGAATTGCTGGTTGGAACCTCGAAAAAATTATACAAGCAAAAGTTACAGAAATTTTATTTTGAATACTTTGTGTCCCTCTCCACATTTTCTCGATAAGCGCATAATTTTCGGAATATTTACATAAAAGGAAACGTATGTCCAGTTAGCTGGTCGTATCAAATTTCAATCGTTTACTTATGTACCTATATTGACAAAAATAACCAGTTACGAAATAACCATTACAATGCACGTACGCAAAAATTTCAACTTTAAATTAAGTGGTCAGGTGACGACGACAACCTCTCATTTCATTCTTTATCAAGGCCGATTTTTTATAACTACAAGTTTAGAAATAGTTTACATCGACACAAAATTAAATCAACGAAAATATAAGATTAGACTACGTTTATTTCAACTTGTTTCTTTTTTCGACCATACATACAAGTCGTAATTTATGTAGGTAAATATTTTGAACGCGTTTTAAAAGTTACACAACTTCTACAGGACACGTTAGTTCATTGTTTTATCATTTTATCAGCCATAGATCATATCAGGTTTTGCAACGTCTAATAATATTAGGTGTGTTTGGTGACCCAGTCCAGAACGTCCCGAACTAAAAGTTACAACTTCCCATTGTAGTTTTAAAATAAATATCACTTTGACGTAAAAATCCCGAGTGTACATGTTTGTACACCGAACAAAATAGTTTTTAAAGTTCTAGCAATTCGAGTTCAGTTCATATAATTCGCTGACTTTAGTCCAGGACGTTCTGAACTGGGTCACCAAACACAGCTTTTTATGTAATTCCGAAACCGGATGTCTGTCGCCATTTTAGAGACGGATTTTTTGAAGAACTTTAAAAATGGACGAAATGTTTTACCTCTCAATGTAATCCGTTGCGATGACACGTGTTTTATTTCTCAGTTCATTAAGCTATTGAAAGACGAAATATTTTATATGCGAATGTCCGGTAGAGGTAAATGAAAGCAGATTTTTTAAATACATTTTAATTTACATTTAAACATACATAATCTACATAATCTACCTAGTAAACATTGGGCTTTTGTGAAAGCCTTCTAGCAAGGCTTTCACAACTACGGGGTGAGCGTACATTGGCAGGTGATCCAAGTTCTGTTGGATAAATTCCAGAACTCTCTGTTCTAGCATCTTGCCGTAGGACAAATTTAAGAACTTATCTTCTATATATTCTTCTTGTTCCTCAGTCAACTATAAAAAGATTCGTTAAAATGTTGTGGTATGATGTAGAAGGAAGGTCGCAAATGAAATTAATACATTATGCAAAAACTGCCCTTTCGAAAGTGTCGGCGAGGCACAGCAAATGATTTAAAAACAACAGAAAAAAAGTTAATATTATTCGTTCAATATTTTAGCAACCATTCAAGAATGCCATAATATAAGAATAACCAAGTTTCGTTTTCGAAAAATAGCCTTAATGTCAGTCCGTAAATATTATGAAAAATTACCTTTTTCCATTTATTTTGTTTGTACATTTCAATCAGTTCCGTTATTAATGAAAATCCTTCGTTGCCCTAAAAAAAATAAAGGTAAGTAATACCACAGCATATGCCTAATCAAAACATATCCTTTAAACTTAGGCAATGACGATAAACGTACAGGGTGTTTCCTATAAAACTATACCCCCCCTTATTTCGGTCAATTACCACCGATTTTAATTTTTCAAAAACCGATCTAACACAGAATTTTCCGTAGATTTTGAATATGCTAATACTTCTTTTCCTACTTCAACCGTATACGAGGGGCAGAGAAAAGTATGGTTTTTTTAAATGGAACACCCTATATATTTTTACATATTTGGATTCGCCTCGCCCTTCTGATTACAAATACATACAGGGTGTTCCACTTAAGTCGGATTCTTCCATAGCTCTCTTATTATAAATTTAAGAGAAAAATGTTTCAAATAAAAGTTACGCTGAATTATGCGGTGTATATACAGAACATATTTTTGAATACACAGGATGTTCCATTTCACCTGGACGCTATACAACTTCGTTATTTTAAATGGAACACCCTGTATATCTGTGTATTTTTGGATTCCTGACTTATTTTTAAGTTGATTTTATGTATCATACATTGTGCCCAAAACATACCGTTTCCGAGATATTCAAGTTTTTTTGAGAAATTTCACGATTACAGCGCTCTGAATATTGCTAGATAGCTTCTAAGCCATAAGAGCTAGAAACTTGCGGTTTGCATAGTTCGATTTACCACGAATTACGATATCATTTCCACTATTAGAAAAATAAGGTAAGTAGTATAAAGTGGTAAATATCGGTACCTGCATTTGACAATCTTTCAACAGGAATAACTTCTTTTTTTCAAATGGAATGACCCATATTTTTTTCCACCGTTGGATTCAAAATTAAATTCTCTTTCGATTGATATAAGGTTGTCTATATTTATCTTTAACAGTTTTCGAGAAAAATGCAATTATTTCTAAAGTTTGAAAAACGAGCTGCCTACAGCGTAAACTAGGCTTTGCCAATATCGCTTAAAAAAGCATCGTTTCAATGTTATGTTCATCTCGACAAACAAATTGTATTGTGAATTGTTTTCGTTTTTCCCGGTAAAAATCCGGTCACCAACAATGACATCGCGTGAATTTAAAATTTATAAAACATGCCAGTAACAATATTACTGGCATGTTTAAAAAGTGATCTAACAAACAAAACTAAACCACTACCAACAACGAAAACAAAACGCAACATGATAGAAAATTCTAAACGTAATAAAAAAGGGTACGTGAACTTAAACTGTAATTTTACATTAAGTGTTCGAAATGTCCTCAGTCTTTTAATGAGGTGGGGCACAATCCTGTTGTAACCACATCCTTCGAAGGGTTGCTAAAGGAATGTCGCCCAACAAATCATCCAAAGTGTTTCGCAGAAAGTCCAAATAAATTCTTCCTGTCAAGTGTCGATTAAAAAAGAATGGTCCAATGATGTGGCCTCCTAAAATTCCCGTCCACACGTTCAAGGGCCACCTGTATTGGCTACTGGTTGTCTGGAATTGGTGCGGATTTACCGTGTCATAATAATGACAATTATGGCGGTTAAAAAAGCCATTTTTGTGGAAAGTTGACTCATCCGAAAACATGACCTGTTTAAAAAAAATTTCTTCCTCTCTCAAGTGCCCACTGACAAATTGCCTGCCTCCGTTGAAAGTCTCCTTCGAGTAACTCCTGGTGTAATTGGATGTGGTAAGGATGATATTTGTGTTTCTTTAAAATCCTATGTACTGATGTTGTACTAATATCCGTCGTTTGACTAATTTGTCGCACACTAAGTTGAGAGTTTTCCTGTATGCATCCCAATACTAGATATTCGTTTTCATCTGTAACTACTGTGCTAGTGCGATTCCGTTTTTTGCATTCGATGTTACCACTATTTATAAACTTCGTATTTAAGTCAATGCGATGTTTTAAACAAAATTTGCAAAGCCTACTTTATGCTGTAGGCAGCTCGTTTTTCAAACTTTAGGAAGAATTGCATCTTTCTCGAAAACTGTTAAAGATAAATATGGACAACCTTATATCAATCGAAAGAGAATTTAATTTTGAATCCAACGGTGGAAAAAAATATGGGTCATTCCATTTGAAAAAAAGAAGTTATTCCTGTTGAAAGATTGTCAAATGCAGGTACCGATATTTACCACTTTATACTACTTACCATATTTTTCTAATAGTGGAAATGATAGCGTAATTCGTGGTAAATCGAACTATGCAAACCGCGAGTTTCTAGCTCTTATGGCTTAGAAGCTATCTAGCAATATTCAGTGCGCTGTAATCGTGAAATTTCTCAAAAAAACAAAAAAACTTGAATATCTCGGAAACGGTATGTTTTGGGCACAATGTATGAAACATAAAATCAACTTAAAATTAAGTCAGGAATCCAAAAATACACAGATATACAGGGTGTTCCATTTAAAATAACGAAGTTGTATAGCGTCCAGGTGAAATGGAACATCCTGTGTATTCAAAAATATTTTCTGTATATACACCGCATAATTCAGCGTAACTTTTATTTGAAACATTTTTCTTTTAAATTTATAATAAGAGAGCTACGGAAGAATCGGACTTAAGTGGAACACCCTGTATATATATGACACTTATATATTTGCTATAAAAATGGCGTAAATAATTGAGTTTAAACTTAGGGCGTTTCCTTCAAAACTATACCTCCCCTTATTTCAGTCAATTATTAACGATTCAAAATTTTCAAAACCTACACATAGAATTTTTCGTAGATTTCATATGTGCCATTACTTTTTTTCTCCCTCCAATGGTATACGAAGGGTGGAAAAAAGTATGTTTTTTTTTATGGAATGCCCAGTATTTTTTTACATATATGTACAAAGTATTATATATATTTATAATAAGAAAGGTAGGGCGGATCTAAATATATACAAAAATACAGGGCATTCCATAAAAAAAACCATTCTTTTTTCCACCCTTCATATACCGTTGAAGGACGAAAAAAAGTATTAGCATATAAGAAATCTACGAAAAATTCTTTGTAGGTTTTGAAAATTTTGAATCGTTAATAATTGACCGAAATATGGGGGGGTATAGTTTTGAACGAAACGCCCTAAGTTTAAATTCAATTATTTACGCCATTCTTATAGCAAATATATAAGTGTCATATATATTTGTAATCAGAAGGACGAGGCGAATCCAAATATGTAAAAATATATAGGATGTTCCATAAAAAAAAAACATACTTTTTTCTGCCCCTCGGATACGGTTGAAGTTGGAAAAAAAGTAATAGCATATTCAAAATCTACGGAAAATTCTGTGTTAGACCGGATTTTGAAAAATTAAAATCGGTGGTAATTGACCGAAATAGGGGGGGGGTATAGTTTTATAGGAAACACCCTGTACATGGATATTGATTGATTGATTTGTTTGTTTAGATAGGACATAATATTTTGTGACATTTAAAAAGAAACGTTGTAGTGGGCAGTACTGTACCTATAAGAATCTTACCACTGTAGAAGTCATAAGGATGTTCAATTCGTCCTGCAGAGTCTCAAATCTGTTATGGTAAATCGCATAGATCCAAGGCTGTTTAAAGTACTCAAAGAAGTCAGTAATTAGTGCCATCTCGAAACGTAGCTGCAGATTGTTTAACATCTTTTCGTGCTTCCCCCACAGTGAGTAAATGTTGGAAACATCTACAGGCTGAAAGACATACACGTAAATCAATGCTAATGATGAAAAAGGTATCCTTACGAATTTCGACAAGCATGTGATCGTTTCGACCCTTTTGAATTGGTTCAAATGCAACCGGAAAAATCCTTGCGAGTCCAGATCCCTACAGTTTCCGGTTATCAGGACTTGTCCCTTAAACATATAAGAAATCAATCAAGTAATAGTAGGTAAACAATTGATTTCAAGCAACATAAAATTACTTTCCCGTTTTAAAACACATTCGACAAATAACAAATTGACCTTGGAGTTACGTGTGTACCAATTATTACATTTCCATTGTTAACGTTTATTGTCAATATGAGAACTTGAACTTAACCATTAAAATAAATTGCTAAGAAATATTCGTTAATGCATCTTACGTAGTTCTCCAGGGTGATAGCAGTCTCCAGAGGAATTTGTTTTCCAGGCTTAACGACCGAAAAATAATATAGACCTCCCGGCAACTTACAGTAACGCATTATGGGTTTCTCGTACAAGGGCACCAGACTGTCTCCTCTCTCCAAATGCATATTCCATCCTACCTTTTGAATAAATTTACTTCGAAGCTGCAACATCAAGAAACATTTTGTTAGGAAATTTAACTTAGAAAGCGAAAGCGTATTTGTAGAGGCTGGACCTGAGGAAGTCATGACGTCAAAACCTTTCCGTTTCCATTGGCGATAATACAACATCCTACATTGCAGTTGCATTTAGTTTAGGTTCTAAACAGTGTTGTGGGTCGTAAATGTATTTATTGGTATGGTATGGCAACTACGAACAGTCAGAATAAAGACCTACGAATAGAATTTATTTGTTCCGGTATCCAGCATTGAAGACCCATGATATTGAACACCCTCAACTTGCTTGCAATCGCTCTCAATATGTTCAGTTTGCCTCACGTTGGGCGCCAATACATTAAAAAAACCACGGCTAGCTGTTCACAAGCGCCGCTCACACATCGTATATGGATATATCATATCCGTATAATTCTAGGAGTGAAAACAATCCTTTTCTGGAATTACTCCCTAAAATCCAGTCCTCTACTACTAGCTACCACTTTGTGAAATCAAAAAATGATGTGTATAGTTTGTCATAATCTGCAGGAAATATTTCAAGAACAGGCAAACGACGTAATCGAGAAAATATATCACCTTTGGAGGTAGTAGCATGTTTCTTATTTGGAATCCCAGTCGGCGCCCGATCTCCATCCTGTTAAAGTGTTTATGTGTCAGGTGAGATGCGTAATATTTTCTGGAATATTTCGTTAGAGTCCCGGCTGCATAAATTTTCGGGTCGTTAGTTCTGCAATGTCTATTAATGACTAATCTACCTACAAATAGTTTTTTCACATGTTATTAATCAAGAATCCACTGTTCGGCCGTGTGAGACCCCTGTAATGCCAAAGTTTACTGAATACTATAAGTTACCTCACTGCCTCGCGGCACTTTCATATTTGGACATCAAAGACATACCGCGAACACGTGTTGTTATCATAAAGCGACACAGATACCGGGTGTATTAGCAACGTTTAAAAACGTAATCAGCGCACGAAATCATGTACTATCGCGGCCGAAAAAAAGTAATCGATTTTTTATCAAGTAGTATGTTTTTTCGAAAAATTTTCCTTTGTAAATGGGAGTTTTTACATCAGTTATGTCAATTAAATTATTTTGACAAGAAACCATTGGTGGGGTCGTATTTATTAAAAAAAACTAATAAGAAATAAGTTGTTAATATTTTTTAATTATAAGAAAACAATTAATTAGTATGGTTTTGAGAGAAGCAGAAAAAGGCTACATCATCGCCAAATTTGGAGAAGGGTGGTCTTAACAACGCATAGCAAGTGAAATTAATTGCAGCAAAGGCACAATTCAAAAACTGAACAAAAAGACAGAATACCTTACGCTATTATCTGTTTTGTGCGTATATTCTTCACCAAACTTGTGACCCCTGGGACGGTAAACTCGCAGTTGATCATTGTAGCAGGGCTGAAATATCTTTTCGTCGGACCAGTAACGATCGTTTTCATTAATAAAAGTATTTGCAAACTGCATTCTTGCCTCTTTATCAACATTGTTAGTCGGGGCTTTTTAGCACTGGCACAGTTAAATAGACCTTGCTCTCGCAACCGTTTTCTTGCTGTCCTAACAGACGCTGGTAAGTTGGTTTGCTCTTTGGCTTCAATAGAATTAGAAAATGGGTTTAAATTCACATATTGTCGTTTTCTAGAGTACTCTTCCCAGAACCCACTGCCCTGCTCAGATCATGAGTTTCTACCTATCCATTTTTTGTTTAGTTTTTGAATCGTGCTTTTGCTGCAATTAATTTCACTTGCTATGCGTTGTTGAGACCGCACCCTTCTCCAAGTTTGGCGATGATGTAGCCTTTTTCTTCTTCACTCAAAACATGATAAGGCATGATTAATAAAAAAATTATTTTTGCTTAATATGACAATGACGTTGACACTAATAAAAAAAATATTGAGATTGATGCGACACTGAATAGAACCATAGTTACAACGGGAAAATCAGTCGATTACTTTTTTTCGGCCGCGATAGTACCTAGGTCACAGAAATCATTCGTAGAGTGAACGAGTGCCACTGTGTAACATACTAGACAATCCACCGAGGAACCCCGGTGCCATATATCGCGGAAGTGGGAGTCAATAGGTAGGGACAGGCGAGCCGAGTAGTAGGGCAGGCGGATTCGCGCATTTCGTAGAGTGAGGTAACTTATAGTATTAGTAAACTTTGGTAATGCTTAATTTGCCCTTGTCGGCTTACGTACCGTCGAACACCAGGCCAGATTCGTTAAGGACGCGGTATATCCTCGGCATGATACCTTTATGGTTAAAACAGAACATAGCTGTGCATTCCAGCTCTAGCATTTCGTGTCTCGCTTCGAATTTCGCCGAGGTGATTATATTGTCTTCATCGTCGTACACCCAATCTCTGAAGTAATAGGAGGAGTATATCTCAATCCCTTGGGCTTTAATTTGATCGAGGACGGCTTGATCCACATCAGGATCATTGAAAATGGAAACGTTGTGGCGATGTCGTTTCTCCATGGTCATACTGTACGGAAAGGGTTCAATAAATACCATGTGCGACCCCGCCACTCCGAAGTTTAGAAGGCCGCTCAGTGTGCAGTAGGCTTGGAGGAAATGGCCATAAATGAGGATCCTGTCTGCAAAACGAATCATCTGTTAAAATTTGTATCGTGGGCCATCACAAAATGCTGATCTTATCCTTGCCTACGTCCCTATGGTACTGATTTTAGCCCGTAAGGGAACACTAGAATCGTCCCGATTGGTCGATTTAAAAAATGATTTGAAATCAACTGAATAGGGTGAATCTATAGCTTCCTGTTCCGAGCTAGAATTCATGCAGTGGAGACACACGATGAAAATAAGATCAACATGACTGTTCCTAGAATGATCAAATTATCATTAAATAAACGATTCACTTTGTAGTTTTCGAGTTGTCTTTCGCGTTGAATATTTTGAAATTTTGCTGTTTGGTCGAAACCCCAAGATATCAAAATATTCCACGCAGAAGAGAATTCCAAAACTCTTCGATAATGGGTTTAAATTAGAAAAAAAAAAACTATCCCTATATTGGATCGGTTGAAATTTTATCGGCCTAAGCCGATATTGGTGTTATATAAATGAAGAATAGAGTTTATAAATGACTTTGTTTAGGCTTTATACAAGCATAATAACAACAAACATAAATTATCTATTAGATAATTTTGTTATTATTGGGCCAATATAAGGCTTGAATAAGGTTGTTTATAGACAAGTCTCAAATAAAGAGAGGTAGAGTATTTTATAAGAAAACATGAATATGTAGGCGGCATTAATTATAGAAATTTGTTTTTTATGGTTACATGACAGTTTATTAATTATAAAATGTAAGTTCAAGTAAATAACTTTATTTTGCGAGATTAATCGTCCACCTGAAGAGCTTGTAAGAGCGAAAGAATATGTACATCTTCTTGTGGACTTCGTTTTTTAATTGGTGACCATAATGAATGAATTTTGTGGTGAGTTGAAAAATTTTTTTATAATTTGTTTTTAGACGTTTTGAATTTTATGATGTTTAATCCAGTATTCATCATGTATTAAAGAAAGTTCAATGAATTTAATAATAGCATGTTTAGAGATGAAACATCAATATAAGTATATCAATTTGGATATGTTTGTTGTTATTATGCTTGTATAAAGCCTAAACAAAGTCATTTATAAACAATGCATATCATGCAAAGAAAGAGAATTGTAAAAGAAGAATAGAGTAATGATAAATCATTATATCAGAATGGTATAATGAAAAAAGTTTATTGGATTTATTTCCCCTAACAGCCCATTTTTCATCTAATTTCACTAAGTATATTATCTGTTCATTTGCAGCAGAACTAAAGGTGGCGCAAAATGAAGTCCCCGATGTGTTTTTCTTATAATATTTAGGTTATTTAGGAAATTTTGTTATGTTACATGCTAAATATATTATCAGCCAAATGACCACCCCTAGCATTGACACAATAGTGAGCCGGTTTTAAGGCATTTTTCATTACTTTCTCCAACATTTCAGGTGGTGTGTTGACGATTTCCCCTCGTCAGCTTCCAAAGTTTCAGGTTTATTCATAAAAACTCGATATTTGAAATAGCCCCACAGAAAGAAGTCAGGCACCGTCAGATCTGGAGATCTCGGCGGAGACAACCGACGAACTTTTTTGGTAAAAAATGTTTACAATTCCAGTACGTTCTCTAGACGTATTCATCTATCTACTTTTCAATTGACAACACATATCGGACGTATGTCAACTAAAAACAAAATTATAGCGACTTCTGATAGGAGACTTCATTTTGCGTCACCTGTTAGTTGACAGTTGTAATTTCTCACAATTGGGATCCTTGTATCTCTCGTTCAACTGCCTCAGCTTCAGCACAGCGTTATTGGCGTCCATAGCATGGTTGATTATGAAGACGTTCTCCGGATCCTCGTTTGCTTTTTCCGGTTTGTTGAATTGCTCTCCGGTCATCAAAAACAAGAAGTCGTACGATATGAAGGTGTTGTTGTTCAGCACGATGTACTGTTCTCGTCTGTCAATTTTGGTCAGCTTCGCGTGCACGACGTTGACGAACATCTTCAAGTTTATCAGGTCCAAGTATCTTGCGTCCATAAAGTTTTTTTTCACCAGGAAATTCTCTCGAATTTTGTTCGTAGACTTGGTGTGGGAGATACCCAGCATAGATATCAATGTGATGTTGTTGAATGCTACCTGCAAAGGTATACAAAAATTAGATATATTTATTTTTTCACAAAGTCAAGATAAAGCAGCCGAAGAAATAAAAAGGATTTAATTGTATCTCGGACTACAGTATAAGAATAAGTAGAAATTTTTACTGACTAGTTGATTGGGATTGTTGGATAAGAGCAGCAGCGATTCCAGGAATGCCATAGCAGTGTTGCTATTTCCAACGACAACTATTCTGTCGTTGATTGAATACCTGCCCATGTTAGTTTGCGGTAAAGTGGAGATGTACAGGGCAAATGGGTCTTGTGTCTCGTATATGATGGCGTCCGGAACACATTCTACAAAGCATTTATAGTTACAGATCATTTCAATGGGGGAATATTTTCTTGATTTAACGAAGTGTAGCGATAGAAAATGCTCATTTAAAAAAAGAAGTGTGTAGCAAATGGCAATGTAGAAAACCAAACCTCCAATGGTTCATTGGTAGTTGTGCCAAGCAACCATAAACCGAACCTAAAAATTATATAAATAACAGTATTTTTTTACCTTCCTCTCTGAGAATGTTTAAGTCGTAATCGGGCTGCTTCCTGGGCAGAATGGGCATTAAACCACTAAGGATGTTAAGCAATGGCTTTTCCTTGTAACCACTGAGAGACTCGGGCGTATGCTTGTAATATAAAACCGAATAGTCACTTAGTCCGTGCAATTCCCTAAGAAAATATTTCGTATGCGCCATAAATATGGGAGACATTACTAGCGCCTCCAATAGACCGTGACTGCCGGTTCCGTGGCTTTGTAGATTAACAACATCTGTAAGGTTGTAGTGGATTTTTAGATAGTCTATGCCAAATTCTTCAGACAAAACTGAAAAAGGGTTATAGTATATGGATTTCGCTTCTTACACTTTGTTCTAGCGTCTACTTACTAGCGAGTCCTACCACCTGGTTCTCACTCATCAACACGAATGCCTCAAACGGACTGTCTTTCGAATAAATACAAGATTCGAATTGCTGCTGGATGATATAATGATTCGGTATACTCGCTAACAGGTATTTGACCGATTTTTCGTGATATCTTGTTGCTTCCACCACGTTCATTTTGCTCAACACAGAACTACGGTGCAGCGCGTACACTTCGTAGGGAAAAGTACCGGTGGGCCTTGGTACAATCCTGCCGAAATAGTTGGTAAGGCTGTCCGTAGGCAGAGTGGGCGGTACAGACATTAAACAGTATTCTCTCTCTGGATAGCATTCGAAAGACGACTCGAAAAGCATCTTCAGCCCAGCTTCGTGATCCGGATGGCACGCAGCTATCTCCAAAGCAAATGCATTGGGTTCTCCCTTAAACTCCGGTATTATAGTAGGAACTTTACCCTTTCCCGAGGTCTCTGCAAAATATATGTAATGGCTACATTTTAATCCTGTCGATGCCTAAAAATGGAAATTATTACCCCAACACTTGGAGATTAGATCCAGCTCAAGTTGCGTTGGATCCTTATCAACAATTCCATGATATTCATCAGTTATCCTTTGACTGCCCTCGCCGGTGGCTGCGGAGTGGAGAGAATCCTGATTGTCGTCATAGTCATCTTGGAAGACAAACATAGTCGCAGAGGTAAAGACAAGCGAATAATCGTCTGAACTGGTTATAGACACGTGCGTCAAATGGTCGTCAGAGAATCGACTGTAAGTCGATTCGAACGATAATCGCCTTTCTATCATTTCCATCAACCTGGAAAACATGAATTAATGACAATACTAGGAAGTTAGATGGATCTACCGACTCTTCTTCCACCCTATGTGCCAATAGGGACTGTTCCATAATAGGACATAAAACATCCACTGATATATCCGCATCCTCTGGGTGGGGTTTCCTCAGCCCATTGTAAGGCACCAATTCAAATTCTTCGTTGAGAACCTGCAATGGCAAACAATGAAGCATTTCGGCTCATGGTATTTAAAGTGTCACCAAAATTTAACAAAGCGACGACCTAGTCTTTAATTAAAACTTGCAGGTGAAATGGTCAGAAGGACAATAATAGATGTTGGGAATAGGCTCACTCGTGGAATTCATCCGTGATATTTGTAGTAGTAGTTGTCTGGTTGACCAAAGTAAAAAAAACAAACATTATACAAACCTCATAATTTACAGTTTCGTTCAAACATAGCACTGCCACTGCCGATCCATCGTACTCCGCCACGATGATCTGACGACCTGCGTCCTTGTGTCTGGTCAATATTTCGGCGATGTAGAAACTGCCGTAGATTTCTTCGAGTGTTTCGGTATATTGATGTATCAGAGGTACTAAATCGTCGTTGTCTTCTTCGACGGCCCTCCGGATCTTATACGTTCTTATAAAGTCTTGTCTTTGAATCAGGTAGAGTGTTTGGCACGTTTTTGGGTTGGTGCAGTCTAAAAAATTGTTGTTAAAAAATAACTTATGTTATATCAGTTAAAATTAGTAATAATTAATGATGATGGATGGAAAAACAATTACTGATTATTTTCGAGTCATTAGGCAATCTTGGCTAGTTTTAATTTTTAATTTTTCTTTGGATCATAACGTTAGGAGTCCTATACAATATTCTAAGTGTATCCCTTCTCGTACTATAATCTTGGAAACATAACTGGCAAGTGTAAAGTGCTTGATTTTAGTCGTTCGTCTTCTCCACATATTTTGATTTAACTTCTCCGAGGATTCTATTTTGCCTTATTTGTTTTCCTGAATATCTGACATTTTGTACTCGGTTGCCAATTACAAGAGCCACAGATGGACACTTCCACTCAATTTTTCGGCACCCACACTTTGCATTTGCAAGATATGACATTGAGCAAGGTTACAGGAGCAGAATCTTTCGTGTTTCAGTAGTAATTTTTCTACTCCATGCCAGACTTGGACTTGGTGGTAATTCTTGAGGGCATTCTTGTGCAACTTCTCGTGTTGGTGTCAACGTGGCATTGACGTTTCTTCGTTGCTTTAGCAAGACGATGACAGTGAAATGAGCCCAGCTTCTCGCTTCCTTTGTCATCCCGGTACAATGCATCAAGATGTCATGTTAGAATCTGAGTCCTTGAAAACGTGCAAAATCTGGATCAGGTGTGGATATTTTTTGACGATGACTTTTTTCCTCGATGGGAAATTCCAGAGCTTGCAAAATTTTCTTTCTCTGGTTTTCGAATGTGGCAGATGATAAGGGGATACACCTGGAATATTGTTCAGGGCCCCTAATCAGAAATTGAAACTAGCCAACCCTTTGAGAGACAATTTCCCTTTTAGTCTCCGTTGACTGCATTATTAAAAGTGATCAATGTCAATGTTTAAGAAATTACCTTTTGGCACAACCCTTGTGCCCAAATTGTCTAAGAAGTCGATTTTATTGATGCCAGGGGGCAGCACCAGCATAAGGTATTGCATGAAGTTTCTGATCTGGAACATTCGCTGCACTAAAGGTCTAAAGAATAGGGAGTAGTAACAGGGGTCCCACAATAAAAGATGAATCCACAGGGTGTTTCGGCTACAGAGTTCTTCTAATCCGTACAGGTTCTCCAACCAAGATTTCCACTCCCACCGGGGTATCGCCGGTATATTCGGGTGTGTGCTGCATATCATTACACCAGCAATTGTACCGTGTTCGTCTTCCACTTTGAGAGAAATATAACACCTGTCTCTAAAAATATGATTTTTTGTTAATATTTCTGAGTAATTTTTAATTGATAGCGTAATCTGCAGCATGTTTTTTTACCCCCATGATTGTTATGTGCATGTATATCTAAAGAACTCGATGTGTCGCCTCACACAGAAAGATTATAACTCTTACGCATTAGACAAGTGTTTCCCCTTGTAACATCGAGAAAAAATCTCCCAGAGTTATTGAGTACAGAAAAAGACACCCCAGTCATTTTTTCCCACCCACACTTTGGTCGCAGCATTGCAAAAATTAATGAAAAATCTATGTCAATGCGTTGAAAGTTATATACATACGTACACCATTTTTTCTAGGTCCACTTCGCCAAACAGTGGATAAACGATATCCGGATATATCATTTTCTCGATACTTTTTATATTTTCGGGGAAAACTCTGTTCACATTTGCCGGTGATAGGACAGCTTGTGATCTTTTTGAGGAAGTCGATGACTTTTTTTTAGAAATTGCTGCCATTTTAAAAGAAACTTAAAAAAATATTTTCAGGCAATAATCTCTGACATATAACTGACAGCGCCAGCTTTCCCTTATCTTACTCACAAAATTTAAACTAGACAGAAACGACACTCTTGTCGGCGCCTTTGATATTTCGTTGACAAATCTGGTTGACCTTCACCATCTTGTTGTAAATGTCAAAAGCACCTTTAATAACACACTTCCACCTGTCACCAATTTGTCATTTGCCACAAATTCACTTGCGCCTGCATAACCTCTCAATCTGGCAACATGACGATCAGGCATTCTATATATGGTTCTTATTTTATAATAAGCTCTGTTTAAGACATTAGAGGATGAAGTAAATAGTAAGAATCCCATCCTTTTTCTCGATTTTGCTTCCTAAGAAAGTTATGATTTTTTGGAAAGAGGCGATTTTCTCGGATATTATCGATTTTCCCGACATGCATCCTTTAGAAACGCGCCACAGCCGTTCCCTTTGGATCTAAAGGATCCGGACCCGGATGGCCGGCAAGAAGAAGAAAAAATGAAGAACTTTTTTTTTCATCCATCTCCGACATTAGCCGAGATACGTTTTTTTTAAAAAGGTCGAATTTGCAGAAAACCTGTACTTTTTCGGTGGCCCTTGCTCCCCTTCCCCGGAGGATTTTTAAGCATACTTACTTTAATTACATTTTTAAGAATACTACGGTGATTTCTGCGCTTGGCAAAATCCATTTAAAAGTTGGTGCTGGTTGATAACCAATTTAATACCGCATTGAAAGCAGTTAGCACGACGATTTCACGTTATTCAACAAAGAAGAATCGCCCTTGGCCCCTGTCATGCACGTAATTGTTTTCTATTCATTACACATGTTGCCTATCTAGCAATTCAATTATAGGTTGCTACTCGGTTTGCTAATAATATGGAAAAAACAATACATCATCGTCTTGACTTTGAAACATGGTTTCTGAGATATTCCCGACCTGTTGTACTTGCTAATTGTAATTTTTTTGACGCTATCAAATTACTAGTTGCTGTTTAAAATTATGTATGACAAAATAGGTGGCGTCGTTTCGAAGCTAAATTCTAGGGTAGCTGAGAGTGAGACGGTAGAACTAAGGTGGAGAAATATTATTTTATTAAAGCAGTAATTTATGATTTAAGATTAGTGTCCACAGCGGTGAGGTTTCCTTGTCGATCAGTTTATGCAAGTCAAGTATTATTAATGTTTAAAATATTGTTCATTGTTTAAAGTTACTTAAACAATATTTAGGCTGGTAAATAAGGGTTCTTGTTTTACAAAGAAAAAAATTCAAAAAATAGTATAAGTATTATACACCTCGGGAGTAAATGCTTTTACCCCTCGGGAAAAAATCATCCATTTTACTATTTTTCGTTGATTTTTCAAAAAACTGTAATAAAAAATGACGTTTAAATGTCAAAGGGAGGAACCGAAAATGGTTTCGGGGTCCTGAAGTCGTCCGAATTCAGAAATTGATATTGTTTCTACTCTAGGACCGAAACAAAAAAAAAATTAAAGTTCGCCGGATCGACTATAATCTGCAATCTGTCGGACGGACCATAATTTTCAAGATAAAAATTTGAAATTTCAACAATCATGGTTCGCTAAAAAATTAATTGTCCGGACGCGTTGAGATATTAATGGTAAAATTTGGTGGAACCCGACATCAGGAATGATGGGTCTAGCTAACTTAGAGTCCGGTCGAAAAAAATCTCCGGTTAAAGAAGTTGGAGCCTCCGCGGAATAGTACCGTTTTTCTGCAAAATCGACCCTTTTAACAAATTCGTATCTCGGGTAATGATGGACCTAAAAAAAGAAAGAGTTCTTCATTTTTCCTTCTTCTCCGGGTTCGGATCAAAATAGAAAGGCTCCGGAGCATTTCTAAAGGGTACTTGTCGGGAGATTGGCCGAGGCCCGACAAAATCGCCCCGTTTCAAAAAATCAACTTTCTTGGAAAGCAAAATCCAGATAAAAATGTCTCGTCGGTTCATCATAAAGGAGACGCAAGTTAGTAAACTCGGGACACACACGTGTCTTAGAAATTTTCAAACGAAAAATCGTCGCCGGGCTGCCGTTCTGGCACGAAATCCGAGGTAGAGGGCCCGACTAAAACTGCGAAACGCGAAAGAAAAGTGACATTTTTGACGTCCAGCGTAAAACTGGCAATTCGTGATTTTCTCGGACCCTCTACCTCGAATTTCGTGCCAGATTCAAAAATGTCAAAATGATTCTAAAATTTTATTCAGGGACGTAGTAATCGGGGGGGGGGGGACTAGGGGTGTTTATAACCCCAACTTTTTTTGCCTGTGGAATTTTTCACAATTTACCAACAGAAAATGAAAATTAAAGTTTTTCTACCTAAGAATGGAACTATTGTCTAACTTCGATAGAATGCGTGGTTTTCGAGTTAAATTGATTTGAAAATTCTGTTCCACTCAGCCACTTCTTGGTTTTTAAATTCATACTTTTTTTACATTTTCACATAGTAGACTATTGACAGGCAATTAGTCTATTATTAGACAGGTAAAGAATATTTGAAATTGAAAAGTTTCCAAAATATTTACAAAAAACCAGCTCTCCTTTAAAAGGCTCTAACCCCCTTAGGATGGACCCATGTTTATATGAACTTTTTCTTACTATTTTTGGACGTAGAAACTGATGGCAAAATATTTCTGGTTAATTTCGGGACACCCTGTAAACGTAAACAATTATTAACAACTATAACCTTCGTTCTCATAGCTTGAGAAAAGTTTTAACATCTGTATCCCATATAACAGCAGAACCAGTACAGAAAATGTTTTGTATTCATCATATACGATAATAATAATAAAATTATTTCCATGCCTTGTTGAAATATTTAATTTCCTATCTATTTCCCATTAAAATAGATATCGGCATCACCAGCGGTTGCTGGTTGGTAATGTGGTAACTTGGATTAAACGATTATGAAATGTAACACTACATTATTATGATTAAATGAACAAATAAAGAACTTCGCGCTTAATGATTACAAAAACAGTTGTGACGAAAATTGATATTCAACGAGTACCGTTTTTTTATTTAAAAATAATATACATTCATACAGTCGTTTTCAACACAAATGATTTAGTTCGTATATTGGTGCTAGGCTTCTTCAAACTTTAACTTAAATATTTTATGCTACTGTTCAGGTTGGAAATGGAAACTACATTTTTTTAAATGAAAGAATATTGTTTAAACCCTTTTTATTTTAATTTGGGTACCCCGCCAGTGAAATGTGCTGATGAGAATAATGACTAATAACTGAGGCGACCACGCGTGTCTTGTACGATTCCTGAACTGTGTGTTGTTGCCAAACTTCACGATTCAAATAAAATACGGGGAATTTAATAGTAAAGCAAATTTACTTCTTTTGGGTGGGCAAGGTAGGCGCCGGCTATCCTTCAAAATTCGCTCAACGTTCGACTCTTGCTTCTCAAATATCAATACAATGACAATTAATAATTACCGTTGGTTGTTGGGGTGTCTAATAAATCACCGTGACTTAATAATACCATTGTTTATAAAGTATATAGTTATTCAACCTCTTGTTAGTACCGGTGGATCATTGGTAGATGGCGTGCTGGATGATGTGTGCCCATTATTACGACCGTAGCCCCCGGTGTCGTTTACGTTACGACCATTGTTTATTATAAACAATGCTACGACGCATGCACGAATTTCGTACATCCGGTGCATCTACGTCACATGACATTCGACGAGGAACTAAAGTCATAGATCGAAACTTGACTGTATATTAATAACTTTTGACAGTTTGTCAGTTTTCTATTTTTATTAAACTATTGGATTTTTTGTTCTAAAATGAATCATTTATACATCATATGACTAACATAACCTAAAATGTTTAGTTTTTGTAAATTTATTTTTACTTTAATTATAATTTTGTAGCTTCAGCTTGAATCCATAATAACATTTAAAAACTCTCTAATAAGACAGTAGATATATAAAGTTTCAATATTGTACCTACGTAGATTATTAAAAATGAATTGCTATTTATAGGTTGGATTTCCAGTCAACAAAGAGCATCCTATTTCATTAGATTAGGACAATTAAAACTTCATTAGTAATGCATCGAACAAGATTTTAGATGATAGTACAGGAAACAAGCAGAAATTTTGATAAAAATGACATAATATACAAAAATTTTAAAAAGTGCATATTTTTGAGGTTAGTTGTAAAGCCTGATTTTCATAGTCGCGAAATTGTGAAAAGCGAAATGCGAAACGTGTTGCTATTGGTTCATTTTACATTAAAATTTGAAATTGACCAATAGCAACACGTCTCACATTTCGCTTTTCGCAATTTCGCGACTATAAAAATCACGAATAGTGCTGTAGCTATGTGTAAAAATCATAATAAAAGTAAAAAAGGTATCAATATAAGATATTTCTACAGAAAAGACAAAATAAATTTGAGGAATGGCAAGTAAGTGTAGGAACATGATGTATTGTATTTAAAATCTAGTTTTTTATTATTTCATCTTTTAATCAGCGTTTATGTAAAAATAATCAATCACCGAACGTTTAAATTTATTACAATAGCCCTAAAGCCGTCAAATGGATCATGTATGATGCACATGATCCAGCATATAGGACTGACATAACCTCAAATTTTGAGTTTTTTTTAATTTATTTTCGATTTTAATTTTTGTAGTTGCAGCTTGAATCCATTATAATATGATTATAACATATAAAAATTATCTCAATAAAGTTTCAATATTATAGATTATATTTAAAATAAACTGCTAATTATAGGTTGGATTTCTAGCCAACAAAAATCATTTTATTTTATTAAATTACGGCAATCAAAACTTCATTAGTAATGCACTGAACAAGATTTTAATTGATAGTACAGGAACCAAGCACAGATTTTGATAAAAGCAGCTTAATATGTGAAAATCTTTAAAAATGTATATTTTTGTAAATGTATATCGAAATGGTGACTTTACATATTTGTGCGCTGGTATTACTTTTTCTACTAAACGCGTCATTTGATGACGTGCAAATCATATTTTTGAGGTTAGTTGCGATGTCACGTACACCGTACACGACAGTTCATATTTTTCTCGAGCTCGACGTCACATCCGGCTGCGCAATGGCCGCAATGTGTAATGTATCCTGAAATGTATATTTCTTTAATGATAAAATATTTTAAAAACAAAAGTCAAAAAACTGTAAACGTAGTCATAGAAACTGACTAGTATGTAAATTACTCACAAGTTGGCAGCACATACTTAGAAATCAGGTTGAATAACTATAATACTTTATAAACAATGATAATACTAACGTATGGACGGAGCCTTGTGCCACTCTCCGTTCGCCAGTGTGAGGACGACATTGAAGAGAGATAGAGAGATATAAATTGAGTGCATCGGACAAGGATAGTAAGATTTGAGACCACGTGGCTGTTGGTTCAACAGGAACAGTCACGTGGCCAAGTTACTTTTTTACATGGCGGATGGGAACATTTTGCCGAGATTCTTTATAAATATATTTTAGCACGTTGTAGTGATTTGTGAACCATAAAAATAGGTGCATCTCAGATTTTTATGCATTAATAGGTAGGTACATAAAGAAAGTTAAGGAACAAAAATACCTAACGTTGAACTCGCATTTGGAGAAAAGTTTTTTCGTTTTTGAGAGCTATTACCCATTTTTTCCTCAGTTCATCATTCTTAGGAAACCTATAAAATGAAATGACGTATAATTAATATAATATTAAGCTAGAAATAGCCTAATATTCGATTAATTACGTATACAATGACAGGACAAAAATAGGTTATTTATTCTTTATTCAAGAAACTTACGTGTGAAATGAAACTTCATTGCCGTTTTTATACTTATTGCTGCACCCATAAGCACAGTAAGACACAACCATGTCCTCATTTACAAAAAATTCACTTAAAATGTGTAAAAAACTCGATAATGCGTAAAACACAGCTCACACGTCAACAGACCACACACGCGCTCGTTTTACCAACAATCAGCTGATCATCTATCGGCGTCTCTCTCGAGGTCTCGTCCTCATCACCTCTCTCTCTAGGCTCGGTCCATAGTATTATTAAGTCTATGGCATAAATAGATAGCGTTGAGTTATAGTAATTAAAAAGTTACCGGTGAGTTTTTGTTTACATCAATCTCCTTTAACTTCATGCCTAGCCTGTCCAGTAGAAATTCTTTAATAGGGTGAAATAGAATAGCCCATTATTATTGAGGGGAGGAAAGTGATTTGACATTTGAATAGTTTTGAAGTTTAATTAAGTCAAGTAATAATTGTGTGAATGATGAATTCGGACTTGCAAAGCTTAGTATTTATTGTTATAATCGTAGATAAAGTATAGTATTCAACTCGTGATAATGCTAAATAACTCACTTGATGAATTACACTCAAAATTCATCGGCGTGAGTTATTTAGTATTAGTATTATCAGTTGTCAAATAATATACTATTAAAAATAGTCGAAATACTTTACCTATCAATGTAATCCGTTTCAATGACACATGTTTTAATCTTCAGCTCATTACGCTATTACGCTCGAAATCAAATCAGTTTAAGGGAAGTCGAAATATTTTACATGCCAATGTCCGGTTACTACCAGTTGAGGTAACAACATGGCGGCAGGGTAGGTCAATAAAATTGGGTCGGTAGATGGATAAAATGAAAGCAGATTTTTTAGATACCATTTAATTTACATTTAGACATACATAATCTACATAATCTACCTAGTAAACATTGGACTTTTGTTAAAGCCTTCCAGCAAGGCTTTCACAACTACAGGATGAGCGTACATTGGCAGGTGGTCCAAGTTCTGTTGGATAAATTCCAGAACTCTCTGTTCTATGATCTTGGCGTAGGACATATCTAAGAACTTATCTTCTATAGATTCTTCTTGCTCCTCAGTCAACTATAAAAAGATTCGTTAAAATGTTCTGGTACGATGTAGAAAGAAGGTCGTTTAAATGGAATTAATCAGTATATATGCAAAAGCTTCCCTTTCGAAAAAAATCTCGGTGAGATACAGCTCTTGATTTAAAAATAAATATTCGCTAAGAAAAAAGTTAATGTTATTCGCTTAATATTTATCAGCCATTTAAGAATGACATAATAATAATAACAAGGTTTGTTTTCGAAAAATAGCCTTAATGTCAATTTTTAAATATTGCGACAAATTACCTTTTTCCATTTATTTTCTTTATACATTTCAATCAGTTCAGCTATTAATGAGAATCCTTGCTTGCCCTAAAAAAAAATAAATAGGATACCACAGCAAACGCCTAATCACCTTTAAACTTTGGCAGTGGTGATAAGTGTACAGGGTGAGTTTTCTAAGATGATACCCCCCCTTATCTCCGTAAATAACGAGGTGTTTTAAAAACAAAAACGCTGTCCTATACAGTTTTTTCTGAACTTTTCAGATCTGCTATCAGAATTTTCCTAGCTCGCTTAATATACGAGGGATGTTCAAAAGTAACATTTTTTTAAATGGAACACCCTGTATATTTTTATATATTTGGATTCGCCTCGTTTTTCTGATTACAAAAATGTATAATTGTTATATGTTTGTATCAATAATAACTGCCAAACATCGAAAAGTATTCTTAGCAAAATAATTGTAGCTTTTCTTCCGAGTTGGTTTTTTAGTAAAATACTGTTTTTATGTTTTGTTTAAAAGTGTTTTGTTACTACTATTTTCCTTTTTCAAATTTAAAAAGCAAGGCCAGAACAAAAGACTAATGAAAATAAAATTTAATAAATAAACGAGCCGTCCAGATTGGTGCGAATAGGAATAAAGATTGATAGTTTTCGCAGTTATTATTGATACAAACATATAACAATTATATATTTTTGTAATCAGAAAAACGAGGCGAATCCAAATATATAAAAATATACAGGGTGTTCCATTTAAAAAAATGTTACTTTTGAACATCCCTCGTATATTAAGCGAGCTAGGAAAATTCTGATAGCAGATCTGAAAAGTTCAGAAAAAACTGTATAGGACAGCGTTTTTGTTTTTTAAAACACCTCGTTATTTACGGAGATAAGGGGGGGTATCATCTTAGAAAACTCACCCTGTACATTGTAATTGATGGATTGATTTGTTTGTTTAGATAGAAAAATTTATAAGAATCTTACCACTGTAGAAGTCATGAGGATGTTCAATTCGTCCTGCAGTGTCTCAAATCTGTTATGGTAAATCGCATAGATCCAAGGCTCTTTAAAGTACTTAAAGAAGTCCGAAATTAGTGCCATCTCAAATCGTAGCTGTAGATTGTTTAACATCTTTTCGTGCTTCCCCCACAGGGAGTAAATGTTGTAAACATCTATAGGCTGAAAAACATACATGTAAATCAACCTCGTTCGTTCGTTAACGGCGTAGCAAATGCTAATGATGAAAAAGGGATCCTTACAAATTTCGACAAGCATGTGATCGTTTCCACCCTTTTGAATTGGTTCAAATGCAACCGGAAAAATCCTTGCGAGTCCAGATCCCTACAGTTTCCGGTTATCAGGACTTGTCCCTTAAACATATAAGAAATCATTGAACGAAATAAAACTTAACTGTTTTATGATTTCCACAAATCTTAAGATTTGTGGAAATCATAAAACAGTTAAGTTTTATTTCGGTTATGGATTTCCATCAAGTAAAGATCGACTCAATCAACTATATAAGAAATCGGCTATTGGTGACAATGGACCGCATTAGTGTGACGTCACATAATTATGCAACCGTACGTACTACTATCATAACAGACGGGTTGCGTTCAATCTCACTGGAAATTGACCCTTAATGCATATGTGCATAAGGCGACATTTTTTGGTATAGAAACATGGCCTGGAGTTTTATTTTATTTCTCCTGTGGAAGAAATATATAAGAACTTTCAGTTATCATTTATCGTGCACAAGATATCTGAAAATATACAGAAGTATAAAGTATTGTATCAATAGGGCTTATATTATTTGTTGTGAAAATAGCTAGCACTTGCTTTGTTTTGGCGAGTCTATTTTTTTTTAAATACAAACCAAAGAGGATTGCCGCTATTGTTTTTATAAAGGGTAGCGTTTTAGCTGCCACCAGGTCAAGACACTTATATTCCGCTTGACCTCGGAATTTCCGTCCTGAAAAATACCTAAATTTGCAAGCAATGAAAATAGATATTTCTCCGGCAACTGGTTGAGAAGGGTCTTCGGAAACCTGAATTCGGCCTCATGCACGGTCTTTATATATACAAGTATTATTTTTCTTGGGTATATCGGTCATATATATAAACAAATTTATTTATTTTTTTCTAACGTTTCGGTTTATTTATAACCATCATCAGAGAATTATTATTTTGTGTTTGCTTGATCTTAAATTAAACTACATTTTTTAATGTGATGTATTGAGTGTCTTAAAGGCAACTCTTTATATAGGTATAATGGGAGGCAATAAAAAAAAATCAACAAACTACTCCGTGAATGAAAATTAGATTATATTACAACAAAACAAAGCTTACAAATCAATTATCGAAAAATTTTATCAGTGACGTAATGACACAAATAAACTCAAAAGGTAAATCACAATTTTAAATCTAAGATGGGGTGGCTCTTTTTCGTTTTATAATCCAAATGCAACGCCCGCCAAGTTAGACGTTACTCCGCCTTGAACTACGATGAAATAAATTTAGATGAAGTCGCCCCCGACCTCAGATTTGTTTGTATCTCTTGCAAACTCTAGGGTTAGGACCTTTAAGCCTTAAAATATATATAAAACTGAAACACCACAAAACAAACAAAATATCAACACGAAAACTTTAGCCTCAACCAGTGGCTGTTTCAAACTTACTCATTGCGCCATTTTAAAAGGGTTAGTGTAAAAATTTTGTGAACTACACTTACCACGTCCCTGGAGTTTGTAGCTGAAATAATCCCAAAAGTAGTTAGTACACTTGCGCACTTTATTTTACCGCCTAGTTCCCAATTTTTTTTTTACCGACCAGGTAATTCTCTACCCCCAACTGGAATTTATATAACTCTCAAAAATCCCCTGATTTACTCGCCGTCACCGTAACTGACCCGTCGCCCCGAATTTACTATCTCTGGCTTCCCCATGAGAAAATTAAATTACCGCTTACGTTATCTTCTTCCACGATTAACACAAGTTAGACGCGAAACTGATTCCCTGAATCACTAAATCGCCAGCCCCGCTGTACGTATATAGGTAAGGCACTTCACTCCCAAAAAAAATTAAAGGTCTTCCGAAGACCACGACAAAATTTCACTTTGTCAGATTATTCGACCGCCCGACACTACACCGTTCCGTAGGTGTACTTCTCACCGATCCCGAAGTGAACGTCTGATCTCTGACCGACCCCGAAGTGAAGTCTGCTCTCTGCCCGACCCCGAAGTGAAGTGTCTGATCTTCCTATTTTTTCTGTGCTCCTCGGAAAAAATGCAGCACTCGCAATTTTCTCCCTCACTCTTCAATCAATCAATCAGCGGGCTCAACTTGGCGTACCTAGGTTTAACTCTCTTAATGATTGGTCGCTTGATCTCCTCCGTACCCTGCGGTGACTTCTGCTTACTCGGCCCAATTTAATATGCGAGAAATATTATGGCGTATCAATCTCAACAATTTGCTGTATTAGCATTGATAAAAACGGTTAAAAATTACAACATTTTTCCGTTCGTAGATAAGCGATATAATCTAAACAATTCCTGCGGATCTACTCAAATTATTTCACCAGTAAATACGTCGTAACTTATTTTATTAAATTTGACTTCGAGCATTTAATTCCCTTAAATTTTATGGTTCATAATTATTATTCTACGCTCTATGTTACTTTTATTATACCGGGTGTCCTCACAATGACTCTGAGTTTTACTCTACCACGAATACGACAATAATTCTTAGTCCCTCACATTTTATTTTCTATTCTTTTATCAGATCCCTTATTAAACTTTAAACTAACAAATCCCGATTTGTTACAGTATTACGAAAACTTTATTATTAATATAATAAATCAAATATTAAAATAAAAGTTTACACTGCTGCTGTCGTTAGTGTCAGTGTCGCTGACACAAACTTCTTTTATCTTGGTGGCAATAATACAATAAAATCAATTAAACCTATTTAAAAAAATATAGGATATTAAAGAAAGCACAGGTAGGTATTTAAGCATTATTTTGTCTTTACAATTTACATATACCCATATTTAAGAAACGATAATCAAACTAACATACACATTATAGCTTTACCTTTTTTATTTTAATTTGTAATCCTTTGGGAAACTAAACATTTTACATCCAGTTTTATTTATATGATCACACTCAGGTGCAAAGCACAAGCCCACATTTGAAATTAAGCACAAAAACGAGTTTATTAGGAAAATAGTAGAATAGATTTGAAACTGAGAGAAGATTTAAGTTAAACGTCAAGTTCATTGTCAAAATGAACGAACATGAATTAATTTTGAAGTTAGCGCTGCAAACTCATAATTTGAATTTTTGCATTCTTTATTCCTATTGGAGGAAGCTTCCGCCGCTTAACATATTAATTTATAAAACTAAAATGAAGTTTTTATAAATCATACTTGGATATATATATTTTAACATATTTCTAAAATGTGAAATAGGTATTGGAAGTCCTTAAATAGTCTTTCAACATACAGAAATACTATAAAATTCCTGACCATGTTTTAGTACTATATATTATAGTCCTTATGGACAACGCAATACGGGTCAGATTCCCGTATTACAGTTTCGGCCGTAAACTTTTATACCAGTAGAAGTGGGGGTCGTGACGTCACAACTAATGGAGTCTATAGTCTTTGAGACGTATGTTTCATCATAGCAAATCAAGTAATAGTAAACAATTGATTTCAAGCAACATAAAATTACTTTCCAGTTTTAAAACAAATTGACCTTGTAGTTACGTGTATACCAATTATTACATTTTATTGTTAACGTTTATATTATTGTTAATATGAGAACTGGAACTTAACCATTAAAATAAATTGCTAATAAATATTCGTTAATGCATCTTACGTAGTTCTCCAGGCTGATAGCGGTTTCCAGAGGAATTTGTTTTCCAGGCTTAACGACCGAAAAATAATACAGACCTCCCGGTAGCCTACAGTAACGCATTATGGGTTTCTCGTACAAGGGCACCAGATTTTCTCCTTTCTCCAAATGGATATTCCATCCTACCTTTAAAGTATGTTGATGTCGAATCTGCAACATCAAGAAACATTTTGTTAGGAAACTTATCATGCAGAAATGGTGGATCATCGCGAAAGAGTATTTGTAGAGGCTGGACCTGAGGAAGTCATGACGTCAAAACCATTAGGTTTCCATTGGTGATAATACAACATCCTACCTTGTAGTTGCATTTAGTTTAGGTTCTAAACAGCGATGTGAGTCGTAAATGTATTGGCAACTACGAAAAGTCAGAATAATGACCTATGAATGGAATTTATTTGTTCCAGTATCAGCATTGAAGACCCATGATATTGAACACCTCAACTTGTTTGCAATCGCTCTCAATTTACGTTCGGCTTGCCTCACGTTGGGCGCCAAGACATTAAAAAACCACGGCTAGCCGTTCACAACCGCAGCTGACGGATCGTGAGTGGGAAGTATATGGATATATCATACCCATTATACTTCTAGGAGTGAAAACAATCCTTCTCTGGAATAACTCCCTAAAATCCAGTCCTCTACTTATTTGTTAGTTTACTCACAAAGCTACCACTTTGCGAAATCAAAAAATGATGTGTATAGTTTTTTTTGGGTATTATTATTTTGCCTTGGAAACTGGCCTAAATATAATCGGCAGGAAATATTTCAAGAACAGGCAAACGACGTAATCGAGAAAATATATCACCTTTGGAGGAATTAGCATGTTTCTTATTTGGAATCCCAGTCGGTGCCCGATCTCCATCCTGTTAAAGTATTTATGTGTCATGTGAGATGCGTAATATTTTCTGGAATATTTCGTTAGAGTCCCGGCTGCATAAATGTTCGGGTCGTTAGTTCTGCAATGTCTATCTACGACTAATCTACCTACAAATAGTTTTTTCACATATTATTAATCAAGAATCCACTGTTCGGCCGTGTGAGGCCCCTGTAGTGCTTAATTTACCCTTGTCGGCTTACTTACCGTCGAACACCAGACCAGCATCGTCAAAGACGCGGTATAGCCTCGGCATGATTCCTTTATGGCTAAAACAGAAAAAGGCTGTGCATTCCAGCTCTAGCATTTCGTGTCTCGATTCGAATTTCGCCGAGGTGATTATATTCTCTTTCTCGTCGTACACCCAATCTACGAAGTAATACGAGGAGTATATCTCAATCCCTTGGGCTTTAATTTGATCGAGGACGGCTTGATCCACATCTGGGTCGTTGAAAACGGAAACGTTGTGGCGTTCTCGTTTATCCATCGTCATATTGTATGGAAAAGGCTCGATGAGCACCATGTGCGATCCCGGTACTCCGAAGTTTAGAAGGCCGTTCAGTGTGCAGTAGGCTTGGAGAAAATGGCCGTAAATGATGACCACGTCTGTAAAACGGATTATCTGTTAAAATTTGTATTGTGGGCCATCACAAAATGCTGATTTGGGGGTTTCAATTAGTTATGTCTAGTGCGTCCCGAAGGGCTCTAGTTACGATATGTATTGGTTGTATATTTAAAATAATTTTAGTTCAAGCGCCTGCATTAAAGCATTCACCTTCATGACGAAAATAAAATCAACAAACTGTGACCCTAGATGATCAAATTATCGTTAAAATTAACGATTTAGTTTGTAGAAGCTTTTGAGTTGTTCATTTTGAAGTTTCGACCATCTTGTCGAAGGAAATTCCAAAAGTGTTCTACAAGGTTCGCGAGAGTCTTGAAAACAGAAACGACTTAATCGTCATAATGGGAGGCCGCTTATTTACGTTTCCGTGTTCATTTCAAGGCAGCACGGTCTTGAAATAATCTCGGAAACGGATTTGGTTTCAATAGTTTGACAGTTGTAGTTTCTCACAATCGGGATCCTTGTTCTTCGTATTCAACTGCTTTAGTTTCAGCATAGCTTTATTAGCGTCTACGCCATGGTTGATTATAAAGACGTTCTCCGGATCCTCGTGGAAAGGCCCCACGTTTGCTCTATCCGGTTTGCCGAATTCCTCACCGGTCATCAAAAACATTACGTCGTACGATAAGAAACTGTTGTCGTTCAGCACGATGTACTGTTCTCGTCTGTCAATTTTGGTCATCTTAGCTTTCACGACGTTGACGTACAGCTCCAAGTTTATCAAGTCCAAGTGTCTCGAGTCCATAAAGTTCTTTTTCACCAGGAAATTCTCTCGAATTTTGTTCGAAGCCTTGGTGCGGGTGATACCCAGCAAAGATACCAATGTGATGTTGTTGAATGCTACCTGCAAAGGTATACAAAAGTTAGATATAGGTACTTATTTTTTCACAAAGTCAAGATAAGTAAAGCAGCTGAAGAAATAAAAAGGATTTAAATGTATCTCGGACTCACGGTGTAAGACAATTAGGTGATGAAACGCCTCAATGTATCGTATGGTTAGAGTGTCGCCAAACTGTTAACGCAAGAGACGCGAAATCGTAAGACAAAGAGACAGAGTAGGTGGCCGCGAGGGCCGCGCGGGCTGCGCCTCGCATCGTCCCTAGTTAATTTCCACTTCATTTTACCAGGTCGAAAAATATACCATTCGATGCAGAAAAATATGTAGAACACGATTGTTGAAAAATTATGTGTCTAAATTGTCGGCTACTGTGCAAAAAAAAAATAAAAACCATAAATGAAATTGGACGCCGGCACGTTTAACTCGAAACGCTGCCAAAACCGTTAGAGTTATGAAAAAATGGACATAAACAATTTTATAGAGAATTAAATTTCCTATAAAAAAGTCAGTGACGGCATATGTCTATCTTGAATATTTTAGGAGAGAGGGTGGCTCACGACGGTGTGGCTGAAAGTTGTGCGCTGGAAAACGATAAGTTTAATTTAACAAAAAATCAGCGCGCGAATTTGAGGCGCCCTCACACCAAAACTATTAAAGATAGACTAATGCCACTGCTGACTTTTTTATAGGAAATTTAGTTCTCTATAAAATTGTTTATGTTAATTTTTTTCATAACTCGAACGGTTTTAGCAGCGTTTCGAGTTAAACGTGCCGGCGTCCAATTTCATTTATGGTTTTTATTTTTTTTTGCACAGTAGCCGACAATTCAGACACATAATTTTTCAACAATCGTGTTCTACATATTTTTCTGCATCGAATGGTATATTTTTCGACCTGGTAAAATGAAGTGGAAATTAACTAGGGACGATGCGAGGCGCAGCCCGCGCGGCCCTCGCGGCCACCTACTCTCTCTCTTTGTCTTACGATTTCGCGTCTCTTGCGTTAACACTGTTAACAGTTTGGAGACACTCTAATTGAGGCGTTTCATCACCTAATTGTCTTACACCGTGCTCGGACTACAGTATAAGAATAAGTAGAAACTTTTACTGACTAGTTGACTGGGATTGTGGGATAAGAGCAGCAGCGATTCCAGGAATGCTAAAGCAGTGTTGCTGCTTCCAATGATAACTATTCTGTCGTTGACTGCATACCTGACCACGTTAGTATGCGGTAAAGTGGAGATGTACAGGGCGAATGGGTCTTGTTCTTCGCATATGATGGCGGCCGGTGCACATTCTACAAAGCATTTATAGTTACAGATCATTTCAACGAGGGAATATTTTCTTGATTTAACGAAGTGTAGCGATAGAAAATGCTCATTTTAAAAAAGAAGTGTGTGGCAATGTGGAAAACCAAATCTCCAATGGTTCATTGGTAGTTGTGCCAAGCAGCCATAAACCGAACCTAAAAAATTATATAAATAGACAGTATTTTTTTACCTTCCTTTCTGAGAATGTTTAAATCGTAATCGGGCTGATTCCTGGGCAGAATGGGCGTTAAATTAGCAAGGATGTTAAGTAATGGCCTTTCCGTATAACCATAGACAGACTCGCTGAACGTATGCTTGTAATATATAACCGAATAATCACTTAATCCGTGCAGTTCCCTAAGAAAATATTTCGCATGAGCCATAAAAATGGGAGACATTACTAGCGCCTCCAATAGACCGTGACTGCCGGTTCCGTGGCTTTGTAGATTTACAGCAGCTGTAAGGTTGTAGTGGATTTTCAGATAGTCTATGTCAAATTCTTCAGATAAAACTGAAAAAGGGTTATAGTACGTATATGGATTTCGCTTCCTACACTTTGTTCCAGCGTCTACTTACTAGCAAGTCCTACCGCCTGGTTCTCACTCATCAACACGTATGCCTCAAACGGACTCTCTTTCGAATAAATACAAGATTCGAATTGTTGCTGAATGTAATAATGATTCGGTATACTCGCCAACAGGTATTTGACCGATTTTTCATGGCATCCTGTTGCTTCCTCCACGGCTATTTTGCTCAATACAGAACTTCGATGCAGCGTGTACAGTTCGTAGGGAAAACAACCGGTGGGCCTTGGTACAACCCTGCTGAAATAGCTGGTCATATTGTCCATGGGCAGAGTAGACGGTACAGACATTATACAGTATTCTCTATCTGGATAGCATTCGAAGGACGACGTGTAAAGCATCTTCATTCCAGATTCGTGATCCGGATGGCATGCAGCTATCTCCAAAGCAAATGCATTGGGTTCTCCTTTGAATTCCGGTACTATAATAGGTTTTGCCTTTCCCCCTGCAAAATATAATATATAGTGGCTCCTTTTTATTCCTATACCTATAGGGTAGCCAGTCGATGCCTAAAAATGAAAATTATTACCCCAACACTTGGCGATTAGATCTAGCTCATATTGCTTTCGATTAATAGTCAGGTGATGGTCTTCGCCGGTGACCACGGAGTGGAAAGAATCCTGATTATCATCATAGTCGTCATCTTGGAAGACAAACATAGACGCAGAGGTAAAGACAAGCGAATAATCGTCTGAACTGGTTATAGACACGTGCGTCAAGTGATCGTCAGAGTGCAGACTCTGAACCGAGTAGAACGATAATCGCTTGTCTATCATTTCCGTCAACCTGGAAAACATGAATTAATGACAACACTAGAAAGTTAGATGAA
The DNA here is from genome assembly GCA_963680705.1 of Rhagium mordax. Lineage (NCBI taxonomy): Eukaryota > Metazoa > Arthropoda > Insecta > Coleoptera > Cerambycidae > Rhagium > Rhagium mordax. Next base: position 41,057,197 of record OY796663.1, read on the forward strand.
TCTACCGACTCCTCTTCCACTCTATGTGCGAGTAGAAACTGTTCTTTACTAGGATGTAAGATATCCACTGATATATCCGTATCATCTGGGTGGGGTTTCTTCAGTCCATTGTAAGGCACTAATTCAAATTCTTCGTTGAGAACCTGCAATGGTGAAAAATCGAGCATTTAGGCCCTTGCATGGTATTTGTCACCAAAATTCAAAGGCGATGTCCTAGTTTTTTATTAAGGCTAGGATTTAATAGTCTAATATGCTTTGTATGGTTGCCTAACGCGGGTAGACGATCACTGGCTGGTCCGGCCTGGAAGACAATGCAGATAACAAATTTTTGTTTTGTTTTGAGGGTTCACGCTACTCGCCGTCAGATGCCGGCACGTAACGTGTTTATAATATTGTGTATTATACCACTATGTTTGTTGTATGACTTGTCTTATAGCAATAAAGTACTACTAGTGCTACTACTACTACATGCTGACATCTCCAGAGTGATAGACCAAGTTGTAATGCAATATTGTTCTGTAATTTGCCTAGTTTCGGGCGCTATTTCAGCAATGCAAATGACTACTTGACCTAATAATGTGAAAATTCTCATTTGAGGGTCAATTTCACGAAAGATACGTTAATTTGAGCGACAATATTTGGTGAGCTTTTAAGTAACACTTTGTACTCGGCCGTAAGCTAATTTCTTTTTACAAAAAAAATACAAAATTGTAAATACAAGCGATTGAATGAGTTGCCTACGTATTGCCAATATGTACAGTCTTATTTTTTCCTTCTCAATTATAGATAAGAATGGTAATTTCAATACCTCACGGCCATTTACACTTTTTTCTGCAAAATTAGATACATTAATTTTCAAAATCCGTGTATTAGTTTCTGCAAAATTTACTCCTAAAGAAATAGCGGTTAATATCAGAGGAGTAAATCGCAACCTTAAGACTTGTGAGTAAAATGGTCAGAAGGAGAATAGCTGTTGGAATATATTGTTATCTAAACTGCTCACTCGTGGAGTTCATCCTTCATATTTGTAGTAGTTGTTTGATTAACCAAAGTGAAAAAAAAACAATACGCATTACACAAACCTTATAGTTCACAGTTTCGTTCAAGCACAGCACTGCCACCGCCGATCCATGGTGCTCCGCCACGATGATCTGACGACCTGCGTCCTTGTGCCTGGTCAATATTTCGGCGATGTAGTAACTGCCGTAGATTTCTTCGAACCTTTCGGTATATCTATGTATCAGAGGTATTAAATCGTCGTTGTCTTCTTCGACGGCCCTCCGGATCTTATAAGTTCTTATAAAATCTTGTCTTTGCATCAGGTAGAGTGTTTGACACGTTTTTGGGTTAGTGCAGTCTAAAAAATTGTTGTTAAAAAATAACTTATGTTATATCAGTTAAAATTGGTAATAATTAATGATGATGGATGGAAAAACAATTACTGATTATTTTCCAGTCATTAGGCAATCTTGCCTTGCCATAGGACGGCTAGTTTTAATTTTTCTTTGGATCATAACGTTAGGAGTCCTATATAATATTCTAAGTGTATCCCTTCTCGTACTATAATCTTGGAAACATAACTGCCAAGTGTAAAGTGTTTGATTTTAGTCGTTCGTCTTCTCCACATATTTTGATTTAACTTCTCCGAGGATTCTATTTTGCCTTATTTGTTTTCTTGAATATCTGACATTTTGTACACGGTTGCCAATTACAAGAGCCACAGATGGACACTTCCACTCAACTTTTCTGCACCCACACTTTGTATTTGCAAGATATGACGTTGATCAAGGTTGCAGGAGCAGAATCTTTCGTGTTTCAGTAGTAATATTTCTATTCCATGCCAGACTTGGACTTGGTGGTAATTCCTGAGGGCATTGTTGAGCAACTTCTCGTGTTGGTGTCAACGTGGTATTCACGTTTCTTCGTTGCTTTAGCAAGACGATGATAGTAAAATGAGTCTATTAGAGTCTCGCTTCCTTTGTCATCCCGGTACAACGCATGAAGATGTTATCTTAGTTCTGTCGTGTTAGGATCAGAGTCCTTGACAACGTGCAAAATCTGGGATCAGGTGTGGATATTTTTTGATGATGACTTTTTCCTCGATGGGAAATTCCAGAGCTTGCAAAATTTTCTTTCTCTGGTTTTTGAATGCGGCAGATGATAAGGGGATAAACCTGGAATATTGTTCAGGGCCTCTAATCAGAAATTGAAACTAGCCAACCATTTGAAAGACAATTTCCCGTTTTGTCTCCGTTGACTGCATTATTAAAAGTGATCAATGTCAATGTTTAAGAAATTACCTTTTGGCATAACTCTTGTGCCCAAATTATCCAAGAAGTCGATTTTATTGATGCCAGGGGGCAGCACCAGCAAAAGATATTGCATGAAGTTTCTCATTTGGAACATTCGCTGCACTAAAGGTCTAAAGAATAGGGAGCAGTAACAGGGGTCCCACAATAAAAGATGAATCCACAGGGTGTTTCGGTTACAGAGTTCTTCTAATCCGTACAGGGCCTCTAACCAAGATTTCCACTCCCACCGGCTTATCGCTGGTATATTCGGGCGTATGCTGACTATCATTACACCAGCAATTTTACCTTGTTGGTCTTCCACTTTGAGAGAAATATAACACCTGTCTCTAAAAATATGATTCTTTGTTAATATTTCTGAGTAATTTGATAGCATGTTGTTTTTATCCCTCTGATTGTTATGTGCATGTATATCTAAAGAACTCGTTGTGTTGGCTCATACAGAAAGATTATAATATTTTACACATTATACAAAGTTTTTCCCCCTGTAACATCGGAGAAAAAATCTGCCACAGTTATTGGGTAGATACAGAAAAAGACACCCCAGTCATTTTTCCCACCAACACTTTGGTTGCAGCATTGCGAAAATTATATACATACGTACATCATTGTTTGTAGGTCCACTTCGCCAAACAGTGGATGAATGATACTCGGATCCATCATTTTCTCGATACTTTTTATATGTTCGGGGTAAATTCTGTTTACATTTTCCGGTGATAGGACAGCTTGTGATTTTTTTGAAAAAATCGATGATTTTTTTTTAGGAATTGCTGCCATTTAAAAAAAAATATAAAAAAATATTATCTGGCAATAACCTTTGACATATAACTAACAGCGCCGGCTTTGTCTTATCGTACTCACAAAATTAAAACTAGACAGAAGCGAGACTCTTGTCGGCGCCTTTGATGTTTTGTTGACAAGTCTGGGTGACCTTCGCCATCTTGTTGTAAATGTCAAAAGCGCCTTTTGTAAATCATTCTTCAGTTTAGACTTTTTTAAGAAAATTAACAATAAATAACTCACTCCCACCGGTGACCAATTTGTTGTTTACCACACTCACAATGTGGCAACATGACTATACGCTTTCGACCAAGCGTTCAATTTATAGTTCTTATTTTGCTGCCATCTACGAGGCAGGCGCCAAAATTCTCTCTATCTTTCTTTAGTATTACGTCAAACCAAAATCTTATTTCCTGCAACAAATGGTTGAGTGTACAGAGGCTTTATAGAGGCCTCTGTAGTTGAGTGAAGAATTATAAAGAGGCGTAAATCCGTAATATTGCTGGCGGCGAGCAATAGATGGCGTTTCCGCAGCATCGGTTCAGAGACTTGTTAGTGCTATTAACATTGTGAATAGAAGGTTAATAGTGCCTAAAAAATATGAAAACTGTATTGATATATAATATAATACAATTGAAGAAGAAAAACACAAAGGTCTTGTTCCCACAAAATTCTTTTTTATTGCAACCGGTTTCGTGATCAATATATTACATCACATCATCAGGCCACAAGACTACAAATAGGAAAACTTATGTAAAAAACTATAACAATACAATACATTTAATATAATAATTTAAGATTTTCATAAAATGTAGATAGTTAAAATTTAATTAAACAAGTAAAACCATTATGATAATATCAGATATTGTTTTTATATATAAAAAATATGTTTGTAAATAAGATAAAAAAGTTATTAACAAAAGATACTAAAGAAACAAAGTCAAATAAAATTGTAAATAGTTAATAAGTTAAAATAGAAACAATATACTTACATTTCTATAAATACCAAAGGTTTGTCAAAATTAGCATTAATGAAAACATTGTCCAACTTTTTAGAAAACTAATAAATTTTATGTAAAAATACATGTAATTGAATTTATTTATTGTTATTAATTAATTTTAAATTAATCAATATCATTGAGTAAAAAATAATAAAGAGTTGCAACTGTCAAGGTTTCGAGATTTTAGTAATGTATTTCTTTGCCAATAACTTCATGATTGTCGTCAATTTTTAGTGCTACGCGAAGGTATTTGTAATGTGACTGTATAGCCCTTAAAATTGAAGACAATCATGAAGCTATTGGTGAAAAAATACAACACTAAAATCTCGAAACCTTGACAGTTGCGCCTCTTTATTATTTTTACTCAATGTCAATATTAAAAACACACAAAAACAAAAGACAATGTACGAGGACAACAGATTAAAATTAAAAAATAACGTCCTTAACAACGTATAAGAGGAACTGAATGTCTTGGATTATAGAAAATTATAATTTTTTTTTTTAAACCTCTATAGGTACGTACAGAAACACAAGCATATATTATAGTAGATTAATAAAACGAAAACAATGTACAACCTTAATCGAAGTATGGTTTATTAATTTTGCATTTTGCCAAACACCTTAAAGACAATAATCATAATTATTACAATAATGATATAAAAGTTTTACATTTAGCAGGAAGAGAGGTAGTTTGCTTAACAATTTGGAAAGTCTTGAAATTCTTAGAGAAATAAAAAACCCTAATTCTGTTTCACTTAATTTACAGTTAAATTTTCAATCTTCACTTACTTTCTCAATTTTGTTCTAGGATTTGTATTAGCGTTTTGGATTGTCTAGTCTACCATTTTAAATATGTTTATCTGTTGTTATCTAATATATCATATGACTTCAATAACCTGTTCTATATATTTGTAGTTTTCTTTTGTGTATAATTAGCGCCACCTATTAATAAAGGTCCATACTTCGATTAAGGTTGTACATTGTTTTCGTTTTATATGCTTGTGTTTCTGTATGTACCTATAGAGGTCGTTGTATTTAACTGTCTCTCTCGTTTTACTGTTTCGTAAACAAAGAACGGTTGAACCAGCATCCGTGGAAGATTAGAAATTAATTTGTGACGTAACGGTCATCTCTCGTGATTTGATTTTATATATATCCTTGAGTGGTGCGGATGCGCAGTAGGAATCCTTGAGCTTTGCGAATGCGCAGCGAATATCTTTGAGCTTTGTGGATGCGCAGTAGAGGTATTCTTAAGGTGTGTGAATGTGCAGTAGGTATCTTTGAGTTGTGTGGATGCGCAGTAGGTATACTTGAGAGGTATGGATGCGCAATAAGCATCCTTGGGTGGTGCGGTTGCATAGTAGGTAGTTTTCTGTTGTATGGATGTACAAAAGGTATTTAAGCTTTGTGGATGCGAAGTAGGTGTCTTTGAGTTTTATTGATGCGCAGTAAGTATTTTTCAGTTCTGTGGATGCGCAGAAAATAGAACTAACCCAAGATCAATTTTACGTTAGGTGATTCCTTTTCAATTTCTACGTAAATCACTTTATTGTGACCAATTATCATTTTTGTAGCTTATGAATACATTATTTTTTGTAAATGTAAATTTGGCCGTCTTTTCTTTTTTGTCCCAGAATATAACAATACGACACGTTCTTCTTGCTGATTATCGCAACAAAAATAAATGATATCGTAAACCCCGTCAATTGATAAATATTGGATTGTGACATCGATTTGGTAGATGGTGAATTAGAACTATTGAGCAAAATTTTTTTAAATAAATTTTAATTTACATCATAACGTACATAATTAATCTACTTAGAAAACATTGGGCTTTTGTTAAAGCCTTCCAGCAAGGCTTTCACAACTACGGGATGGGCGTACATTGGCAGGTGGTCTAAGTTCTGTTGGATGAATTCCAGAACTTTCTGTTCTATGATCTTCGCGTAAGACAAATCCGAGAACTTCTCTTCTATAGATTCTTCTTGATCCTCAGTCAACTATAAACAGATTTGTTAAAATGCTCTGCATGACGTAGAAAAAAGGTCGTTCAACTTTACGAAAAAAATAGCATGTGATTTAAAATATTCGCTAAGAGAAAAGTTAATATTATTCGTTTAATATTAATTAACCATTCAAGAATATCAAAAGAATAACCAAGTTTTATTTTCAAACTAGTCTTAGTTCTACAGTTTTTAAATATTATGAAAAATTACCTTTTTCCATTTATTTTCTTTATACATTTCAATCAGTTCAGTTATTAATGAGAATCCTTGGGTGCCCTAAAAAAAATAAATAACTGTAGGAAAGTAGTTGTTTTAACGAATTGCATTCTAAAGTGGTTTCAATGTTTTATAACATATAGGTATAAAAAGCCCATTATAAAGTGGTTACAATGATTTTTACGTCCAATAGAACTTACCACTGTAGAAGTCATGAGGATGTTCAATTCGTCCTGCAAAGTCTCAAATCTGTTATGGTAAATCGCATAGGCCCAAGGCTCTTTAAAGTAGTCAAAGAAGTCCGTAATGAGTACCATCTCGAAACGTAGCTGCAGATTGTTTAACATCTTTTCGTGCTTCCCCCACAGGCAGTAAATGTTGTAAATATCTATAGGCTGAAAGACATACACGTAAATCAACCTCGTTCTTTCATTAACGGAGTAGCGAATACGGAAAAAGGTATCCTTACGAATTTCGACAAGCATGTGATCGTTTCGACCCTTTTGAATTGGTTCAAATGCAACCGGAAGAATCCTTGTGAGTCCAGATCCCTGCAGTTTCCGGTTATTAGAACTTGCCCCTTAAACATATAAGAAATCGGCTATTGGTGACAATAATCTTGAGACGTATGTTTCATCATAGCAAATCAAGTAATAGTAAACAATTGATTTCAAGCAACATACAATTACTTTCCAGTTTTAAAACAAATTGACCTTGTAGTTACGTGTGTACCAATTATTACATTTTATTGTTAACGTTTATTGTTAATATGAGAACTGGAACTTAACCATTAAAATAAACTGCTAAAAAATATTCACTAATTCATCTTACGTAGTTCTCCACGCTGATGGCGGTTTCCAGAGGAATTTGTTTTCCAGGCTTAATGACCGAAAAATAATACAGACCTCCCGGCAACCTACAGTAACGCATTATGGGTTTCTCGTACAAGGGGACCAGACTGTCTCCTCTTTCCAAATGAATATTCCATCGTGCCTTTTGACCATGTGTATCTCGATGCTGCAATATCAAGAAACATTTTGTTAGGAAATTTATCATGCAGAAATGGTGATCATCGTGAAAGCGTATTAGTAGAGACTGCTGGATCTGAGGAAGTAATGACGTCAAAAGTCAAAACCATTACGCATCCATTATTGATTTATTTTTGGTTCTAAACAGCCTTGTGAGGCGGAAATGTATTTATTGATATTCATTGAACTTAATTCTGGAAATCACGCCAAATTCTAAAAAATAAATAGAAATGAGAAAATTGCCAAAATATATCAAGATAAAAGTGTAGTATCAAAGGCAAACCTCAACAGTTTGCCCCAGAAAACCACTGTATATAGTTCTAAATGAATATAAATACAATATTGTTATCTAAAATTCGTATCAGTGGTTTTCTAGTATTTTACACTAGAAAATATAATAACAAAATGTATATTATATAATATATAAATATATGTATATATCTATATGATATGTAAAAAACAATTATAAAACAATAACTTATCTTAACAGAACGTTTCGAACCAAAGTCTAGGTCCTTTTTCAACTGTGATTACAAAAAATGATTTGTCAAAAAAAGATCACTTTGACACTTGACACTGATTAGTAATTAATGCATAGATCACTAGATAAAGAATTCTAATTTATTTTGATATTTCCGTCACGTACTTCTTTTTGGAGAATCGGTAGCCAGCCTTCGTCTAGTAACACTGAACTAGTAGAGACGCAGTCGGTACTGTTTAGTTGATTACAGGCACTCTCTTTAAGTTTTCGTTTATTACAATGTGTCTCCGTTTGAATTATTTTTGCCTGTGTAGATTTATCAACTTGGTAATTTTTAACGTTATTTTTGTGTTCAGATATTCTAACTTCTAATGTAATGGCCACAGATTTAGTTGGACACAGGCAAAAATAATTCAAACGGAGACACATTGTAATAAACGAAAACTTAAAGAGAGTGCCTGTATTCAACTAAACAGTACCGACTGCGTCTCTACTAGTTCAGTGTTACTAGACGAAGTCTGGCTACCGATTCTCCAAAAAGAAGTACGTGACGGAAATATCAAAATAAATTAGAATTCTTTATCTAGTGATCTATGCATTAATTACTAATCAGTGTCAAAGTGATCTTTTTTTGACAAATCATTTTTTGTAATCACAGTTGAAAAAGGACCTAGACTTTGGTTCGAAACGTTCTGTTAAGATAAGTTATTGTTTTATAATTGTTTTTTACATATCATATAGATATATATATACACTATTGGTAACGTTTAATCTTGGAAGCCGATATAAATGCATCAGACGGAGATAACTTAAAGCATTTACAAGTTAAACAGACAACGCGCTATCCCCTAACTCCCACCTTCCATTCTTTACAACACGCGGTCGAAGGGGACGACGGAATCGGGCGAATGTGTCGAGCGGCCGCGGTGTCGCGGCACAGGTCACCTGTGGGCCCTGTGGCACGGCTAGGTCGGCTGAAACGATGTCGTCGAGCGCGCTACACGCACATCCCCTCTTTAGTAGGAGTGTAGGAATGGTTAGGCATCTCTTGTTAACTGAAGGCTTTGCCCCTATGTACCTTCTCTCTTAGTTGCATTACAGATTTCGTCTTCCAAAGTCGATTCTTGCCAACAGTGTATATCTATATATTATGTAATATACATTTTGTTATTATATTTTCTAGTGTAAAATACTAGAAAACCACTGATACGAATTTTAGATAACAATATTGTATTTATATTCATTTAGAACTATATACAGTGGTTTTCTGGGGCAAACTGTTGAGGTTTGCCTTTGATACTACACTTTTATCTTGACATATTTTGGCAATTTTCTTATTTCTATTTATTTTTTAGAATTTGGCGTGATTCCCAGAATTAAGTTCAATGAATATTAACTATCCGCCACAAACAAACTACAAACAGTATTTATTGATATTATGACAACTACGAACAGTCAAAGTAAAGACCTATGAAGAGGATTTATTTGATGAAGTGCCAGCCTGGGAGAACCTTAATATTGTACAACCTTAACTTGCTTGCAATCGCTCTCTCATTTTACGTTCGGTCTGCCCCACATTGGGCGCCAAGACTTTCAAAAAACCATGATCAGTTGTTCACACCATAACCATGTACTTCTTAGAGCGAAAATAATCATGTGGAGTAACTCCCTAAGATCCAGTCCTCTACTTATTAGTTTACCCCCAAAACTACCAGTTTGTGAAACCAAAAAATAATATGCGTATTCATGGGTATTCCTGCTATTTTGCTACTTACTTGGTAATCTAGAAAGTATATTACCTGTGGAGGTAGTAGCATGTTTCTTATTTGGAATCCCAGTCGGTGCCCGATTTCCATCCTGTTGAAGTATTTATGTGTCAGGTGAAATGCGTAAAATTTTCTGGAATATTTCGTTAGAGTCCCGGCTGCATAAATTTTCGGGTCGTTAGTTTTGCAATAACTATCAATGACTAATCTACCTATAAATAGTTCTTTCACATAATATTAACCAAGAATCTGTTAAGCCGTAAGAGGCTACTGTATTGTCGGCTTGCTTACCGTCGTACACCAGGCCAGCTTCGTTAAGGACGTTGTATACCCTCGGCATGATTCCTTTTTGGTTAAAAACGAACATAGCTGTGCATTCTAACTCTAGCAGTTGGTGTCTCGATTCGAATTTGGCCGAGGTGATTATATTCTCTTCCTCGTCGTACACCCAGTCTATGAAGTAATACGAGGAGTATACCCTAATCCCTTGGGCTTTAATTTGATCGAGGACGGCTTGATCCACATCTGGGTCGTTGAAAACGGAAACGTTGTGGCGATGTCGTTTCTCCAGTGTCATACTGAACGGAAAAGGTTCAATGAGTACCATGTGGGATCCCGCCACTCCGAAGTTTAGAAGACCGTGCAGTGTGCAGTAGGCTTGAAGATAATGGCCGTAAATGAGGATCACGTCTGCAAAATAGGTTATCTGTTCAAATTTTTATCGTACAAAGTGCTGATTTGGGGATCTTAATCACTGAAATGTGTTCCGAGGGACTCTAGTTAAGATTACAACTTATACTACTATAGTTGATATGGGTTTATCCGCCTACATTAAAACATTCACCTTTTCTTATAATATATGATATGAAGGTCGTTAGTAAAGATAAAAAATAGGAAGGGGCTTAGATCTGAGCCTTGCGTAATGCATCAAACATATGGAATTTGGAGGCGACTATTACACAAGATAATATCTCTTATCCTACATCCCTATGGCACCGATTTTAGCCCATAAGGGAACGCTAGAATCGTCCTGATTGGTTTGTTTCAAGCCTAGAATTGAATACAACTAAACATGAATCTAGAGTATTCTGTTCTGAGCTAAAACTCATGCATTGGGAACGCACGATAAAGACAGGTCCAAAATGACAAACTGTCACCCAAGATGATCAAACAAACGTTAAAATAAACGATTTACTTAGATTAGATATTTAGAAGTTTTTGAGTTATTCTCGTTGAATATTCTGACCATCTTGTTGTGGTCTTCTCATGAAGCAAAGATGGTCGAAAGATTTCACAATATTCAACGCAGAAGCAACTCTACAAGCTTCGAATCAAAGACGACTTAATCTTTATAATGGGTGTTAAAGGCTACGTGTCTAGCTAAGATTGCGACTGCCTCCCCCCCCCCACTACATGATCGTTTGCAGCAAAACATGAATTAGTCATAGTTTCTCACAATCAGGGTCCTTGTATTTCGCATGGAGCTGCTTAAGCTTCAGCACGGCGTTATTGGCGTCCACGCCATGGTTGATTACAAACACGTTCTCCGGATCCTCGGTGAAAGGTCCCGCGTTTGCTTTTTCCGGATTGCCGAATTGCTCTCCGGTCATCAAAAACAGTAAGTCGTACGGCATGAAGCTGTTGTCGTTCATCACGATGTACTGTTCCCGTCTGTTGATTTTGGTCAGCTTCGCTTGCACGACGTTGACATACGTCTTCAAGCTTATCATGTCCAGGTGTCTTGAGTCCATAAAGTTCTTTTTGACCAGGAAGTTGTCACGAATTTTGTTGGTAGCCTTGGTGTGAGCGATACCCTGCGTCGATACCAATGTAACATTGTTGAATGATACCTGCGAAGGTATGGAAAAGTTAGATATACTTATTTTTTCGAAAAGACAAGGTCACGTAAAGCAGCTAAATAAATAAAAAGGATTGAATTGCATTTCGGACTATTAGGTGTTCGAAGTAGGCCCCCCGAATTGCAAATTTCGAATTCGTAATGGGGGAATCGATTGACCATTTATTGACCATTATTGACCACCGGTAATATCGTTTGACCACTCACGGATTCAGAGAAACAATCAAAATATTTTTGGGGGGCTAACTTCACGCTAGCCCCCCGAATAAGATATTTTCTTAATTTCAATACCGAAAAGGATTGACCATTTATTGACCATTATTGACCAGCAATTCATTTTTTTGACCACTTCCAAAAAATAAAGTTTTCTTGTTAGGTATTTGACTGTAATTGGCCAACCGCCATTACAAGATTTTAGTCAACACGACCGCAACGAGATCGGGGAACGGTTTTAATGACGCTCTTAGAGATCCTTTATGGGGTAGTCAAACATTGAAATATATTTTTTATGCTTTTTGAATGATAGTCAAACAAATTTCCATCCGCCATTATATAAAGTTGTGAGCACCAAAACACTAAAAACTGTGAATCTATTACTACACTCGCTTTGACCACGTTAGACCACCCATTAGTTACGTTTGACCACTTTTTTTTTTCGAGATATTGACAAAATAAAATTTTGGGGCTAGCTTTACGCAGCCCCAAAAATTTTTCAAAATCGAATTATCCATAGTGCAATCGTTTGACCATCGTTAGACCATGTAAGACCACCCCTTGGTTTCGTTAGACCAGCCCCTGAAACAAAGCCATCGCGAAAAGTAAGTACATTTTTTAAAAAAATTATTGATTGGGGCTAAGTTCACACGACTCTAAAATCCAAAGGGGGGTTGTTTAAGGGTTGGACGTGTTACGGATGGTTTGACCACTCCTTAAAAACGTCTGACCACCCCTTGGTTTCATTAGACCAGCCCCAGAAAAGACGCCATCGCGAAAAGAACATTTTTAAAAAAAATTTTTGATTGGGACGAAGTTCGCGACTCTAAAATCCAAGGGGGAGTGTTTTAGGGGCTGAACGCGTTCCAGATCGTTTGACCACTCCTCAAAAACGTTTGACCACCCCTTGGTTTCGTTAGACCAGCCCCAGAAAAAACGCCATCGCGAAATGAACATTTTTTTTTTAATTATCGATTGGGGCTAAGTTCACAAGTAACTAGCTGGAACGCGCTCAACCCCTAAAACACTCCCCCTTGGATTTTAGAGTCGTGTGAATTTAGTCCCAATCAATAATTTTCTTAAAAAATGTTCTTTATGCGATGGCGTTTTTTCTGGGGCTGGTCTAACGAAACCAAGGGGTGGTCAAACGTTTTTGAGGGGTGGTCAAACGATCTGAAACGCGTTCAACCCCTAAAACATCTCCCCTTGGATTTTAGCTAGTTACTTGTGAACTTAGCCCCAATCGATAATTAAAAAAAAAATGTTCATTTCGCGATGGCGTTTTTTTCTGGGGCTGGTCTAACGAAACCAAGGGGTGGTCAAACGTTTTTGAGGAGTGGTCAAACGATCTGGAACACGTTCAGCCCCTAAAACACTCCCCCTTGGATTTTAGAGTCGGGAACTTCGTCCCAATCAAAATTTTTTTAAAAAAATGTTCTTTTCGCGATGGCGTCTTTTCTGGGGCTGGTCTAATGAAACCAAGGGGTGGTCAAACGTTTTGAAGGAGTGGTCAAACGATCCGTAACACGTCCAACCCCTAAACAACACCCCTTTGGATTTTAGAGTCGTGTGAACTTAGCCCCAATCAATAATTTTTTAAAAAAATGTACTTACTTTTCCCGATGGGTTTTTATCAGGGGCTGGTCTAACGAAACCAAGGGGTGGTCTACATGGTCTAACGATGGTCAAACGATTGCACTATGGATAATTCGATTTTGAAAAATTTTTGGGGCTGCGTGAAGCTAGCCCCAAAATTTTATTTTGTCAATATCTCGAAAAAAAAAAAGTGGTCAAACGTAACTAATGGGTGGTCTAACGTGGTCAAAGCGAGTGTAGTAATAGATTCACAGTTTTTAGTGTTTTGGTGCTCACAACTTTATATAATGGCGGATGGAAATTGTTTGACTATCATTCAAAAAGCATAAAAAATATATTTCAATGTTTGACTACCCCATAAAGGATCTCTAAGAGCATCATTAAAACCGTTCCCCGATCTCGTTGCGGTCGTGTTGACTAAAATCTTGTAATGGCGGTTGGCCAATTACAGTCAAATACCTAACAAGAAAACTTTATTTTTTGGAAGTGGTCAAAAAAATGAATTGCTGGTCAATAATGGTCAATAAATGGTCAATCCTTTTCGGTATTGAAATTAAGAAAATATCTTATTCGGGGGGCTAGCGTGAAGTTAGCCCCCCAAAAATATTTTGTTGTTTCTCTGAATCCGTGAGTGGTCAAACGATATTACCGGTGGTCAATAATGGTCAATAAATGGTCAATCGATTGCCCCATTACGAATTCGAAATTTGCAATTCGGGGGGCCTACTTCGTACACCTCGGACTATTACATAAGAATAAGTAGAGACTTTTACTGACTAGCTGATGGGGATTGAGGGATAAGAGCAGCAGCGATTCCAGAAAGGCCATAGCAGTGTTGCTACTTCCAATGACAACTATTCTGTCGTTGACTGAATACCTGCTCACGTTAGTATGCGGTAGAGTGGAGATGTACAGGGCGAACGGTTCTTGTTTTTCGTATATGATGGCGGCCGGTGCACATTCTACAAAGCATTTATAGTTAGAGTTAATCTGAACATTTTCAGATTAACCAAAGTGTAGCGATAAAAAGTGTCCATTTTAATAAGGTGTGTAAAACCACTAGTGGTTCTTTAGTAAGTTGTGCCAAGCACCTAGGTATAGATAGTTTTTACCTTCCTCCCTGAGAAGGTTTAAGTCGTAATCGGGCTGGTCCCTGGGCAGGATGGGTATTAGATTAATAAGAACGTTAAGCAATGGCCTTTCCTTGTAACCATAGGCAGAGTCGCTGGACACCTGCTTGTAATATAACACCGAAAAGTCGCTTAATCTGTGCAGTTCTCTAAGAAAATATTTCGTGTGAACCACAAAAATGGGAGACAACACTAGCGCCTCTAATAGACCGTGACTACCGGTTCTGTGCTTTCGCAGATTGACAGCAGTTGTAAGGTTGTAGTGGATTTTGAGATAGTCTATGCCAAATTCTTCAGATAAAACTGAAAAAGGGTTACATTATACATATAATAGATCTCACTTCCTGCGCTGTGTTCTAGTGTCTACTTACTAGCAAGTCCTACCGCCTGGTTCTCACTCATCAACACATACGCCGAAAATGGGCTGCCTTTGTAATAAATACAAGTCTCGAATTGCTGCTGGATGAAATAATAATTCGGTATAGTCGCCAACAGGTATTTGACCGATTTTTCGTGACATCTTGTTGCTTCCACCACGTCCATTTTGCTCAGTATAGAACTTCGGTGCAACGCGTACAATTCGTACGGAAAAGTGCCGGTGGGCCTTGGTACAACCTTGCCGAAATAGTTGGTAAGGGTGCACGTAAGCAGAGTGGGCGGCACAGACATTATGCAGTATTCTCTCTCTGGATAGCATTCGAATGACGACTCGAAAAGCATCTTCAGTCCAGCCTCGTGATCCGGATGGCACGCAGCTATCTCCAAAGCAAATGCATTGGGTTCTCCCTTAAACTCCGGTATCATAGCAGGAACTTTACCCTTTCCCGAGGCCTCTGCAAAATATAATATATATAGTCGCTTCTTTGTAGGGCCTAGGGTATGACTGTCGATGTCTAAAAGTGGAAACTATTACCCCAACACTTGGAGAGTACGTCCAACTCAAATAGCTTTGGATCCTTATCAAGAATCGCATGATATTCATTAGATAACCCTTGACTGTCCGTTGTATCCGTGGAATGGGTAGAACTCTGATTGTCATCATAGTCATCTTGGAAGACAAACATAGACGCAGAGGTAAAGACAAGCGAATAATCGTCTGAACTGGTTACAGACACATGCGTCAAGAGATCGTCAGAGTACCGACTATGAATCGTTTCGAACGATAATCGCTTTTCCATTATTTCCGTCAACCTGGAAAACATAATATTAATGACAACACTCGCAAGTTAGATGAATCTACCGACTCCTCTTCCACCCTATGTGCGAATAGAAGCTGTTCTATACTAGGATGCACAATATCCAGTGATACATCCGTATCGTCTGGGTGGGGTTTTTTCAGTCCATTGTAAGGCACCAATTCAAATTCTTCGTTGAGAACCTGCAATCATGAAAAAGTTCAGCATTCAGGTAATTTAAGGAGGCGATAACTTAGTCTTATTATGACTTATGAGTAAAATTGTCAGACACCAATAGTAGTTGTCTGGTTAACCAACGACATACAAACCTGATAATTCACAGTTTTGTTCAAACACAGCATTGCCACCGCCGATCCATGGTACTCCGCCACGATGATCTGACGACCTGCGTCCTTGTGCCTGGTCAAAATTTCGGCGATGTAGTAACTGCCGTAGATTTCCTCGAACTTTCCGGTATATTTATGTATCAGAGGTATTAAATCGTCATTGTCTTCTTCGACGGCCCTCCGGATCTTATACGTTCTTATAAAGTCTTGTCTTTGCATTAGGTAGAGTGTTTGGCATTTTTTTATGTTGGTGCAGTCTAAGAAATTGTTAAATAAATCCGTTAAATTAGTTAAAACTACCTACTACTAATAATGACGAATGATGGCTGGTTATTATCCAATCAGTGGGTAGTCTTGCCTTGCTATAGGGCGGCTAGTTTTTATTTTTGTGAGGATCCGGCGTCCTGCTTCCTTTAAGGCAACAGGATTTTGTCTTATTTTTTATGATAATTTTTCTCCTCGATGGGAAATTCCAGACGCTTGCTTCTTCTGGTTTTCGAATGAGGGAGATGAAAAGGGGGTAAACTCGAGGTTCAACCTGGAATATTACCTCTTTGATCCTATCAGAAACTGAAGCTAGCCCACCCCTTTGCGAGGCAATCTCCTTTTTTCGTCTTTGCTGATTTCGTAATTTTAACACTGCCATTACCTTTCGGCACAACCCTTGTGCCCAAATTATCCAAGAAATCGGTTTTATTGGTGCCAGGGGGCAACACCAGCAAAAGATATTGCAAGAAGTTCCTGACCTGGAACAGGCGCTGCACTAAAGGTTTCAAGAACAGAAAGTAGTAACAGGGGTCCCACAATAAAAGATGAATCCACAGGGTGTTTCGGCTACAGAGTTCTTCTAATCCGTACAGATTCATCAACCAAGTTTTCCATTCCCATGGGGGTAATGCTGGTATATTCGGACGTACGTTGCATATCATTACACCGGCAATTTTACCATGTTCGTCTTCCACTTTTAGCGAAATATAACATTTCTCTCTAAAAATGATTTCTTGTGAGAATTTTAACCAATTTTTAATTGATGGCATAATCTACGGAATGTTTTTAATATCCCCAAATTGTTATGTATGTATATTTAATAAATAGGATTATAGGAAACAACTACTGGACGGGCAAAGGCCCCTACTCCCATTGAATTATACCTATAAATCCAAATTGGTAGCCAAATTTGTTATTTGTCTTTTCTCTACCAGACACACACCGGTTTCGAACTCTTTATGTTCTCATCAGTGTGCCACAAGTAGCTGAAAAGACAAATAACAAAGGCAAACCAAACTGGCCTATGGCAGACCCAGCACATAGTAAGTAGTGAGGGATAAGTACATCCCTCTGGTGGTCAGTTGCTACTACCAGTCAAGACATCGACATAAAGAGTTCGAAACCGGTCTGTGACTGGTATATAAAAGACAAATAATAAATTTGGCTACCAATTTGGATTTATATGTATATCTAAATATCTTGTCGACTCACGCGGAAGTTTTAAAACTACACAGTTTTTACTTTTGTAGCATCGAGAAAATAAGCTGTCATGGTTATTGGGCACAGAAAAGGATACCTGAAATTTTTTTCCACCCATATTTTAATTGTAGCGAAAATTGTAAAAGTTCTGTGTCGGCGCTTTGAGAAGCGTGTATGGGAAGCTATACATACGTACATCATTTCTTCTACGTCCACTTCTCCAAACAGTGGGTAAATGATACTTCGATCTATCATTTTTTCGATACCTTTCATATTTTCAGGTAAAATTTTGCTTACATTTGTCGGTGACAGGACAGCTTGTGTTCTATGTGAAGAACATGAAGATATTTTGCTAGAAAGTGAAGCCATTTCGAAAAAAAGAAAAAAAGCGCATTACAAACTATTATCAGACAATACACTCTGACATATTACATATTACTGACAAAGCTGGCCTTCTCTTATCAGAGTCACATAATTAAAACTAAACAGAAGCGACACTATTGTCGGCGCCTTTGATATTGCGTTGACAAATCTGGGTGACCTTCGCCATCTTTTTGTAGGGATAGTGTGGTTGACAGCAATTGATAACTTTATTATCACACCATAAAAACCTTGAATTTATTGTACAGTTGGAAGTGACGCTTTTAACTTGTGAGTCTTTACTACAAGAACCACAACAAAGATAATTTTCCACGACAATAACAGATTGTCACAAGCGCAGAACGTTAAAAAATGAGTTGAATATTGACAGAAATACTTGCAAAAAATTTGACTGCCTCCACGCATGCGCAAAGAAATTAGACTTTTCTTTTATCCAGAAGCGAAGAATACACATCTGTATAATTTGAATTCTGTAAGGTTCGTTAATTTTACTCATCTGCTAACTCTGATCGTTCAGAGTCAGAATTTTCATAATCACTAAAGAATGTCACATCTTCGTCAAGTAACGATTTATGTTGTCTTCCATGATAACATTTTTCCCAACTGTGTATAAGTTTTTTTTTCTGTTTCCAGCTAAGCCTGGGGGTGGAAGAGGGAATCTTGCAGGCCTACAACCAAGATTTCGAGCTCCAGTTCGCCCACAAAGTATCCCAGATGACCAGATTTTCCCAGGCTGACCTGGACCCGTGCACGTTCCTTTACCTGCTGAGAGATGACTACGAGAACCTTCTGTACTGCTATTTATTCCAAGCAAAGAAGACATCAGATGTAAGTAGAAATGTCAATTAATATGATCTGTTTCCGTCACCAAGAAATGGATGGCGCCACTGAAGGGTATTCATAACTGGTTGTGAACCACGTGAACACAGGGTTAGGCAACCAAATATACATTCAATAGTATTGCATGCGCAGGTAAATAAAATGTAAATATTTGAGATGCTTATTTTCTGTCACGTGGTTTACAGTCATTTATGGTGGTTTTGTATAAAGATATGGAGCGACATTGTTGTAATTGAGCCAGAAAATGTGGGTGGTCACTACAGGGGAGCGACAGTTAATTGTCCTTACTCCAAAATATTATTTTTAATTAGTACTAGTTTATATACCGTCACTGCTTTTAAGTTAAAATTTTTATCTACTTTTATTAGGTTATATATTAATTAATCAACTGGTTTTGAACAATTAATAATAGTATCCATAAACAAATAGCGTTGAGTTATAGTCGACAGTCGTAAAAAGTCACCGGTGATTCTCTGTTTTCACCAATCTCCTTTAACTTCATGCATAGTCTGTCCACTAGAAATTGTTTTCCGATACGGTAAAATAGAAAGGTCCATTATTATTAAGGGGAGGAAAGTGATTTGACATTTGAATAGTTTTGATGTTTAATTAAGTTAAGTAGTAATAATTGTGCCATAATTGATGAATTCGGACTTGCAAAGGTTAGTATTTATTGTTATAATCGTAGATAAAGTATAGTATTCAACTTGTGGTAATACTAAATAACTCACTTGATGAATTACAGCACTCGCCTTCGGCTCGCGCAGCAATATTCATCGGCGTGAGTTATTTAGTAACACTTGTCGAATAATAAACTATTATTTTATTTTATTTAAAAATAATTATATTATTATTTTATCTACTCTGAAAAACCAAGCATATTTATTTTGTTTTTTATGTTTAGAGTGTGTTTTAGTTAATCTAAAAATACACATTTCTTGAGATTTCTGAGTATGAGAATTTCTCTCGCCTTAAATGACTTGTCCTAATAAATTAAGATGCTTTTGTTGGTTGAAAATCCAGCTTATATGTAATTACTAGTCTCTTTTTAATAATCAACAATATTGAAACATTATTTGTATTTGAAAGAGAGTTTTTTAAATGTTATACTTTATCCAAGTAAAAATGTGTTTACGAAAAGAAGAATAAACATACAAAAACAAAAAATTTGAGGTTATGCTAGTCATAGAAGTTCTTTACGTAACATACCTAACCCCAAAGTTATACGTTATTAAATAACCCGACATAACGACTGCAGGCCTACTACTTATGTCATGTCTGCGCTTGGATCTGATCGTATCAGGTCACTTCTTACATAATAACTTGGGATAGAACACACATTTGCAACAAAAAATCCTTTAAATTTTTTTTTTATTTTACGTATGAAAAATCCTGATAGAATTAGAAAAAATAAATTGATATGGCAACCATGCGATTATAACCCCGCCCATCCAAGTTAACATGAAGGCAGTACCGGCTCCAGATAAATTATCTGCTTGGAATTTTTCAACATTTGCAATATTTGTTTTAAATAATCGAAACAAAGAAGTGACTTTTATAGAGCGTTTTTAAAGACTTGATTTAGGACATAAGTTTGCACTTACGCCTATTGCATTTCTAAAGTCGATTATTCTAAGTAAAAAAGTTGACCTATATTAAATATGTCCATAGTTCCCAAATAATCAATTATTCATCTTATTTTTTCCTTTCTCGCTTCCTCGGGTTTTCTTCGCTACTATATAAATTTCGAAAGATACCCGTTAATTAATTTTTTAAATTATTCGGGGGACCCACTTTTAGTGCCACGTACTTACATGAACGACTATTATACATAAAACTACTTTTTTCTTTTTTTTTCTAGAATGAGCGTGGAAAACTACTAAAAAGAAATATTTCGCTTTACATCTGGCCACGTATCAGCGTTAAATGATTCTTCCAATCCAATCATAAATATTTTCTGTTGCCAAGCTGTCTGCGATGTTAATAATTCGAACAGGTTAATCTCTATCGCGATATTTACGATTTTTTTGTGCATGCTCTGGTGATCTGGATTTTACAACATCCAGGTTGCGTTTATCTCTCAGTCTGCAGATATTCAGCACTATAAATATTCGATTACATCGATTATAACAACACACTTTCGAGTATTATCTAGGGAATGTGCAGGTTTAAAAATATCACCGTTGTATCTGTTCAGTTATTATCATTAGGAAAATAACGGCCAGAATTATTTATCACTTTGTTTTTCAGTAAGTTTTTTTAAGTTAGTGCCTAAAAAGGTATTTATAGTTAACTTATTAAAAGGAAGATTGATAGCTGCCAGTTAATGACATAAAAATCTAACTTATTTTATGATAAAATATATCAGCTTAATATTTCTGCTTGAAAAATAATTAGAATTTCACCGCCCCCATGTTAATTATTGACCTACGAGTACTAGTGAACTTGTCAGATCTTCACGTACATACGTGCCTATATCAAATTACATCGAAATATCTCAAAGGGTTATCACGACAGACTGTGCAGACTGAATGACATATGTTTTTGAATATAAATTTGTAATTTCATTGAAATTTATGCACCTACCAAATTTTTTCGAAATATTTCTAGAATTACGTAACTTATCTACAAGGCAAGGTATTATATTATTTGTATGTGAATAGTCATATTGTCCTAGAGCCGATCCTGGTCTTGACGTCATGCCGACTACAGATCCGGACTTTAGTTATGTCTGTGACAAAATCAACTAATTATCGCAAAAGCTAGCACGTCCACTTGTCAGTTGAGGTAGTACTCACACAATATTAATTTTTTTCTACCAAGCTATGCATAAAATAAAGAATTGTATCAGACTTCTTACAATGGCTGGTGAAGACCTTAAACACCCTGTCGAACACATAGCGGGCCGATACAAATTTATGGAAATCCGAGCAATAATTTAAATTGACCTTGCTTTGGCTATATACTCACTTAAAACTCGATTAAAGTAGTATTTTTTTAAATCGACGACCGCTTCTCTTCATGCAGTTCTAATGCCAATGAAATGACCGACAAGCACGGCGATGTCAGCTCCTATGCACGTGAAATATTTGAAATGCGGATTGGCACCAGAGCTACAGTTTTACTCAAAAGATATGCGTCACGAGAGATACCTGTAATCCAGAACATTTTTGGTGGCTTACAAAACGGTTACATCATGAGTGCTTGGAGTTTAATGTGCAATTTTTTTGAATATATTTGTATATACAAGATACAATCTAGGGGCCAAAAAAAGGTTGTAAAGAACGATCGTTCTTTCATTTTCACTTCGATATGTGTATATTGTAAAGTTATACAGGTGTATTATATAAACACCATCCCAACGTACGAGTACGTCAAAATCCATGCCCTGCGTGCAGTTTAGCCCCTTTCTAGCCTTCTTCTTGCCGGGTTGCGTATAACCCCCAGTAAAGTAAAGGGCCATCAAAAATGATTTTAAACCGCGTGACCACAGAATTAGGCAACCATATTTGCACTCAATGGTATGACATATGCAGAAACAGCGCAATGTATACCTGGTTGCCTATTTTTATTCACGTGGTTTACAATCATTTATAAAGTCTGTATATGCACGAAAGTGTGTTTTGCTCCAGCCACCACCTTAACCCAACGGATTTTTTTCCTTTAGGTACACTTTAAGAATTGCATGTACATTAGAGTTACAGTTAGCCTAAATGATTACTTATTATGTTTCAATCGAGCATATCTCTTTCTGTATTTTGATGCGCCATTATGGTAGAATATTTGAGTTATTTGACCATTACATTTACAAACTATTACACTCTACAACTTATCTGTACCAGATATCGATGTTGTCATGATTTTATCCTACGACTGTTCCACTTGTACTCGCACAATATATTTAGAGTGGCTGGTTAAAATATACTCGATACATATTTTAGCGAAGTTCATCTATTTATACCCAACTAAAGTGGTGGTGGTATAGATCAATTTAATTTAATCGAAACTACTAGGAAGTAATTACTAATTATGTTTCTATGTGACGCTAAAATAATTAAGTAAATAAATAGTGTGTAGTGTGTGGTTTGTTTATCTGCGACTGTGGTTATACTAGGGGCTAGTTTGTTTTATAAGTGGTATTTTGGTTTTGGTCCTGAGGCTGTAACGTTCTTACCATAATGGTATTCCAGCGTGCCGTCGTCACCCAAGCAGTTTACCGTTCTTGGTCGTCACCCATCTTCAAATGAATTGTACGAAACGCTGGCACTGTAAGTTGAGGTTCAGATATAGAAAAATGTACGATTTTACAGTTTTTTTTTAAAGAAACGTCACTGAAATGTCGGAAGGAAAGGCGACGCAAAAATCTCGTGCCGCATGTTTTCACATATCAAAAATCTGACCATAGGTTGAATATACTGAATCAGACTATATATAATACTGTGAATAACTGGATTTTAAATCGTTCGTTTTTTCGCGCCTTTTAAAAAATCGCAACTCCGCTCCATGTGGATATTAAGGAACACATTTTCAGGAATCTTAGTCGAGGCTTTCCTCTTTCGGTCCGTGGCGGCCCAGTTCCGAAATTCAAAAGGAAGAAAAACACACGGCTTTTCGAAAGAAGCGTTTTTTTTTAATCTGTAAAATCGACCGTTTTCGAAAAATCGCAAACCGGACACGTTTCCAAATTGAGGAGAAAGCAAAAAATCTCCTTTTCATTTGTCCTCTCTGTAACATCTCTCAAAAAGGTCCTTTCATTTAGACGCAAAAGATTAAACAAAATGTATTGAAGCTCAAATTAATAAGCACAAAAATTCTAATTCGCTCGGTACGAAACTTTCTTGTTTAAAACAAATGAAGAAAAACGGTTTGCTTAGCATTTTCTAAATTTCCTCTTTTTGATTATCCCGGTCTGGTCTCTTGATCTTGAAGGAGGCTCAAATTATTAAGCTGTGAAAGGAGGCATGATTATAAAAATCCCGAAATCACTTAATTTTAATTCGCTCGGTACAAAACTTTTTTGTTTAAAACAAATAAAGAGAAACGACTTTTTCTAAATTTTCTTTTCTTTTCGATTATGCCGGTCCGATCTCTTGATTTTGAAGGAGGCTGAAATTATTAAGTTCGGAAAGGAGGCATGATTAGCGAAATATAAAAATCTCGAAAACTCTTAATTTTAATTTGCTCGGTACGAATCTTTTTTTGTTTAAAAAATAAAGAGGAACGACTTTGCCCAACATTTTCTAAATTTTCTCTTCTTTTCGAATATCTCTATCCGGTTTCTTGATTTTGAAGGAGGCAAATTAATAAGCTCGGAGAGGAGGCATGTTTGGCGAATTATAAAAATCTCGAAAACTCGTATTTTTAATTCGCTCAGTACGAAACCTTTTTGTTTAAAAAAATAAAGAAAACCGGTTTGCTTAGCATTTTCTAATTTTTTTTCTTTTCGAATATAACGGTCCGACCTCATGATCTTGAAGGAGGCTGAAATTATTAATCTTGGAAAGGAGGCATAATTAGCGAAGTATAAAAATCCCGAAAACACTTAATTATAATTCACTCGGTACGAAACTTTTTTGTTTAAAAAAATAAAGAGGAACGACTTTGCTCAGCATTATTTAAATTTTCTCCTCTTTTAATTCAATTCAAATATCCCGGTCCGATCTCTTGATCTTGAAGGAGGCTGAAATTATTAAGTTCGGAAAGGAGGCATGATTAGCGAAATATAAAAATCCCGAAAACATTTATTTTCAACTCGCTCGTACGAAACTATTTTATTTAAAAAAATAAAGAGAGAAACGACTTTGCTCAGCATTTTCTAAATTTTCTTTTCTTTTCGATTATGCCGGTCCGATCTCTTGATTTTGAAGGAGGCTAAAATTGTTAAGCTCGGAAAGAAGGCATGTTTGGCGTATTATAATAATCTCGAAAACTCTTAATTTTAATTCGCTCGGTACGAAACTTTTTTGTCTAAAAAAAATAAAGAAGAACGACTTTGCTCAGCATTTTCTAAATTTTCTCCTCTTTTCGAATATCTCGATCCGGTCTCTTGATTTTGAAGGAGGCTCAAATTAATAAGCTCGGAGAGGAGGCATTTTTGGCGAATTATAAAAATCTCGAAAACTCGTATTTTTAATTCGCTCGATACGAAACTTTTTGTTTAAAACAAATAAAGAAAAAAGACTTTGGTTAGCATTTTCTAAATTTCGCCTTTTCGATTATCCCATCCAGTCTCTTAATCTTGAAGGAGGCTGAAATTATTAGGTTTAAGATTAGGAAATATAAAAATCCTGAAAACATTTCATTTTAATTCGCTCGGTACGAAACTTTTTTGTTTAAAAAATATAAAGAAAACGGTTTGCTTAGCATTTTCTAATTTTTTTCTTTTTGATTATCCCGGTTCGGTCTCTTGATCTTGAAGGAGACTCAAATTATTAAGCTCAGTAAAGAGGCATGATTAGCGAAATATAAAAATCCCAAAAACACTTAATTTTAATTCGCTCGGTACGAAACTTTTTTGTTTAAAACAAAAAGAAAAACGACTCTGCTCAGGATTTTCTAAAGTTTCTTTTCATTTCGAATATGCCGGTCCGATCTCTTGATCTTGAAGCAGGCTCAAATTATTAAGCTCGGAAAGGAGGCATGATTGGCGAAATATAAAAATACGGAAATCACTCAATTTTAATTCGCTCGGTACGAAACTTTTTTATTTAAGAAAATAAAGAGAAACGACTTTCCTCAGAATTTTCTAAATTTTCTTTTCTTTTCGAATATGCCTGTCTAAATTCTTGATCTTAAAGGAGGCCGAAATTATTAAAAGTTCGGAAAGGAGGCATGTTTGGCGAAATATAAAAACCTTAAAAACACGTAATTTTAATTCGCTCGATATAAACGCATGAAATATGTAAAAATGTATAAAAACATACCGATTTAGCCCAGCAAAAAGTGGACAGGAGTGGACTCAAAATAAAGTGAGAAATATTTTAAAGTGTGACCACCTAGCTGTTTCGCTTATTAAGATACTTTAACTACCTACGATGATTTTCAGTCAAACAATTTAACGATAAATGTTCCATTTTCCAGAACACTCAGTATCTACAATTATATATCTATTAATTAAGCTACTATGAGAATTTAGATCAGTGCGTAATAGTACTTGGAATCAGTATACTTGTTTTTAAACTTAATTATGATAACAGTTCGAAGTAGATACAATTTGTTATTTTAAAGCTGATAATGTTTTTCTTTTGAAAAATTACAAGTGATAAAGGCGACTGGAATACCAATAAGTAAACGGTGACATCGCGGGGTCTAGTTGAAAGTTAAATAATTCATTATGCTCGATGAAGCCAAAGAGTGCATTACACTTAACCAGCCAAAGTTTGTTTCAATAGCCGCAACTGACACCATGAGTTCGTGTCCACTCTTCACTCTTGCTTTTTATAACTTATATCGGAAAATTTCAAAACGTGATGCTGATAAGTTTATATATTATACTTTTTTCTCTTTAACTCGTCACTTTTTGGTGTAATGCAACTTTGTTGTAATTGAGTTTTAATTGAATATTGATCAAACATCTAGAGCGTTATAGTCCAACAAATTTCAATTTAAAATTGACGAGTGGCTCTGAATCACGTTTTGTTACAGGGAATTAAATTTGCTACAAGCCTTCTTTGAAGAACCAAAGTAGGACGACTATTTAACGCTTTAGCTCAAATAACTCATAATTATAAATATTTTATATATAAAGTAATTCCGTAAGTATTCTTGAAAGAAAATGTTACTCAAAACGAAAAATCAATATTTACAAAACAATAACTCTATATACAAACAGCGTGCAGTTCCTCTACTATATACTTAGTATATTCCGCACCCCCACCCAATAGTTTTTCAAACTCTCAGTTTGCTTTTGGTGATCATCGCCAGTCCTCTTAAAATCCACCATGGGCCCAGCCAGAATGTGAATCATACCATTGGTGCACTCATAATCCGGCCTTACTACCTTGATATGCTTCTTATGCCATTTAATATAATACTCCTCGTCGATCTTCAACACGCTGATCCTCAACGGACCAGCTTGAGTCGGCAACTCAATATCACTGTAATTGTTGGCACGACACAGCGAAACCAGTTGCTCCATGGAGTAAGGGGTTGGAGATACGATCAGATGCCTTTGCAAAATCGTCAGGTCGTCATCGGTTGACAGTAGGTTGTGCTTCCTCGTCTTGAACCAGGAGTTGTCTTTTGGGATGAAGTAGGTGAAGCTAACATCCTCTTTCTTAAAAATCCTGTTGAACCCAGTATCCCTGCCCATTTTGTAAAATACGTCCAGCTCCACATCGTTGGTGATTTTGTCTAACACGGGCAGATAAGGAAAAGGCTTCAGCTTCCTTTGAAATATACCCAACGGTTGGGAAATCAGATGAACCACCCCGTTCTTTACTGGGATATTTGGCTGGATCACTTCTGCGTAGAACTCCCCCCCACCGCCGTTGCCCCTGGACATGCCTTTGACAAACAGCGTGTCCCCTTTTTCTTCAAAGGACAACACTGTATAAATAAACGCGTCGTTGGCCATCGATTCGTACGCAAAATTTTTCTCTGTAGGCCTCGAAAAGAGAACGTAATGAGGAACCACGTGGCCGACAATGATGTTATTATTAATCATATTGAATTTGTGGGAGTCTATGCCGGAGTCTATCGGGATGAAGAACGTGTGGCCGCCAGATTGTTTGTATACGTCTAGGAGGTTATTTGCCTGAACCTGCTGGAAGAATTTGGTGACTGTTTTGGTGGCGTTCAGATCCCACTGCTGGGCCGATGATAAGAAGTCAAAGGCATTTGGGGAATACTTAGGGGACGTTATTAGAGGATCCAGCACTTCGTCTATCATGTGGAGGACCTAGAAGGTAAAAATTCATTATAATAATTCCACTCAACTTTGTTAAATGCGTTTACCTGTTGTTTTCCCGCGTCTCCGCTTCGGCTCTTCGACACGTAGTCCGAGTGATTCTGCAATATTTTCGCATTATTTACGTAAATATCCCCATCGACTCTGGTGAGCCATAGCGGCGGGTTGTCCAGATCGACGCTAGACATCGTATTGGTCGTTCGGAGCGAGTTTAGCGTCTTCACCTCGAAACTCATGTGGTAAAAGGCTATGCTCGAGTTCAGCTCTTTTTTGTAGGTGTCAAAAGCCTTGTTTTGTGGCACAAACACCGTCAGGGGTTCGTAATGGAGGTTGAGTCTGGCGACCCTGTTGGCCCTGACCAATGCGTTGAAGCCGGCGTATTTTACCTCTTGCTGGATCTTCTGGTAGACCGTTTTGTACCTTAAAGGGGATGAGGAGCTTTATTTAATTCGTTATCCGTAATACTCTTGCTAATAATAATAATAATAATAATTTAGCACTTAACATAATTCATTCAACATTCAGCTATTGGACTATAACTTAAACTGTATGACGTGCTTCGTTAGCTAGAATACCCACTACCCTTAACATTTCACCCCGACTCACATGATTTCTCTGCATTTTTAAAAACAACAATAAAATGCAATAGACTAACGGTATTTTAAGACTAAAAACTGTTTGTAGTATTGTGAATATTTGTGCGAATAAAGACAATTGGTACAGTTAAGCATTCATAAATATTTTACGCATTTTAAGAATTTTTGGAAAACATAGCCGAGCAAACATACTACTAAATCAATTATTACTGCTAACAACTACGCTCCTACCTTTGTGCTCGTACATGTTGGGCAAACACAACGCATATTAGTATTAAACTAACTTTAACGAAATGTAACATTATCATTCAAATTGCGCTGGTAAATACTAAACGACATACTAATTTGATTCCAATAATGCGGTTATTTTGGACAAGGTTATGACCGCAATGATTACATGTTGATAAGTATTTTTAATTGATAGTGTTAAACAGGGGGACATCTTTGTATTCTTAGATGTACTAGTTGAAGTACAGTCATATTGAGTTTGTAAAAAATATTAAAAAAATGCAGCATAAAAGTGGGGCATGAATCTCTGCATCTCAAGGAAACTGCAGACAAAGATTAGTTCGTCAAACGTATAATTTTTGCGAACTACCAATTTAGCAACTAGCAAAGAGTTAAATAAAATGAAAAAACTGACCTAGTATTCATCGAGAATACTGCCGTTTCTCCAACAAAACGAGCATCTTCAGGAGGCGATTGCAGCCTAGTTACACATAAAATATTGTCACTTTGTCTACTAACGCATAGGTACAGGGTTTGGCAGCCAAAAAACCCTAAGTTAACAGAATTTCGCCATTTTGCGATTGTCATTTGTTTGTTTTATTGGCAGAGTATTAAAATTCAGGAAAAATACTGCAACTTTTGTAAATAAAATTTTTCTGTGTTTCTTCAAATAAACTTTGTAGTATAATTATACTTATAATTAGCCACCCCCTACAAAGTTTATTTGAAGAAAAAAGAAGAATTTTATTTACAAAAGTTGCACTATTTTTCCCGAATTTTAATAGTCTTCCAATAAAACAAACAAATGACAATCGCAAAATGGCGAAATTCTATTAACTTGGGGTTTTTTTGGAACACCCTATATATTATTATATTTTCGAAATCAAATCAATAAAGGTGTAAAAACATGATATTGTCTACTGTAATCCGTGGGTCACTAAGACAATATCATGTTTTTACATACATTTTTATTTTGAATCATAATTGGAGAACCGATAGTCTAAATTGTCTAAATACTTATTATATGTATGTATATGTTTTTGAAATCAGGAAATTATAAAGATTTCGAAAATATAATAATATACAGGGTGTTGTATAAAGAAAACTCAAGGTAATAGAATTTCGCCATTTTGCGACTGTCAGTTGTTTGTTTTATAGGCAGATTATTAAAATTCAGAAAAATACTGCAACTTTTGTATAGAAATAGAAATAGATTTCACCTTTTTTGCCATACAGAGATATGAATAAGGTAAGTCATTTGTTTTTTGAATAAGTACAAAAACCAAACAAAAAAAACGAAATGCAATGTAATAAAAACTAACAAACAGCTTACAATACGGGGTGTATATGTACATGTGTACACCTATATATTTTTTTTGTAAACAAAACACATCATACAATAATGCCTGGTAAATTACGAGTCGCACCGATATCAGATTAAAATTATTGCAGCACAAAAAATTTTATGTGCTATTTCTAGAGAAATTTCGACAGTAAGTGGTAAATTCTTCCAAGGTATAAAAACAACCTCCCACTAAAACTGATTTTAAATTTTTCTTAAACTGAGCAAAGCTACTAGTTTCTTTTAAAGCATGAGGCAAAATGTTAAAAAGACTACAACCGGCGTATAAAGGAGATTTCTTATATTTCTCATGGGTACATTTGCCAAGACAGAAATTTCCCTTCTTTCTTGTAGGGTAATCATGAAAATCTATATATTTTTTTTAATTTACTAGTGTTTAAATAAATAAAGCATAACAGTTTCAATATATAAATTGATGTAAATACTGACAGTAATGACTCCTCATTTAAATCGTTTTTTAAAGACGACAACGCAAAAAGAGACCGTGTTTAACTTCGAACAGACTTGACTAACTTGGTCAGTAAAAAATAGATTTTCATCAACCTGCAGTCCCAAAAATTTTGTTTTTTTTGTAAGTTTAATTTTGGTATTATCTAAGAAGAAAAGTATGTCTGGTACAAAGCGGTTCCCATATGAAAATCTCATACATTCAGTTTTATTTAGATTAATAATTAAATTGTTTCTATTGCACCAACCTTTGAATACTTCTAATATTAATTCTGGGAATCACGCCATATTCTAAAAAATAAATAGAAATAAGAAAATTGCCAAAATATGTCAAGATAAAAGTGTAGTATCAAAGGTAAACCTCAACAGTTTGCCTCAGAAAACCACTGTATATAGTTTTAAATGAATATAAATACAATATTGTTATCTAAAATTCGTATCAGTGGTTTTCTAGTATTTTACACTAGAAAATATAATAACAGAATGTGTATTATATAATATATAGATATATATATTTATATGATATGTAAAAAACAATTATAAAACAATAACTTATCTTAACAGAACGTTTCGAACCAAAGTCTAGGTCCTTTTTCAACTGTGATTACAAAAAATGGACTTGTCAAAAAAGATCACTTTGACACCTGACACTGATTATTAATTAATGCATAGATCACTAGATAAAGAATTCTAATTTATTTTGATATTTCCGTCACGTACTTCTTTTTGGAGAATCGGTAGCCAGACTTCGTCTAGTAACATTGAACTAGTAGAGACGCAGTCGGTACTGTTTAGTTGAATACAGGCACGCTCTTTAAGTTTTCGTTTATTACAATATGTCTCCGTTTGAATTATTTTTGCCTGTGTCCAACTAAATCTGTGGCCATTACTCCAAGCATGTTGTGCCAGTGTAGATTTATCAACTTGGTTTTTAACGTTATTTTTGTGTTCAGATATTCTAACTTCTAATGGTCTAGACGTCTCACCTATATATAGCTTTCCACACTCGCATGGAATGCTATAAATACAATTTTTAGATTTTTGAACACTGTTAAAAGGTTTGGTTTTTGTTAAGAATGATCTGATGGTATTGCAAGTTTTAAAAGTGGTTCTTATATTGAACTTATTACCAAGTCGTCTAAGTCTTGTATTTATAGCATTCCATGCGAGTGTGGAAAGCTATATATAGGTGAGACGTCTAGACCATTAGAACTATAGAATATCTGAACACAAAAATAACGTTAAAAATTACCAAGTTGATAAATCTACACTGGCACAACATGCTTGGAGTAATGGCCACAGATTTAGTTGGACACAGGCAAAAATAATTCAAACGGAGACATATTGTAACAAACAAAAACTTAAAGAGAGTGCCTGTATTCAACTAAACAGTACCGACTGCGTCTCTACTAGTTCAGTGTTACTAGACGAAGTCTGGCTACCGATTCTCCAAAAAGAAGTACGTGACGGAAATATCAAAATAAATTAGAATTCTTTATCTAGTGATCTATGCATTAATTACTAATCAGTGTCAAGTGTCAAAGTGATCTTTTTTGACAAATCATTTTTTGTAATCACAGTTGAAAAAGGACCTAGACTTTGGTTCGAAACGTTCTGTTAAGATAAGTTATTGTTTTATAATTGTTTTTTACATATCATATAAATATATATATCTATATATTATATAATATACATTCTGTTATTATATTTTCTAGTGTAAAATACTAGAAAACCACTGATACGAATTTTAGATAACAATATTGTATTTATATTCATTTAGAACTATATACAGTGGGTTTCTGGGGCAAACTGTTGGCAATTTTCTTATTTCTATTTATTTTTTAGAATTTGGCGTGATCCCCAGAATTAAGTTCAATGAATATTAACTATCCGCCACAAATAAACTACAAACAATATTCTAATATTAGGTTGACTTTTTCGATAGCATCTAATACATTATCAGCTGATACAGACAGACGTATCATCTGCATACATAAATAATCCTCCATGTTCTAAAATATACTCCGGTAGATCATTTATGAACAACAAAAATAATAAGGGGTCCAATATGCTACCCTGTGTTGTATTAAAATTTTGAGAAACAGCCTCTCCCATTCTGACAGTAAAAGTCCTATTTGTCATGTATGAATTTAACCACTCATTTATGGGTCCTCTAATACCCAGTGCTGTCAGTTTACTTGATAAGAAAAATGGGTTTACTGTGTCAAAGGCCCGGGAGAGGTCAAAAAACACACAGAACACATATTCACCATGATCTAACTTATCATTGATAAATTGTATAAAGTCAATCGAAGCTGTCTCAGTCGATTGTCCAGTTCTAAAAACTGCCCTCTCAATTCTCTCAATATAATATTTTTCTGTATTTCTTCAAATAAACTCTGCTTGGGAGGGGGGGGCTAATTATAAGGAAAAACCCTGTACATAGTTTTCAACCTTATGAAAAATGTTCGTCATGAAACTCTGATGTCAGCGATAAGTCACCATTTGGCATTTGTTTCAGAAATGGCATCGAAGAGCGTTTTTCTCTGCAGATTTTGGATTTTTTAAAATTCATGGAAAATAATTACATTTTGTGAACGAATTTTAAATGGGAATATATTTTTTTGTACCATAAGAAAAGGCTTGACGAAGAAGACAATGCGAAAATATACAGGGCGTTCCGTAAAAATAAGAAAATTGAGGTCACTTCCGGTTAGACCGGAAGTAGTATTTTATGGTCAATTATGTCATACGCAGGCTTTAGTGACCTATTATCCACATTCCAAATATCAGAAGGTTATCTTTCATAATAACCGAGTTATTCGGTAGGCAACACTTTCGTGGCCACCTGGTATGAAATTTCAAGAAGGTAGAATTTTATACGTGGCTTTGTGTCGGCTATCCGGTCTATCTACCTAGTACGAATCTACGCCTACCGATGGCGTGGAATCAATACTACACATGACTCACCATACAGCGTCATCGAAATAAACCACGCCTCCTGCCAATGTATAAAAGTAGTTCAGGCCGACAGAACTCATTATTCTCACTTCACTTTAAAAGAAGACCACAAGTTGGTAGTAACGTCTAGAATTGGAAATAATCAAGGCGGAAGACAACGTGGAAATGTTCGGGATTTGGATATCCAATGGAAGTCAGTGCCACCTCGAAAGCCAAGTTTCTAAAAAAAAATGCTTTTAACTACTATAAAATAGTAATAGTAATGATAAATATTTTTGAAAAAAAAATTACATTTTCCAAAGAATAAAATTAGGCAATTAAAACCTCATATAATAGGTTAACCAAATTTTTTAATATTTAGCGTATACAGGGTGACTCTTTAAGTGGGAGTCTTGTTTATAGGGGGTGACACCTTGCAACTATAGGAACACGAAACTACATTTTTTTTAACGTGCTATAAAAAAAGAATATTGTTCAAACACTTTTTATTTTAATTCGGGTACCCCGCCAGTGGAATGCGCTAATTAACGGGGGCGACCGCGCGTGTCTCGTACGATTCCTGAACTATATGTTGTTGCCAAACTTAGCGATTCCAATAAAATACGAGGAATTTAATAGTAAAGCATATTTACTTTTTTAAGTGGGTGTTCGCTGGGAGTTATAAAATTTTCCCACAGAGACCAAAATAACGTCAAGTATCCACAACAAGGAACTAAACAAAATGTAAACAATAACAAAGAAAAACCTATTCTTCTTAAGTGTAACAATAAAAAAGTAGTAACTAAAAAACTTAATAATAACATTAATAATGAACAGAATATTATTATTTCTAATAACAATAAATCTTTTCTTACCTTAGATCTGTGGCCCCACAGATAAAAATCGCACGAATTTGAATTTTTACACACACACACAGAATAAACCTTACCCAATTTTTATTGTTATTACATTACACAAACCATTGAGTAAATAATAATAAAGAGACGCAACTGTCAAGGTTTCGAGATTTTGGTGTTGTATTTTTTTGCCAATAACTACAGAATTATCTACAATATTTAGGGCTATGCAGCCGAATTACAAATACCTTCCAGTAACACTAAAAATTGATGACAATCCTGAAGCTATTGGCGAAAAAATACAATACTAATATCTCGAAACCTTGACAGTTGCGTCTCTTTATATTATTTCTTTACTCAATGACACAAACACAATACTTATTTAAATTTCACTACAAACTAAAACTATTAATGGCGTACATACACAATCACAATAGGTATACGAGTATATCGCAAATCCAAGCGCGGCTTTTGTTTTCCAGGAGACCCTAAAATAAAAACTAGAAACTTCTAGTCGGTACCCCCAACATCGATTCCGAACTGGCTCGTGTACGGCAATGTCCAGCTCCCAAATCACCATCGCTTGTTTATTCTTTCGTGCTATTTTTTGGTAACACCACCTGCTGCATTTGAATATTAGGTCAGTAGTAAAAGTGACTCTAGCAGTTGAGTGACAAAAGTGATATATGGAAATAATCGAATTCTGTTTTTAAAATCCATTTCATTTTGAGTTATAGCCCTCGACCAGGATTTTCGACCTCATCGCGACACAAGGATTTTATATTTTTTTTTTCAACAGTTCATGTCAATATGAAAAAAAATCTATTGCGAGTGGCGTCTATCTCGTTGTTAAAGGGATAAAAAAAATTATCGAAGATGTAAAAAAAATGGGTCATAATAGTTATTCGATTATCCGAGCTTATCCGCGGATGAATATTAAACAACGAAATTTTCAGGGATCTGAGAGGAAGGTTGGTTCTAGCTCTCCTGAAAGTTCTTTCGAATAAGTTCTCCGAGGAGGGGAGCAAGGGCCCCTGGAAAAGTACAGTTTTTTGATAAAATCGACTTTTTAAAAAAATTCATATCTCGGCTAGTAAGAGATGGACCTAAAAAAAAAGAGTTCTTCATTTTTATTTCTTCTTGCCCGCTGGCTGGGTCCGGATCCTCTAGATCCAAAGGGAAATGCTGTGGCGCGTTTCTAAAGGGTACGTGTGTGAAAAATCGCTAACATCCAACAAAATCCTGTCTTTTCAAAAGTTCATAACTTTCTTAGGAGGCGAAATCAAGAAAAACGATTACGCCGCAGGATTTTCTAAATTACATCTAGTTTTCAAAAGAAAATACGCCGCCGGTCCATCTCGAAGGAGCGAGTTATTAAGCTCGGTCGGGACGCGTGTTTGGAGAAATTTAAAAAATTGAAAAAATTGCGAAAACACGAAATCTTTAAACGCTATTTCCAAACGAAAAATCGCCGCTGGGCCGCCATTCTGGTAAGAAATCCAAGGTAGAGGGTCTAACTTAGAACTACATCGTAAATCGCATGGTCTCGCTGCATTAGCGAGCGAAAAATTGGAATTTTGACGTTTTGACGAAAATTTTGAAGTTGGGTTAAAATTTGCAAATTTGCACCAAAAGCTTGCCCAGCTGCGCCGGATTTACATTTGAACGGCGGATTTAAAAAAAAAACTTATAACTCGGCCATTTTAAAACTTACAAAAAAAACCGGATTCATATTCCTGACGACTAGTACTATTAACCCATAAACAATATGACCCCACTTAAAGATTCACGCTGTATAATAAAATAAAAAAAAGTTTGCGGGGGTAACGTATCGGCTTCAACTTAAAAATCGTCATAACAAGCGAGCAATATGGACGAAACGGCATTTTTTGTAAATAGGTAGGTACTACATTTTGCGGAAATTTTTCAGCGTATTATTAAAGATAATAAAAAATTTATTTTTTTAAATTTTGTATATAATAAAAAAACAATACTTAACATACAATATTAATCATTACACTCTTTATCGTCATCTACGATATATGTTTCCTCTTGAATTTCCTCAGTAGTTTCGTATTGAAAAAATCATTTTCATTTTCTTCGAGAACAAGTAAACGGACCGCCATCCCAACATATTTTATCCTACTCAAAACCAGTTTATTTCAGGCCATATTTCATACTTTTCAAAGCAGGTTCAATTCCTGAATTCAAAAATATTTTCAACTGAAACAAAAAATAATTAAAAATTAGTTATTAAAAAAAAGAGTGCGGCCCTGACGTACCATTGACGTACGTAACGATAACTGTGTTGGGTTAATACTGAATATGCAAGCATATGCGTATGCACAGGGCCGGACTCGACATTTAAAATATGTCTATTGAACAGTTTAACATAACTATTATCCATTCCTTTTCAAGAACACCCTGTAGATTTACTGGCGATGTTAATTCGTCGGGCGAGTAAATAATCACATCCATTATACCGTCAATTCAAGTATCGTCAATTACCAAAATAAATAGTCATTTAGCAAACGGGTATCAAATCAGTTCTGTTTTCGCTTCCCGACAATTACAGTGTTTACCTCGACGGTCAGCGCCGCAAGAAATATGCTTTCGCGTGAATTTTTCACATAAATTACAAATAAATTACGGCGTGTTATGCTAGAGAGGGAGTCAACATGTCATTCTACCACGCGCGTTATTGTTAATTTTAAAAGGTGATCGCTTTGCCAAAACTGCACCGAGCCCCGTACCTGACGCCTAAAGTTAAAACTAAAACTGATACCAGTTTAGTTGAAAAATCTCAATAAGTAAAACGCGTCAAGCGGCGCGCGTTAAAAAAAATCAATCGTACATTAAAGTGCCAATTGAATTCCATCGATTTGTTGTATTAATTTATTTATTAAAATGAACTGTGGTTAAGTGACGATAAGTTAAGAGTTAAAAATAGTTTATTGTTCTTGAGTTTTCTGTTTAATTGTTTAATTATATATTGATCCATTGTGGTAATAAATCATACATGCGTTTTTAAAAGTGGTGACGAGTGGGGCGCTAAGCACAGACACACCGTGACTTACACAAAACAAAGGGAGGGCGGTCACGAAGCACAAAAGGTAAGACCCTAGTTGTTAGCTTATTAAATTAAAATGTAAATATTAATTAGATGATATTGTTTATCTGGTGTGTAAATCCATGAGATATAATCAAACTATTTGTGTATTTGGTTTATAGAAAAATATAGAAAAAGGTAGGAAACTAACAAGGTCGCACGCCTCTTGTCTTGCGTCAATACTATTTTTTGTGTCTAGAAAATACAGAGTAAACTGGTTTTTCTTGTGAGACTTCAAAACCATGATATACCCTTTTCTTAAATCTTTAGTGATGTCTCCAAGAGTTTTTAGTTGCCATATCGAGATTTTTGTGATCTACATAAACAGAAAAATCATCAGCATATTGGACCATGTTCATATTTGAGGTTAAAGAATTGTGGAGGTCAGTAGTGTATAAGTTAAATAAGAGGGGACTCAAAACTGAACCCTGTGGTAGGCTTGTGTTGTTTTGCCTCGGACCAATTCTTTCATTTTTATTATTTCTTATGGAGAAGAGGGCAATGATACTTTTGGCAATATTTCTTGAATTAAAGAAAAATTTTAAACCAATTGAAGATTTTTTTATAGCTTTGTTATTTGTAGAGATATAATTTTTTTCTCGAAAAAAATGGCGAAATCTTTACATTTTAGGTTACAGCATTTTAATACGATTGCCAATAACAATTTCTTGTACGATATTCAACGCTCCCAGCGCACCCTCATTGAATGCAAATTAAACAAATTATATAACTTAATGGGAAATGAATTGACAATCTTATAATCATTGCTTCGTCAAAAATCTGAAAATAATGTTTTATATCTATGGTTTTATTAATTTTGATAGAATATTTCAGAATCTTGGACAATATTGCCGAAACGGTTTCAGAATTTTTTAATTATCTCTATTATTAATCGAGATACATTTTTTTGTAGAAAACGATTTATTATTTCTTCGTTTGATTTCATAATATAATAAACAAATGGCTTCGTGTAACTTTCGTTATTCGTGCTGCTATCTCCCCCACGTACGTTGTAATTTGTCGTGTATTTGTTAATTTGATTAGCATTAACATGCAAAGTGCTATTGTTTGCTATACCTTGATATCAATTGACGTTTTTACTAGCCTTATTAGTTAGTGTAAATTGTGCATATTCATATTTTGGTTATGTTAGAAATAAGATGTTTTCAACAGAGTGTTGATATTAAGCACCTAGTCCGTGCTATAAGATGGGAGAGCAAGTACTGTAAATTAATACAAA
The DNA here is from genome assembly GCA_963680705.1 of Rhagium mordax. NCBI lineage: Eukaryota > Metazoa > Arthropoda > Insecta > Coleoptera > Cerambycidae > Rhagium > Rhagium mordax. The sequence goes on from OY796663.1 coordinate 41,095,479, forward strand.
TACCACGATGAGGCAAAAAAGTCTCCAATTTTCTTAAGATTAAAGGCTAATATGTTACCTTGAAACTGTTTTGAAAGTATACTGATTTCTGTTCTACTTACCAAGGGTCAGTAAACATAATTTTTTGTCACAATTTTGTTGTTTTGAAATTTTGCGTTTCATCGAAATTTTTCCAATTATTTTATCTCCCAATACCGCCTATTTTTAGGCGAGGAGAATAATATAATAAACTTGCCCGTTCCATGTTAAAATAAACAGCAACAAGGAAAACTGCGTACCTATAAAAGCATTATACATACGTACTAGATATACAAAAACAAATTGAATATTTAATAAGAATAATAAGTTACCCAAACAACTATTAAGTTACGTAAGCATACATTATGTTATGTTCACAACATTAATAATTAGAGAACACGTGCAGTTATCTGAGTAATTATATTGTTTGGATTTCGTGAAAATAGATTTTGTATATGCAAATAACTATGTAAACGGCTTATTTTGTAAAAACAATAAAATTATAAGCCAAATATTTTCGTTCTTGTAAAAGAAACTTGATTTTTTCGAGTTCAAAGAAATTTTTGTCTTTTTGCATATTGCCATTTTCAGAATTGAATCCTCTGTCCAAATTTGCGAAAAAAATTGGTGGTCGCCATTTTAAGAAAATGGCGACGACGTCGCACCTCGTTCGAATATGGGGGAACAAACTGGCACATGTCAAAATGTGCGCAAAAGGAAATAAAAATTGACCTGTCCGAATTTTTTTCGCAAGCAACCAGGGCAATTTATATTTCCAGGTTTCCATATTAAATGACCGCACTGTATATTTAACTTATGCCTAAAAGACGGTACTTTTTTTTTTATTAAAAACATCCAAAGTTATTTCTCTATTTAAAATGCCAGGCCAAATTAATGGATAATATCGTCCAATATCATAACTTCAGTGTTTTCAAAAATGTTTGAAAAAATTATTAGTAAGTAATAAAATTATCAAATTTCTAAAAGCCAACAAGATTTTGTCAGATAATCAATATAGTTTTAGATACAAGAAATATACAATAACTGCATTATGCTCGGTATTAAACGAAATTTATGAGCATCTTAACGAAGGAGATAGAGTAAGTAGCAATATTTATTGATTTGTCCAAGGCGTTTGACTTCTTTACAATTAAGGCGAGCGATATTACTAAATCCTTTCCGAACAGGTAGGAAACAGTTTGTGTTCTACGTGGGTGAAAGATTTAGTGAACAACTTATAGAAGTGGGAGTGCCTCAGGGTAGCGTTCTGGGACTTCTTTTATTTTTGTTACATTGTAATGATGTTCAGCAATTTATCGACGGTTTTTATGCAGAATTTGCTCACCTACCATAAATTACTTGAAAACATGGCACTTCAAGTAAATACAACTAGGTATTGATGTTATTTCAAATTTACAATGAACCAAAACTATTATGGAATTTCATGCATATAGCGCTAATTACTTAAGCAGCCCGTTGATAAAACTGAATCATAGAACAATTAAACAAGTAACGAATATCAAATTACGTGCGGTTCATATTGATTTATCATTCAATTGGAAAAGTCACGTTGAATATGTTTTGCTCTTAAGGTTTCACGTAATGTGGAAAAAGTCTTTTATTATTTTACTTTGAATCAATTTTTACATATGCAATACTAGGTTGGCATAATTTTTCTTCTCTTAATAGAATTATTACAAAAAAGCTTTAAGATGTATCTATGATTGGTATGAAACAAAAAAAATATTGACATTTCCATGTTTATATACAGGATATCCACTTTTTCAATGGGTAACTCCTAAACAGTAAGAGATGGAAGGTCAGTTAAATCACAAAGTTATGCATTTTAAAGCTTATTCAGACTTTGAAACATGCCCAGAAGTGTCAGAGACATCCCGAAAATAGTGCAAATCGCCATTTTTAATTATTGGCAACAACACGCAAATTAAAAGGTTTAGGAAAAAAAATTTAAATAAAAGTCGAATGGTGTTCAGTTGCCTGTTTAAAATTCTCAATCTCAAATTTGTATTTTTATCATTCCAACTGTAGGCGTCGCGACGCCCAACTTTTGTTTTTCTTTCTTAAACTATTTTGCACTTATTTTATTATTGAATAATGTAGCCAAGTCAAATTTTTAAACAAGACAAATTGACAGTTCTACGAGCGATGACACTTCTAGAACAGTTAATTGTTTATCATGGCATACTTTGCTGTACCTACGAATTCAAATGCTCAAGACTCAAGAGTGATAATAACTCTTGTATAGGCCCATCTACTAAAAAGTATGGTTAGAATTGGTAATAAGCAAAAATACAAATTTGAGAATGTTTAATGGGCAACTGAACACCATGTAACGACCCTCTCTTTCGACGTATAGATACTTACGTAACCTTTCTTTTTATACGGAAAACTCGGGCGCCAGTCCTTTCCCTTTTTGAAGTGTAAAGAACAACACTTTTGTTTCCTGGCGGTGTCCAGGAAAACCCTAGGTAGCTAACAGTTGAAGACACGGTTTTTTTGCCAGTAGGTCTTGAGATGATTATTATGTCAGTATGACTTGAACAATTTCTCAAACGGGTTAATTAGAAATTTAACAGAAATGATAACTCGGAATTTCTGATGGGTATTATAACAGATTTATTCAATATGCAATTCGGACGTTTAATACAATGTTTTATGCCGAAACAGAATAACATAAAATAAAATGAAGTAAAGCCTCGGTTGACTACACAGTCGGCTATATACAAAAATGTGACAATGATTTTTCAGCTGGTAAAGAAAATATTATAAAATTTCGGACAGCGCGGGCTCGCAGTGCGAGAGAATCGAAATATATGCACGCTATTGAATTGATCGGCCGGCGAGGACGGGAAGCAAGTTATAGACACCCAAATTAACGGAGTGCGATGAACAAGGCACAGAGATTCTTTGACTTTTATTTCGGATTTGAAAACTACTTAATACACGCGGGTTTCTACGGCCTCAAATACAGAGTTTTGTTAACCAGGAATTCTATTTCCTTACCGAAAAATAAAGAGTTAAACCATACACTGGGGCCATAAAACTACCAGACTGATTAACGAATTATTTTGCCAGTGTATGATAAATCCACGTTTTGAAAATACACTCGTTGATGGCTGTACCCAACTACCAGACTGATTATCGGAAGGTACAACCGACGAATGTGTGATATAACATTAACTACAACTAAACGGAAACTTTAAACCGAACTCTGATTTGATTAAATAGATTTACAATGCGGCGATATTTATTCAATACAAACTGCAGTGAATCTCGGTGATTATTCAAGCTACGGAGCAGCGGTTGAATTACTAGTGGTCTTACCAAGATGGCTTACGAAAAAAATTGAGAAAAATACGTTTCTGGTCGGACTTTGCTTTCGGATGCGTAGGTATCGATAATTCGATTAATATGGATTTTACCGTTCCCGGTGAATTTATTATCTTTTTTCGCTGACGTAGGCGGTCGGCGCGCTCATGCCCTATGGGGAACTCGGACAGGTGGCTTGATGCAGAACTCGGTTTACTAAGTCCGAGCGGGTTATGCAATTCTTATTCAACCGGGCTAACGGAAAACGGAAATGCATTACTGATAATTTTTTAAACTATATTCCACTAACCTACAGTAAATACGATTGGCCTTTCTGCACACTTGACAGTTATGCTGTTTATAATTTATTTTCTCTAGAACGTAAACATATAGTACATTAACTTGGTGCTAATTATATAGCAGTCCGAGATATAGTTCATGTTAGGTGCAAATTTTCATAAATTTTCTTAAAAAACCTTTCGACATGCACCTTGAACCAAATTAAAGCTTATTACAGAAACTTAAAATTGCTTCTGGTAAATTTTGATATCTGCTAAATCAAAAATGATACAAGCAAAATTAAGACAACGTTTTGATTTTTTATGACTATTTTACATTAACAATTTATTCATGAATAAATTCATGAAGTCGCTTCATGAAGAACTTTTGCCAATGTAAAACACCAACTTGGACGTTCAATATATTCACCAATTTATTCATGAATTTCTTCACGAATTAGAACTTGTTCTATTTTTTCGTGAAGTTACCTTGAATTTCAGGACTACCAACATCAAATTTTTAGCAGAATAATCATAAACACTTGAAAAAGTTAGGTTGGATTTATTTATTTTGTTGTTGACGTTTTATTTCACTGAGCTAGGAGAACTGAAATTAAAATGAGTGTGTAAAGGTTGCCGAAAAGTGTTTTGAAAACCTCAAATATTTTGGGATCCGTCAAATTTCAAATTGGTAATTGGTACAATTGCTTCAGTAACTGTATTGTAAAATAAATTCATGAATTTCTTCACAAGTGTAAAACAAAAACAGTTCTACAAGAAATTGGAGAATTATTTCATGAATTTCTTCATGAATTTATTGATAAAGAAATCGTTAATGTAAAACCCACATTACAGAAAAAAGTACCTACCCGTTTTTTGGTTCCAGTATATTCCAAATTGGAAAAGAAATCCAAATCCTGTTTTTTGTTCGTTCTAACTACATATTATAAATACGCTTTTTTGACCGGGATGAATGCATTACCTATCTAAAATAGATATTTTACACTTAATGTATTTTGAAAATTTTTGAAAAAATTATTTTTTTTGGCTTTAAGGTTAAATAACATAGCAGGGAAGAAATTATGGTAGTAAATAAATAATACAGTCACTTGGTGCCAAAAAGTACTCAAACTTCGAACTAATTCTACAGGGTGAATACCAATAACTCATTTTAATTTTAAGAGGGGGTTTCTGTTAATATTTATAACACAAATTACCAATAAAAAAATATAAAAAATAAAGTTGAAAAACTGACCTACCCTACGTAAACTTTTGAGTACCGCTTCGTCGCTCTACTGACCCACTTATGGGGTGAACAACACGCCTTGTATCCAAGTCACAGGCTCCGGAGACAAGTTAATTGACAGTGACAGCAAAAACTAGTGAATTTATGATTGTAAAAAACAAGGTGAATGCCAGAGGTAAAGACCTATCCTGATTTATTTTCTGTTGATATAGGTAAGTTATGAAGTTCTGAAAATGTTGACGTATTTTAATTTATTTTCTTTCTCGAAAACTACAGGGAATATATTTTTTATTTTTGGTATAAGGCCTTACCATTAAGGGACCTACCATCCCTTAAAATTAAAATGAGTTATTGGTATTCACCGTGTATAGCTGCTTGTAATTTTTTTTTGCGGATTCTTAAACTTTAGGGTTTCAACTTGAAATATTAAAAAGGAATAGATGTGCCTTTATCCCTAAGAGGTTGAAAACCACCCCTGAATTAAAAAAATCAATAATTAATTTCAGATTAAATAAACATATGTGTTGATTAAATGAAAGTTGAGAATCAAAAACTGCCTACCATTAATACTATAATTATAATTAGTAGCGGTTCTTCTATTGGTAAAAGATAAAACTTTACATTTGCCAATATTTAGATGAAGTTTATTTAATATGCACCAAGTTATTAGGTAAGTTCATCTTGTAAGCTTTCACAGTCCAATTCAGAATTAATATTACTAAATATTTTAAGATCATCGGCAAAAAAGAACAGTTTTTTACAATGAATTTGATGACACAAATCATTGATGAAAAGTAAAAAAGTAGAGGTCTAAGATTGGACCCCTGAGGAACTCCAGAAGTAGCTATAAAGACAGCCGAGAAGCACTAAATCCAAAAGTTTTTAACTTATTTAATAACAGCTGATGATCAATGTTATCAAAAGCCTTCGAGAAGTCTGTATAGACCACATCTACCTGTTCAAATTTATCTATATGATCAGATAGATCAGATTTTGAGAAATTAGGACTTTCTTAGCAGAAAAATAATTTCTCTTACCCCTAAGAGGATGAAAACCACCCCTAAACTTAAAAAATCAATAAATAACGAAGTTCTGAGACTAAATTACCGCCAACGGAGCAATATCGCAATTTGCTAAAACGAGGCGCGCTTTTTATTTCGGTCATGTATCCTTTGCAATTAACGCTAAAAATCATCCAAAAAAAGCATTTTGAAGGTCTTTTAATCCTCGTTAAGGTCAAGTAGGTCAAAACAGTACAAAAGTTGTAAATTTTTCTATATTTATCTTAAATGCGTCAATTTAAAAAAAAACGTTAAGAGTTAACTTCAAACACTTCTATCTTCTAACCTATTATCTTTATCAAAAAAATAAAAAAGTAGCATTTTCCTTAGTTTATTGCCATCATTTTTTGTTTGGTAACATTCAGCTAAAATTCTTCCCTGGTAAGTTATTTAATAAGCTAATAAAATTCATTATTTCAAAAATTTTCAAAATACAGGGTGAGTCATAAAGAATGGAACATAAAGTAACTGGAGATTCTTTGGCTTAAAATATGATGATTTAACCAAATATGCTTCAGTAAAATATTCCTAGTTAATGAGATACAGGGTGTTGAAGTTTTTTGTTATGACAGACTTTTTCGAAAATGAAATCCTCTTTAAGTAATTTGCTTAAAACCTTTGAAAAATCAGTGTCTTTTGTTTAAAAATCAAAGTAAGTGCGAAATGTGAAGTAAATGGGACCTCGGACTCGGTCAAAATACATAGAAAAACATGGTTTTGGTTTCTGGGCCTTATCCCTTTTGTTTGTGTTAGTTCCTGCTTCAAAACGCATGTAAGTACTTGTGGTAATTAATTTTTTGAAAATCCCTCCCTGTACATTAACAATCTTGCCTGTAATAATTTTTTCGAAACGTACGTTTTGACATTGTGACGAAAATAAACAAGAAGTAAAAAAGCAACACGTGCCGGCATTCTCCAACAAGGACTCACTTTCGTGAAGTAAATAAATACATAATTTATAATGAAAACATTTTCTTTCAACTTGGCACGGAACCAAGGTCCAAAGGGTATTTCTAAATAGCAAAGTATCAAATTGGGTCAAACCACATATCATTTAATCAGAACGGTTAGACTGTATGATTTGATGTTAAGTAATGGTTTTGTAAGGAACTTGGCACTGAAACGAAATGACCTGTTGCTGGGAAATTTTTCAGGTTGGGAGGACGGAAAGTAACGAGGATATATTCGTTTGATTTGTGTGAGTGGAAAACTCGTGTTCCAAATCGTCTGTGTTGAATTTTTAAAACATCTGACTGAGGAGGACTGTCTGAGATGACATACATACCTCGAAGTTATGAAATTTGTTACTATACTCAATGATGTCTTTAACGAATTATGTTCTCGTCAAAAATAATTTATGTAGAGCTTATCAAGGCTTACTATTATATTCAAAAATATTTTAGTAAAAGCTACTCGTTTTTGTTTCATAGGCAAAAAACTGATTACCTATATATTTTTTATTTATGAAAATATTTTAATGCAGTTTTTTCAGTCTTAGAGCACTCTTTGATGAAGATTTTTAAATAATTATAATATTTTTTCTAACTCTTTTAGATTTTGAAATATTAACAACTTTCATTTTTCAAATACACGCCATATATGCATATGGATTTTCTCTTTAAAATGATATATCACATCAATACTTTATTTTTAGAAATAAAGAAGTTGTCGCTATTATTTGATTGTATCTCCTCCCTAATTTTTATGAAATAAAACAAAAAACGCTTAAAACACTTTGATATATTGATTAAAAACTTATTAGATTTTTAAAAACTAAGAAATTAAAAATCTCCTAATCTTCAAGTAGGCTATGAAAAAAATTGTTTCAAATATATATGTCAAAGTTCTTTTTTTTGTTTGACAGATATGATTGCCTGCTACATACGAAATTTACGAAATTCAAGAAATACAACAAAACAAAACTTTGACAGATTTGAAACAATTTTTTTTACATGGCCTACTAGAAAATTAAAACAATTCTTAATTTCTTAGTTTTTAAAAGCCTAATATTATTTGAATGATACGTAGGCACCTAATAAGTTTTTAATCAATAATTCAAAATATGTTTTGACTGATTTTAGTGATTTTTGTTTTATTTCACAAAAATTAGGGAGGAAAATAAAAAATCAAATAATGGCGATAACTCTAGAAATCTTAAAGTATTGTTGTGATATATCATTGGATATTAACTAAGCCATAGTCAGATATGATAATTGAAAAATGAAAGTTAGTGTTAATCTAAAAGAGTTCAAAATCTGCATCAAAAAGTGCTCCAAGAAAGAAAAAACCGCATTAAAATATCTTCATAAATAAAGGAGTTATAAAGGAAAAATGAAAATGACAAAAATCAGTGTTTTGTTTATGAAACAAAAACGAGTTGATTTTACTAGAATATTTTTGCACATAATAGTAAGCCTTGATAAACTCCATTTGGTGTCTGTATCTCTTACCGGTTCCAAGATACCCATGGTGAGCACGATAAGTGGGACACCCTGTATATCCACCTTATACAGGGTGAGTCATAGAGAATGGGACATAGAGTAACTGAAGACTCTTTGGCTCAAAATATGATGATTTAACCAAATATGCTTAAGTAAAATTTTCCTAGTTAATGAGATACAGGGTGAAGTATATTAAAAAAATATATATTTTTCTAGTATAACTCGAAAACTGTTTGACGTACCTATCAAGCTCAAAATCGGTACAGGTAGGTTTCTTGTTATGAGAAATCATAATTTCATATTAGTTTTGACCTCAGTTGTACAGGGCGTTACGTTACATATAATGCATTAAATGAAAAAGATATGTTCTGTTTCTTTTTGACATTGCTGAACGGCCATTTTATTTGAAATTATAAAGTATTCACTAATTCTAATTAAAAAAGTTATCTTGTTTCAAGTCGCCAAGATCAACCGTTTTTGAGATATTTAACGATTAAAAGTTAACTGACTTTAAAATTCCACTTTAAAATTATTTTTAAAAATAATAAAGAATAAAAAGAAAACTTCGGTTTGAATATAAATTATCTGTAGCAAAATTCAAATTGTTTATTTTTAAAAAATAATTATAGTAGCGAAAGTAACATTGAGTAAGTTTCTACAGAGAAATAGTGGACAGTATACCAAAGCATATCCCCACGGGCCAGAACTAAGTGGGCATCATCGAAAAAAATTAGTCCTAAGCGTCATGCTATTCCATGCTTGAGTTTATCAACGTGATAAACGGTGCATATGTAATTTTTTCCGATTGAGCTATTATTAAAGGCTTTGAAATTTTGCCATTTTGTCAAGCGATTTCTAAGTATAATGAATGGAATATTTGTAAATTCCTTAAATATGCAGAGTTTGTAGAAAAGTTTCCCATTTGCTAAAATAAACAAATCCAACATGTGGACGCATGAAATTTACTTAAAATCTGAAATTTACTGACGTACACTCGCACCACTTGCGTTGTTTGTTATTTCCTAAAAAGTTGATAGTTTACTCTACATTAGTCCCAGATGTCGGTGACAATGATGTTATGTATTGACGTTTGATTTTGGGAAAAGAGTCCCACCAGTACGTGATTTTTAAACACATGCAGAGTGAACTACGTTTCAGAATTGAATGAAGAAATTTAAAATATTTTTTGGACAGCGAAGAATAATTCTTGAGTAACACGTGCGATGACAAATTTTCAAAAAAGTTGCGACCGGTTGATTTTTCAATGATGATTATTATGAACAGTTCGCTATATCAGTCGCCTACGACCTTCTCCCAAACGTGGATTCAATAACTACAAGTCTAACACTAAACTACTGATTTATTAATTCACTAATTACTTACAATAATTATTCACTTAAACTTTAACTCTAATTACTATTTTTGACCACTAATATTCACTGTTCCTTTTCATTTGTGTTCAGTTCACTTTTCAATATTCTACTGTTTGCAGTGGAACATCTTGCTCGCATTATCTATATGGTCCTCTAGATCATTCCACAATTCTCTAGTTTCCTAATTGGTTTCCGCACCATTGATGCCATCTCTGGGACGATTGCTGAAAAACCACACTTAGGAATCTGTTATGAGAGGGCATACTACAGACTTCTGTAAAGTGGGTGTAAGTTTAAAACTAAAGAATCCGCCATCTTGAATTTGTAAAAACTGACTCCATAGTAGTAGTCAGCAACCCTAAATATCCCCGTTTGCCTATTTTGGGAGAAATCGGCATTTATCTGGAAAAATTGGGTGCCATCTTCGAGCGGCCATTTTGAATTCTTAGGTGTTCAGATTATTTTCCTGTATTACCATCGGGAATACATAAGCACGCAAATTTTGACTACAATTTGACGTGGGAACTGGATAGAAATTGTAGTACAAGATTTGACCCTAACTAACAAGTGAAGTTGTCGCCATCTAAGTGCCTCCATTTTGATTTTTGAGTATTCAAATTTGTTTCTTGTATTACCATCGAGAATACATTAGCATTTAATATTTGAACACAATTTGACATAGGAAAGTGAGTGCAAATTGGATTACAAGATTTGACCCTAACTAACAAGTGAAGTTAAAAGTTGGTCGCCATCTAAAAGCCGCCATTTTGAATTTTTGAGTGTTCAAATTGTCTTCTTGTATAACCATCGAGAACACATAAGCATTCAAAATTTGAACACAATTTGACATGGGGAAGTGAGTGAAAATTGGATTACAAGATTTGACCCTAATTAAAGGTGAAGTTAAATGTTAGCAGCCAATTAAGAGCCGCCATTCTGAGTTTTTGAGTGTTCTAATTTTTTTACTTGTATTGTCATCTTATATGTATAAGCATGCAAAATGTGAAGACAATCAGACATTAGGAACTGAATGAAAATTGGACTACAAGATTCGACCCTAAAACAAGTGACGTGAGAGGTTGGTCGCCATGTAGGAGCCGTCATTTTGAATTCTTCAATGTTCAGATTATTTTCTTGTATTGCCACCGGGCATATATTAGCGTGCAAAGTTTGAACACAATCGACCATGGAGAAGTAGCTGAAAATTGAATTGCAAGATTTGACCCTAACAAGTGAAGTGAAATAAAAGCTTGTAAGGGGACAGAAAATCGATAACATCCACAATTCGCCATAATTTTAATTTAACCACTATCGTCCACTTCCAACTATAACTGACTGACAATGCCGTCCTTTTAAATTGGCAGGTGTCCCATATGCAAACGTTTCAGATATTGAACAGTGGGAATGTCTAGTAACCCCGCACAACCTTTGCTAATGACTCGAAATGAATTAACCACCTTTCTGGCATTTCTTTCTGTTCTAAAAATAACCTTAAGCGATAGGGTACAGTGCGAGCCAAAAATACGGTAGCCATATGCATTGAGTTACGTAATATATGTTAATTTTGCCCAATAAAATTAGTGAGTTAGTGGAGAAAATAGACCATTTTTCCCACACTATTTATTAATAGTCCAGTAGTTACGTTCAATAATACATTAGATTAGATACTTCCCTAACCAAGAATAGGTCCACCTAATGTTGGCCAATTTAGTGAGTTTTGGGTGCAATTTTATATTTTCTATGGGAACCTTTAGAAATGAGCTATTTCGAAAAACCTTCAGTCAGTTACATACATAAACAAAAGTGCCTACATAATTAATTCCCATTGCCCATCGTTCCATTTTGCAAAACGCGAAGATCAAATCAAAAGCATCCTTTTACTCAGACTCTTCAGTTTTCAGCTCCACGCGGTATAGTGCCATTAATGCAGAGTGTGATATTTAAATATAGACCGCCTACGTCATTTTCTTTTCGTCCACATGTTGTTTCAGTATGAAATTCATGCTGAACCTGAAAACAGGCCTGAAATTTCAGTAAGCACTACTTGTAAAATCGTCGCGTAAGTTATAGTGATCCGGAGTTCTTACACCAGAGTTGTTATTTGCTCCAGAAACCACTCCTGTGATATCGGCCAGAAATACGTTGCGATTTATTAAATTAAGCAACAATTACAAACGTCATTTCAGGCTGTTGCTACCACCACGTAATTAGCGAATCGGTGCGAATTGAAATTTAGGTACATAAAATATTTTCTCGTGCTAATCGCTGTTTAATAAGTTTATATAATTATTGTGATAAACCAAGTTGATAATTTATGATAAGTGACGGTGTTTGTGTAAATAACTAGTTTTTATTGCCCGCCTCAAAATGATGACTATTCCATTGGGGCTGCATGGCCCCTACAGTTCCCATAGTGACGCTTCTTACATCGAGAAAAAAACTGTGAGTACCCATTTAAAAGGAAAGGAATAGTTATTATTTAGTACATCCGAAGCTCATACTCGTCATCTTTGTTCTGTCTGTAATGTACTCTGTCCACTAACTGTTGAATAGCGCTTGCATTTTATCAGTTATCAGTTGCAACTGGATTTCAGTTTGAAAACAACCAATTGGATGCAACTGTTATTCCACAGTTGAGTCGGCTGATTGCCACACATTAGACTCGTTTAACTCACTCAGCTGTTGAGGTGATGCTAATGCTAAATTTGATCGGTTCACGGCAGGTAAGTTGGCTAAATATTAGCTGGACAAATAATGTATATATGCACTTTATTAGCTGATCACACTCAAAATTCACTCGTAGTCAGATTTTTTTAACTCGAAATAATGGCTGAAACCAGACTAACATTTGAACAATGGAAATATATTCTAAAGTGCTATTGGAAGTACAGAAACGTGGTTCGAGATCCACCAACAGACTTGCAATAACTCGAATTAGAGATGAGCTTGAAGCAGCCAGACTAGTCAGAATGTTATAAGGACGTTAACAAGTGAAGTTCAAGGTTGGTCGCCATTTTGAATTTTTTCTTGCAGTGTCATCGACAATACTTCAACGTGTAAAATATAAGGACAATCGGACATGAGGAAGTGGGTGAAAATTAGATTCCAAGATTTGACCCTATTTAACAAATGAAAAGTTGAAAGTTGGTCGCCATTTAATAGCCGCCATTTTGAACTTTTGAGTCCTCAAATTTGTTTTCTTATATTTTCATCGAAAATACATCAGCATGTAAAATATAAAAGTAATCGGATATGGGGAAGTGGGCGAAAATAGGATTACAAGATTTGACCCTAACTAAACAAGGTTGGTCGCCAACTAAGAGTGGCAATTCTGAATTTTAAAGTGCTCTAATTTTGTTCTTATGTTGTCGTCTTAAATACATTAGTATGTAAAATATCAACACAATCGGACTTAAGGAAGCGGGTAATAATTGGATTACAAGATTTGACCCTAACTAACAAGTGAAGTTAAAGGTTGGTTGCCATCTAAGAGGCACAATTCTGAATTTTTGTGTGCTCTAATTTTTGTTATGTTGTGACCTTAGATACATAAGCATGTAAAATATCAAAACAATCGGACATGGAGAAGTGGGTGAAAATTGGATTACAAGATTTGGCCCTAACAAGTGAAGTTAAATAAAAACTTGTAAAAAGATAGAAAATCAGCACTGTTGTCTGTACGAGCGTAATAATTTTAACCATACGACAATCTCTGAACGTGCTGCAGAAGTGCAATCAACAACATTATGGAGTTGCCCATTCTTTCACTCATCTACGAAAATAAATCCGTAAAATAAAGTGGGTTAAAAGATTTGACCTCAACCAACAAGTGAGGTTGGTCGCCATTTAAGAGGCGCCATTTTGAACTATTGAGCGCTCATTTTTTTTTCTTGTATTGTCATCGAGAATATATGAGTATGCAAAATATAAAGACAATCGGACAAGGGAAAGTGGGTGAAAATAGGATTAAAAGATTAGACCCTAACTAACAAGCAAAGTTAAAGGTTGGTCGCCAACTAAGAGTCACCATTTTGAATTTTTGAGTGCCAATTTTTTTTTCTTGTATTGTCATCGAGAATATATCAGTATGCAAAATATCAACCCAATCGGACAAGGGAAAGTGGGTGAAAATTGGATTACAAGATTGGACCCTAACTAACAAGCAATGTTAAAGGTTGGTCGCCAACTAAGAGTCACCATTTTGAATTTTTGAGTGCCAATTTTTTTTTCTTGTATTGTCATCGAGAATATATCAGTATGCAAAATATCAACACAATCGGACAAGGGAAAGTGGGTAAAAATTGGATTACAAGATTTGACCCTAACAAGTGAAGTTAAAGGTTGATCGCCAACTAAGAGTCGCAATTCTGAATTTTTGAGTGTTCTAATTTTTTTCTTATGTTGTCATCTTAAAAATGTAAGCATGTATAATATCAAGATAATCGGACATGAGCAAGTAAGTGAACATTGGAGTACAAGATTTGATCCCAACCAACAAGTGAAATTAAAGGTTGGTCGCCATCTAAGAGCTGTCATTTTGGATTTTTGAGTGCTTAAATTTTTATCTTGTATTGTCAGCGGGAATATATCAGCATGCAAAATATCAAAACAATCGGACAAGGGAAAGTGGATTAAAATTGAATTACAAGATTTGACCCTAACAAGTGAAGTTAAAGGTTGGTCGCCATTTAAGAGCCGCCCTTTTGACTTTTTAAGTGCTCAAATTTGTTTTCTTGTATTTTCATCAAGAATATATCAGCATGCAAAATATAAAGACAGTCGGACATTGAGGAAGTGGAAAAATTAGAATACAAGATTTGACCCTAACTAATATGTGAAGTTAAAGTTGGTCGCCAACTAAGAGTCGCAATTCTGAATTTTTGAGTGCTCTCATGTTTTTTCTTATAATTCTTATGTTGTCATCTTAAATACATAAACATGTAAAATATCAAGACAATCAGATGTGAGGAAGTCTCGGAGGAAGTGGATTAAAATTGGATTACAAGATTTGACCCTAACTAACAAGTGAAGGTAGCCATCTTAAGAGCTGCCATTTTTAGTTTTTGAGGGCTCAATTTTTTTTCTCGTATTATTATCGAGAATACATCAGCATGCAAAATTTCAAGATAATCAGACATGGTGAAGTGGATGAAAATTGGATTACAAGATTGGACCCTAACAAGTGAAGTTAAATAAAAAAAACTGTTCTCCGTACATACAGAATTTAATTGAAAAATAATAATCCCCTGCAGTAAAACAAGAACGATCATATTGTGATTAATTTACGCCCACTTTACAGAAGTCTGTAGTTTACCTGAAAGCAGTCCTAAATAGGTGGTGGTTTCACAATCGTTCCATAGAAGACGTCAGTGGTACGAAAAGGAATTAGGAAAATAAGAGAATTGTGGAATCATCTAGAGTCTAGAGGAACACCTGGAATATACTTGAAGGTATCTGTACAGATATATTAAGGCCAAAATGGTCCACTGTGAGCAGTAGAATATTGGAAAGTGAACTGAACAGAAAAGGAACAGTGACTAATAGTGAATAATAGTGGTTAAAAGTAGTAATAATAATAATAAGTTTATTGAACCATTCACAATACATTAGTCTCGACATTAGTACAAAGTGTAATTTATAATATCTGAAATTTTATCAACTAAATATATACAATTACATGTTCATCTGGTACAAATAAAAATAATTAGTATTATAGTTTAAGTGACTAATTATTGTAAGTAATTAGTGTTGCAATTATTGCATCCACGCTTGGAGTGTTTACTACGGGGTGTAAACACGTATCCATGGGCGTCGCCAAGGGGGCTTTTGGCAGATAGTATTAAAATTGGCTAAATTAATAATCACAAATAAATTTTATTGCAATTTTTTAATCATCCATGTATAAAAGGTACCTACAATGAAATTCTTTATTTAAGTAACAATTCGGTATCTGTTTTTTCCAATAAAAGCGCTAAGACATTTCTAAAAAAATTTGCTCTGCCCCCCCCTCTGTAAATTTTGGAGGCGACGCCCTTGGCAGTATCTCAATATAAGCCATTTAATTCGAGACAAAAATTATATCTTCAGTGTTTTTTCTATCTCTTATAGAACCCGGTAAATTTGTTTTTTTTTTTCAAAATTCTTTGGCCGGTCTTGCAAAATAGCTAAGTCATATTTTTTGCTCAGAAAGAATCGTAAAAAAATATTACAGAATCCAGGTACGTGTTTCAGACTACTTGATACTCATCAGTGTAACTAAATCAACATTTTGAAGCTGCTTTGGATACTGAAACAGTCGATAATACGCAATACGAAAACTGGAAAAATGCAAGAAAACACCAACAATAAATTTGCTTCAGAATTAATTATTACAGCAGTTGTTCAAAGTGGCTCCCCTACAGCACAACGTGCTTATCTGTTCTCATTAAAAAATCCCGTATACGTTGGAAAATACCAAGTGTTCCTTATTGTTTAGCAAAAGGCCACTCTGCAGTCACTTTTCATCATTTTTAACGAGCTTTTTGCTTTTTGTTAGTGCATTATTAACTAGCCATGGTTTTAGACTTTTAGAGGTGGTTGTTTCATCTGAACTAACAATAAACTGCTTAACAACCTAGTCATAAATAAAACTAACACCTTTTGTACTTTGTACTGAACCGCGATGCCAAAATTTTTGTCGTCACAATTAATTTTGTCGATTTTCCAGGAAAGTCCACTGTAAACACGTCCGATATGTTTTTGAAAAGGCGTTGGACAGTTGGAATACTTCCTAGGCTGTCTACCCTTCCACTTACAGTACGGTGGACGCTATTAAAACAAAAACATGCTTGTATTCTTTGACGCACTTGTGAAAACAACTTAAAGCTTTTGCGTTTTTAAGATATTTAACCTCGACCTTAAATATTCATCCGATCATTTAAATGAACGCACGCATTTGATTTTATTTTAATTTAGTTACGAAAATAAAAAATGATTAACTGAGGCGAGTCGTGTTTTTATAAACGATATTGTTGTCCCATTGAAGGTTAAATTTTATATTTTAGTTCTCCTTCGAGAAATGCTGAAAATCCTGAAGATATTATTATTCATTACCTGATAAAATAATATGTTTAATTTAACAGTATTAAGTAGGTATATATATTGTGCCAATTGTTGTCATAGTTTCACTTGGGCAATCATCACCAGATGATGCCAACTTTGTCAGCGAAATGGGCGCCAAACATATTATTCAGTGTTGGGTGTTCATTACTGTTCATGGCAGCTACCTACTCACATAATTTTACAAGTGAGCTAATTAAACACATTGTACAGGGTGTCCCAAATAAGAGGCTCACTCGATCTCCTGGCTTTATTATTGGGATAAAATGAATAACCTAAATCCATGCTCATGTATTTTTTTATGGGGAATCCGATTATAAGGTCGAAAAAGCGATAAATCCTCTAATAATAATAAAAGCTCTGATTTTCCAAATTTTTTCACCCTGTATATTATTACGAAAATCGATATGGTATATTATTGTAGTTATAAAGGCATATGCCATTCACACATCTAACTTCGGGATTAGCCGGAAACAGCTAAATCCGACAAAATTTTCTGAACATAGAAACTGCACTGCAATGCATGTGTATCTGAACTGCACCCAAACTAGCATTTTATAATCGCTCGGCATTTACTGTTTTTTTATTTAAACTTGTCAATGTATTAATTAATGTGTTTAATAAAACACACACCTACCTACTTGGAAAAATAATGGAGAGTAATTATATTAATGATACTATTAATACTGGTAATCTCCTGTTATTGACGCTTTTATCAAGATTGCTTGAGGGTCGAGGGATGTAGAATGTGTTTTCATTGTGGTTAATTGTTTCAGGTGACTGACTTATACAAACAAATGAAGGAACAAAACCATACAACGCCCACTAGATCAATAAGTAGCGCTGCGAATTTGACATCTCTCTGCGTTGATATCTCGCCGAGCTCCAGTAATTTTTTTGAGGTAGGAGACGATTTTAACATTTCTAACTAACTAACAACGTAGCAACACGTTATTTTTATTTTATTTTGGCTAAAGATAATGTGCCTAAGGGTATTGAACTGTCTCCGTGTTGATGATGTACAGGGTGTTGTAATATATTCCTATTATACTGAGGCTAGAAATCAACTGTATATTACTTTTTTTTTCCAATAGGTATTATATATTGGGAAAATCAAAGTTTGGCAGAAAAAAGTTCCTGATACATTTATCGATGAGGCTTTGGAGAAATTTAAGACCCACGAATTGGAGAAGAATAAGTTGAGACAACTTGGAAACATTGGAAGGCTGCAAAGTGAAGATAATATTATCAGAAGGGGATCTACAGTGAGTTACGATAAAATTTAATATAAATAAGAAATGTTATCCTACGGGTAGATTATAGATATCTACTCAGTCACTCACACATATATATTTAAATTCTATTAATTATACTGACTTATATATTGTTATATAATATCCTTTTCTGTGAACGTAGGACTCCACAACCAGCGAAACAAGCTACGACGATAGCCTAAGTACCTCTGCTCCATCGTCCTCCGTGCCTCCTCTTTTACGCTCACAATCTGTCCATTTGAGTTTATTGATAAAACCTCTGGATATTAGCAACAGGCTTCCGGAAAATGGCGAAGGTGAATCTCAGACAACAAGGACGAATAACGAATCAGAAAGACCTCGTACCCAAAGTACCTCCAGCGATAATGAATCCAATAATAACACTAGAGACAGCCTACGGTTGAAAGACCTGAAAACGCCTGTGGATATAGATGATCACAACCGCACGATGGTGCTACAAGTAGACAGGACGGACTTGAGGCTTATCAGCCCAGACAGGAAGGTCATTTTATTACATAAGCATCACAGGGATGTCACCACTTGTATACAGGTACGTTTTACCACCACTAGACGATAAGGAATTGTAACTGAAACAACACTTTTAGGGGCAATTGAAAGCGGAACACTTCGGCTTTATATGTAGAGAAGGAACCAATACTCATACTTATATAGGATTTATTTTTAAATGTGAATCTCCATCCGTTGCCAGTGATGCATGCGCAGCCATCACTCAAGCATTTTTAAATGCCGAGACGAGACCAAGGCCATCGGTAACATCATGCGAACATTGTCCCATGGTTTGGTATCACAAGCTATGTGTCGAAATCGAACATATGTCGGATAGAAAGACCCAAGCTGCCATACTACGAAGGTACATCACCTAACGGTAGAAGTAATAAGACTATATAATATATAATTTTCCTTTGTAGGTTAGAACAGCTCGACGAGGAAGAGCAATCAATCATCCTAACTAAGTTCAGAGGAGCAGAGACTGACTCTGTTAGGGAGCAAAATGAGTTTCTCATGATGTTGCTTCGGGCGCATTGCGAAATGAAACAAGGAAGGCACATTCACGACACGGCTGAAAACAGGTATTTTATAAGAATCTATTTTAGGAAGAATAACTTACAGTCTTAATTGTTTTTAGATCCGAATTCTTAAACCAATACCTAGGCAGCAGTACTATCTTTACGAAAGCCAAGAGGTCTCTAACAAATTCCTTTGACCAGCTTTTGAAGAGAAAGGGCTCCAGGGATGATTTCGGTGGCTCTCTGAAAGGCCTGAACCTCCCTATAACCAATAACTTAAACCGAGTAAGTTGCATTGGATTAAGAGCCATTCGTTGTATTTCTAATCAACAGTTATATAATATTATTACTTTCAGGAATCCTCTCCTCATTCGCCGGCTGTGAGCGTTGCTAATGATTTTTCTGACAGAGAATCCGAAGGCAGTAGATCAAGGTCGTCCACTATCGGCTCCCAAAGTGACCTTAGAGATCACCTTTCTGTCAAAGAAAATGGCCATAAAGGCTCAGTATCGCCCGAAAGAAGTCTAGGATCAGATAAAGGTGTAAAGTCGCCAATGATGGACATGTAAGTACAGTAAAGCAGTTAATTTAAGGGTTCTGAAGCAGTGCCCTGAAGCATCCTATAATCATGAGGTTTTAATTGTAGATTCTTAAAAGTGGGGAACAGCCCAAGGTCCACTACATCCGAAGAAGGTAGTCCCAATAAGGTTGATGCTGGTTCTTGGAGACAGGCTATATTTAAACGGGTTATAACTCCTAGTAAGCCTGAAAAACTGGATGAACCGACAAGGAAAAGAACTAAGGAGGAACTGAAGATTCTGTGGAAGAAATCCATATATCAGGCTATTCTGTTAGTTCGCATGGAAAAAGAAAACGCCAAGATCAGAGGTAAACTAAATTATGAAAGGCCATAATACTGAACCTTGAAGCATTCCTAGTTTTAAAGTTGGTTTGTATATCTATTTTGACAATTTAATTACCTTGCAGCTAAACAGGAAGAGTCTGCTGTGAAACGGATAAAACTCGAGTATGATGAGATGAAGCCGAACCAGAGAGAGGTTATGGAAGTGTGGGAGCTGGTGACGAGCAAAGAAGGAGGACGTATCAAATGTGATAAGCAAATGTTGATGCACGCAATTAGACAAGGTGAGACAAGACGCCACTTGAGATAAACATTAACCTCGTTCGTTACAAGATTTGATTATTATTATTATTATTATTGTTTTTAGGTGTTCCGCGAGGAAAACGTGGAGAGGTCTGGCAGTTCCTCGCCGAACTGTTTTGTGCAAAAGTAGCACCAATCGATACCGCCAAATATCCTAATTACAATGTACCTTACGAGAATCTTTTGAAGCAATTAACCTCCCATCAGCATGCAATTCTAATCGATTTGGGTAAGTACAACAAGGTTATATGTTCCCCGACGAGAATTTAAACCATCCATAAAAGTTGCGATATACAAAAAATAAAAACGCAGTGTTCTTCCAAGAACAGTTTCGGGCCACTATTATTTTTTGGTCCAAAAATAGAAAATTAAAACTGGTGTCCTTGAGAATCTTGGAGCAATTATTCATTTTTATGCTCTAATTCCTATTTGGTTCAGGAAAGGAAGAACTTCATATTTTATACACATTTTTTTTTTTATATGAAAATGACAAAACTCGATTTTTTGCCTATGAAACAAGAATTAGTTGATTTTACTAAAATATTTTTGCACATAATAGTAACCCTTGATAAGCTCTGTATTCGGTGTCATTTAACCTACCGTTTCCAAGATGGAAAGCACGTTAAGTGGGACACCCTGTATATTGTTTTTTTTTTACATAAACTACTCTTAATTTCTAGCATTTCTAGAGGATCTTTTTAGGGACCGCTATTGTTTTTTTGTGCACTATATATTATCTTTGGCCCTAGAAAGAAGGGATTTTTATATGTATAGTTTTTTTTTTTAAATGAACCACCCTTAATAGTAAGTGTTAATCGAGGACCCATTTTGGGGCTACTATTGTTTTTTTTATATTATAATCTGTTTGGTCAAGGGAAGGAGGAACCTTCAGTTATATTGTTTTTTGCAAACATAGAGTAAATAAAAATATGTATTAATTTACAGGACGTACCTTCCCGAATCACTCGTATTTCAGCAGCCCTCTTGGCCCTGGACAGCTGGCTCTTTTTAACCTGCTAAAGGCATACTCGCTATTGGACACTGAAGTGGGTTACTGTCAGGGCTTAAGCTTTGTCGCTGGAGTGTTATTACTTCATGTAAGTCATGTTTATCCGATTCCCGTCCGAGACTTGTTTAACGTTTTATTTTTAGATGGAAGAACACCAGGCCTTTTTCCTCCTTCGCCACTTAATGTATCGCAGAGGCTTACGCGATCAGTATTTGCCCGACATGGTATCACTCCAGATCAAGTTGTATCAGCTATCCAGATTGGTCCACGACCTGCTCCCCGAATTATACAATCACTTTGATTTTTATGAAGTAGCCCCCACTCTTTACGCAGCCCCATGGCTGCTTACCGTCTTTGCCTCGCAATTCCCTCTCGGATTTGTCACAAGAGTATTTGGTAAGCATCAAAGTACCCCAGGGTGCCTAAATACTTGTATCTTATTAATGCCTTTATTTCTTACAGATTTAATGTTCTTGGAGGGCCCTGACGTAATCTTCCGAGTTGCCATGGCCCTTCTCTCATATCATAAAGAGAAGTTACTTATTTGTGACAGTTTTGAGGAGATAATGAACTATCTAAAAATCCAATTGCCCAATATAGACAAACCAATTTTGGACAAAATTATGAAGCAAGTGTACACAACAGATGTCGCAAAGCAACTAAATGAATACAAAGTCGAGTACCAAGTTTTGCAAGAAGAAATGTCCTCGGTAAAGCCCCAGGTCGAGGCGTTGCACAAACTTGAGGCTCAAAACAAAACGTTTACAGAGCAGAACAAGGCACTGATGGGTCAATTGGAAATGGCTCTGGCCAATGTCCAACGACTAGAAAAGACAAGGGTGTTGCAACAATCCCAACTGAATCGCTTGGAGATGCAAAGCAGGGCCCAGGACGTGACCATAGCCACCTTAGGCAACTTTATAAACAACTTGATCGAGGAGAAAGTAGACATTGAAATTTCAGACGATGTACGAAGAATACTGACGCAACTCTCGTTCACTGAGAGGCGTAAAAGTGACTTTAAGCCACAGCAGAACAACTTGATGAAGATGTTCCAGAAGGCGCCAGAAACGCATCCTGATAAGTTGATGGTGAAGTCGTTAAGCACGGGCAAAATCGCCATACCATCCAGTTTGGATCAGAACGTGTTTAGGGCACACAGCCTCAACGTTAACAATCCCGACTTAAAGACTTTGGAGGCACAATCTGCCACTTCTCCTAGCAATTCCACGGAGAAAATGTCCAAATTTTTTTCCAGCTCATACCAAAATATTCTGCAACAGAAAATGAATGCTCAAAATACCCTAAACAATACCCTTAGCAATGCTAAAATTGATATTACGATACAGGAGTTTGAGAATGATCATAATGCAAAAAATGAGAAATCCGTAAACCTGCCCCTTTCTGAAAATTTTGACAGCACCAAAATATCGCCCAGTAGCTCAGTTGATAGTGGGGTTGGTAGCCCCAAGACAGTCGACCATCACCCGCTGAGTAACTGTGATGTTACATTTAAGTATAACGGTACTAGGGAGCTTAAGAATATCAAAAGTATACGGAACATGTCTAGAAATTCTAGTCCAGATATTATAGGTAAATGATGATTACGTGATTTTGCTGACGTGTGATATTAATTTTTAGTTTGTCAAAGTTAGGTTAAAGGTCTATATCCAACAGTTTAGTATTATTTTGTAAGGCGTAACTCTTTTTTTGTTACGTAGTCACATTTTCTATGGAGCTGCAAATTACTTCAAGTTTGTCCTTTATTGAAGGTTGTAATTTAAAAAAAAAAATTCTCGTAGGGAAAATGTGTATAGTTCAAAGAAATTGATACCTAATTTTGTGTCAGTTCCATTTCAAAAAATTTCTCCAATTTCTGTCTTCTTTAAGGTGTATATGTGTGTGAGTGTTGCATGGCAAGGGATAACCTAACCATAAAAATCGGTATTAAGCAATGAATATAAAGACATTTTTTACTGAAATTTCCAAGCGGGATATTGTCAAATCAAAAATCGTTTTCATGTATTCGAGGTTGTTACAGTCGTACCGTATCGGTTCATGCGTTACAGTTACATCGTAAATCATCTCGGTCCATGCCAAGTTGATTTTCGCTTTGCAATGTTCAATTTTGAATGATATTTTGAGATTAATTTGTACTTAATTGTAATACTGATATTGCTTATTATAAAAATAATTATGTATACATGTATTTTATGTTAAATATTTTAACAATTTTTAATGGTATATTTTATATGATATCCTATTTCTTGTGATTTTGTGAAATATATTAGTAATGAATAAAGTACCTATATTTGTTTTTATATAAAGTATTTTATTTACGAACGAACGATTTATTTACGAACTTGTATTATCGTGAAAAATACATTTAACATGTGTGCACTATGATTTACGATTTAAGCGCCATTAATATGAACAAATAATTTATAGTTACAACCAATCACATGGTAGAAAATTAAATTGCATTTTAAATGACTAAGACTATCAAGAAATTCAGGTGCTTCAGAACCCCATTTGTTAAGACTTTAGTGGACGGTACAAACTGCTATCAGTTGTACCTTTTTTGTTACGATCAATATTTTAGAAAATTTTATGCTTAATCAAAAAGGTACGTTTCTTGCCCTACCTTGCATGGTTTTTAGGATATTGAATAAAAAGTATAAAAAGCCCTGTTATTTTGATGCTGCTATTTTTATTAATAACTTTTGGCCAACGAAAAAGGGGGGTACATGGTTCATAGAAAGTGTTATAGAGTCCGTTTAGAATGTAAGGAGGTCAGAGGCGTGATAAATTAATGACGTAAACAGCACGGTTAGTATAGCAGCCTCAATAATTGGTGTGAATTTCGCACGGATCAGATTCGCTGACCACCAGTTGGAGCGTTCTTTTTACAGTTTATTTTATGTATGTAGTATAACATTAATTATAAAAAACAACAAAGTAAAGTAAAATCATATGTATGCAATGAGCAAATACTGTGCTTTCATTTCAAAACACTACATAGGGAATTATTCAGTCAAGCTCGTGAGATGCGACCGCGGCCGTCATCTACCGAATCGATGCACGACAATCGCAAGCTGTACGAGTGTGGACGATTGCTGCTTTCCTATGTAGTGTGCATATATGGAAACATGGTATACACACATGTAAACAATACAACACACACACATGTACAAAATACAACAATATAATTTAACATTAATTAAGCGAATAATTGAATTTATAGTTTTTAAAGAAAAGAATCAGAATCCATAATCCATTTCGCATTTCGGATTTCTTTACTCTTAGTCAACTTAAATTTTTGATGCAGCCTCTAATACACATGTATAACTGCTTATACGTTATATAAGTACCTATCGAGGTACCTATAGTATTTTTGTGTATACAGGAAAGTCATAGTAGATTTGAAGAAGAGTTGTATATCGGTATCGGCTAATTTACAATCTTAAAATAGCGGGATATCTGAAAGGTTGGTTTTTAAATTATTAAGGCCCTTTTTTGCAAAATAGCAGTCCCTGACATTAAACGTGTTTTTCTTGTACTACCCCATCATATGATTCAATGAGAGCTGAATATAAATTGGTTGGTAGTTGGTAACTTCCACTTTGAACAGTGGATTTATAGTATATTTTGTTTAGTTGGAAAGACACACAGTAGAGAATAAATTTATTTAGAAGATAAATAATTAATTCTAAAATGTAATACGACTGTTTTGGTCTGCAAATTTTTAAACTATTAATAAATAAATTGTAAATAGGGAACTAATAAGGTAGCAATTTAAGAACAAAAAGGTACCTAGCACTCGGCCACTCACCTGCATGATGGTTCTTTCTACTTTTGCTTTTCCGTCTGGCCAAACTACAATCACAGAATACACCTTCTCGTATTCACAATAATATCAAATAAACTGTTTAACTGTTTAAAGGCAGTCTAAATTTAGTAAATTTGTACTCTTTTCTTACGTAAACCGTTTCAAACCACAAAACGACAAAACATGTAGTTTCAATTTTCAATTGTTTCAAAATGAAAAGAAAGCTACTACTTGCTGCCAACCACACAATATCTACTTAGCTGCCAATCTTAAGATGACAATTATTACTAAACCCTTTTTAAGGCCGAGTCCGCATGTGACGGAAAACAGAACGGAATTATGACAGACTTTTCAGTAATCATCAGGGTGTATTAAAATGATTGATAAATGTTGTCTCTTACGTCTATTGTTTACACAGATTCCGTAAAAAGAAGTTGAATCAAATTTTCCCGGACTGACCTCGAATAACAAGGAACAACGATCCTCTAGCCTAGCCAATTAAGTAACGAGAAACCGTTCCGTTCCGATCTTAATCCGTGGTAATTCCGTGACATGAGGACTCGGCCTTACGGCGGCAGTGCCAATATATTAAATTCGAAAATCACCACGAACGAAATTCCCCAAATACAAACGTAAATTATGTTCAAGCACGTGTCCAAGTCCGGTCAGAGCAATCAATTAATGAACAAAAACAATAACTTTAAAATTTCACTTGCGATTTCATCTAGCCCTGGAGATTTTAGATTTTATGTCTATTACTTGCATTTTTTTTATTTTTCATTTCCTCGGAATCAGTTGGTTCTAAATTCTAAAGAGAATTGATTATAGTAATCTGTCTATTTTTGAGGCCAATTTAGTTTCTATAGTAGGAAAGACCTTATTGAAATAATTTATGTCTTTTTTTTGTTTCAGTCTAGGTAACCAAGCCATTTGTTATCCATGGCTTTTTCCTTATTAAGAGGACTCTATTCTAAAATAATACAATTTTTTATGAAATGTGGAACAAGTCGATTAACGATTGATGAAGTAGCTGACTGAAATCTGAACCGATGCGCCGTTTTCATTGGGTGGTATACCTACCTACCTACGTCATTTAATAAATACATTTTTATCTAATCTAAGATACCCGTTTAGTTTAACCGTTCTCGGGTGAAAAAATGCTGATTCTGATTGTCACTGTCAACTGAACGTGCCTACGTTACAATCCTTGGCCTACGTCTACATATCTCAAAGCGATATTTGACCTACTTTATGTTGGTTAAACACAGTTTACGTTAATAAAATATATAAAATATTAATATAACATATAACAATGAATTTTAAAAGACACATAACGTAGTCATAGTTTTATTTATAACATATTGTTATAAATATAATATATTAACCATTATCCAGAGAGTTCATATTTTCAGCCTACTATTTATCCAGTGAGAAGTAGGTAACATAAGTAAAATTCTAAAAACGTAGGAAATACATTTTTGAAATGAAATGAAATAAATACTAATAAATACAACTTTTGGGTACTCGGTTGCAAACATGTTGCTTGTTTGTAGATCTTTTTACGTACCCGAATACATATAAATTTTTAAATTTATCCAATTTGGAAACGTTTCTTCAGCAAGCTGTGACAACAAAACATAACCATGGCAAAATTTATTTAAAACAGTTGTTGTTTTTCATTTCATACATCGACACGTTTTTAACCTCTCAGAGCCATGTTGGCTCTTAGAACCTGTAAAATTCCTCGTGATAATATAACCACAGTAGTGAGTAAACGAATAATCGCTTTGCCCCTGACAAATCATGATTTTTTTCTAGTGCAATAGACTTTTCAGCAAAACCGACATAAACCTTTCAAACAAAGCAACAGAACTCCCAGAAAATGTACAGGATAATTTTCAACTCGATAAATTTCGTTATGTCTTGTCAAACACCACCAAACCTGCGCCTACCATCAATTTCCCACCGACAGAACCAGCACGGACTCTTCTCGGTGAAATGCGACATTTACAACCAGCCAGGCAGTCCAAATTCATCTCTGTCGGCGTGAATCCTAAAATGGAAACCGTTTATGAACCACGGAAAGAAAATTTACAGAAGTAAATCTATAATATTTGCACACGATATTATGTATCGATACTTTATTTTCAGGGAGCTTCTGGTTGAGTGCCCTTTTCCAAGGCCTTTAATAGAGCCACAGGCTAATGCCATAACATTCACCGAAAGATCCAAATGCAAGCCTTCAAATTTGAAAGGCAGTTTAAAATCTTCTATGAGAAATTACTCAACCTCGCCATTTCTTATCGTGGCCCGAGGCTTTGCCACCAAAAAAGACGATCAGAAGTGTGAAAAACCAAAGAAACCTTGTAAGAAGTCAGCTTGTCCCCATTTTACTCCAAAAGATTGTGACGCATCGAAAGGATCCCATTGCGAACATTACTATATGGATGTAAGAAAATTCATTAACAATTAAAACACCGTCGTTTTCCTGCTTTTCATTATATATTTATAAACTCAATTTCAGCCTAAATGCACCAAGAAAATGGCACCTTACCCAAGTTACAGCGAATCTTGCCATGAACTGTTAGAAGACGATCCTTCCGAGTGTTTCCAATGCCCATGGCAAAAATGTCGTGGCGTGGAGTCTATAAAACCCCCAAAGAAACGTTATCACACTTGGAGACAGTACCACACTTGGAGACAACCAATGAATATGGCCATGATACCTGGCAGTATTTCCAACAATGTAAGAATATACGAATAGGATGAAACTAGTTGTAGAATAACAAAATAAAAGTGAAAATTAAAAAAATGTACGCAAAATTTAAAAAATTTTTATTATAAAATATATTTTATTAGAAATGGATTTTCATAAAGTAACTTCATCATCAATCAATTATTTTAAATGCATCAATGCGCCAAAGCATATAAAACAACCAGCAGCATTACTTGACGGCACCTTGAAAATAAACATTTGACCTCGCTTATGCCAGTTCGGTGTAGAAGTCAGGGTTGGATTTACAATTATTGAATTATTTATAAGTTATTGAAGTTCCTAATTTTCTTCAACAGGGTCGTATTATAGAATTTGGTTTAGCGAAAAATGCCGTATTGAATTTGAAATTATAGGTAAAATTAAATAAAGATCATTGGGTTTTCTGTTATTTAAGGAGGATGATTGTGAATAAAACAAAAACCTCGGTGCGAAGTTTCATATTTAATATTTATACAATTTTTTACAGCACACACTTAACCACCCTCTGGTTTATCCATTATAATGATAACACCACAAAATGAACAGATTACAAGCGACGTTTAAATTGCCAAGTTTGATGTTGACATGCCAAATCTACGTGACCTTGCGCCATTATTTTGTAGGTACCGACAAGTGTAAAACTGAAATTCAACTAAAAAAAAACATTTTCTTAAAATGCATTCTTCACCGCTTCTCAAGTCACCGAAGTAACTCTCGGAAAATCCTAGGATTTTTGTTAGGTAAATAGAGACGAGGCCTTTCAGTTTATTGTGGAGTCCAAATCGGTAGCAAATTTCTACTCAAAGTTGTTTAGTTTATTCGAATTATTAATAATAAATATGTTTAAATTAGACTTGTATTGCATATTATTAACTTGTGTATTATCCTCCACCATTTGGATATGATTGATGTCTTGACAGGTTAATGCATCTCCGGTTTTTATTATATAATTTATCCAATTGTCCAGAACTTAATTATAGGTGATTACATAGTAGGATGTAGTTTTAATATTAAAAAATATAAACAAATAGTTTTATGAAAATGTAAACGTCAAATAAAAAGAACTAATTTGCCTTTCAACTAATTTAATATTTCTCTATATTACAAAATAGTAATTTGAGAAGTTAACTACCTTTTAAGTTTAAGCATTATCCTCAAAATTTCTATGCACGTTATAATATATACACAAACGTTATATAGTTTGCTCAACTTCTAGCGGATTTGTAGGCAATAAAAAAATTAGTTCTTCATGACATGTTGACATTCCTTATTATCCCTACATTTTTGAAAACAGAAAACTTAGCATAAACCAAATATTACATTATGTACAGAGTGTTACTTAAAAAGAAAATCAGTCGCCGCCATATTGTTTTTATCATAAAAGTCAAAGATACCTCAGCTATCATCTGAGTATAAAAAACGGATCTACTTTCAGTCGGTTTGTGAAATCTCCAAATATGTCTATAACTAAACGAGTTATAGGGGAATCCTCGGTTGGACACCCTGTACTCTAAAGAGATTATCTCATGTCATGAGGGATAGC
The DNA here is from genome assembly GCA_963680705.1 of Rhagium mordax. Classification (NCBI taxonomy): domain Eukaryota; kingdom Metazoa; phylum Arthropoda; class Insecta; order Coleoptera; family Cerambycidae; genus Rhagium; species Rhagium mordax. The sequence goes on from OY796663.1 coordinate 41,124,927, forward strand.
CGATTTTATGTAGACATCATTTTGATTATAATCACCTTCATTATATACTAAATTGTAGCCGAGAATATTAAAAATATTAGTGCTCCAAGTTTCTATAAAAATTATGCAATCAAATTTGAAGTCGAATTGCTGTAAATAGATTTTAAACTCGTCGAAGTTTTTAGCAATACTCTTCATGTTATAGTGTAAAATTTGTAAGTTTTCAAAGTTGTTTATGGTCAAAACTGTGTTAACTTCATTTGCACTATCAACTGTAAAAGTTTCAATACCTTCTATATTAAAATTTGTGATATATCGATTTGTCTTTCCTTAAATTTTAAAATTAATTGATCCTCATTTTAATTTAAAACTTGACATTATTAATGCACAAGTTATGTCATATGTAAGACATCACAAAATGCAGTACTGAACAAAATTAAAATAATATATACAAGAAATTAAAACAGACACTCACTATAATCAGGTAGTTTAACACATTTTAATAACCATTAACACAAGAGAATTTAATAGTGTATAATTTTCTCTGGATTATGGCAGAAATTATGAAAATAATAAATTTGTTTAAATTTAATATTGATTTTCTTTTGCAGCCCCCGTTTATTGTACCTAAGGAATGTGATGCAAAAAAGGTAAGATTATCATTATTGTGAAGAACATTTTGGTTTTTTACGAGAGTGTCACGATTGGTAATATTTGAAGCTTTTCCAATCTATGCAATAAATTTTCGCTATTATACAATGATTTTCACTTCGAATAAATAGATAAAAACCTTACTACATACAGTGTCATCACATAACTAAATAATTATCGCTAATACCCCATTAATGTTCTGAGATTGTCAGTTCAGAGTTCAGGCGTATCCACAACTAAATTAATTTTCCTTACTAAACTGCATCCAAAAAATAATTTTACCAATTACCAATTACCGGAACCTAATCACCACGTGTATAGTAGATGCAACCCTATTAATCCAACATAATTCGCGTTGTACCAGTGAAATTACGATACGCCCAAAAAAAAAAATTTCAAATATTCCGTCGTGATACTCTCGTAAAAAACTGCCTTGTTTTCTTTAAACTAGAAACCCTGTAAGAGGCCTCCTCCAAAATGCGTGAAAAAGCCGAAGAAACAAAAATGCCCACCTTTGACCAAAACCGTTAAAAAAAAGTGTGCCTTTGGAGATGACTGGACTGGTGCAAACATATGTTGTGATGGCACGGAAAATGTCATTTCAACCCCATCCTGGGTCGTTCTAGGAACCATGCAGAACACCCCGCTTTATGAATTAAATCGACAGGTAATTTATTTTAAATGAGATGATAACCTTCTCTGTTTCCTTGAGCTACACTTCGATTACCAAAGAAATGGAATTAATGTGAACATTCTTCAATTGAACTATCACGAGATCACATACCAATTCATCTAAATTTTGTGTGAAACCGTTCTGATACAAATATCAAGCAAGAATTTACCATAAATGTGCCCAATTTCAGGTGATATGCCAATTTAAAAATGTTTACGAATTCAGCTTCTTGAATAATACAAATTAATTACAAACAATCACTAAGTCTTAAGTGTATCAGGATTGGCAGTTTGTAGGAAGCTAAAGATACTATAGGCAAGCAGAAACTGTTTATTTTACGTATTTATTTTGTATGATAGATTAGTTATCCATGTGAATTTTTTTAGCTATTAAACGCACACGGGGTCGATTGCGAGTGCGCTAAATGCAAAAACCACTTGATTGATTTGGCGCAGAAAATTGTATACTATATGAAAAAAAAAAAATGTCCTAAAGAAGAAAAATGTCCTCCGGTTGACACACCTAAAGGTCCCGATGTGGACCATACAATAGACGTGAGTTTTTCGTATTATTTTTTTTTTGATAGTTCCATTACCGACTATCAAAAAATAATAATTGCATTTTTGACGAGACGTTTTCGATTGACAATCAAATGGATTTCTATAACCTATCCTTTTCTTATATGCAAACTGATTCGAAATTAGTTTAGTTATTAGTTATAATGAAGTTCACATATGTATTATAAGTGGATTTTTTAAATTCTAGATGCTAAGTGCAATTGATGATTACTCTTAATAGAAAATTAAGTATGTATTTTTTTTATTTGAAAACATCACGTTCCTTAGAACAAATTTTTTTAAAATTTAGGTATTGTATTATCTAGCAAAAAATCCACTTAGTTATTTTTTTTACTCTATGAAAATTTTTCTGTTCTAACAGATTTAGTTGTTAAAGGAGTGGTTGTAATGATCATTTTGTACTCGAAAACGTCTAGAGACAAGTTCCCTAATTGTGTATTAGTGATATATTGTGTTAATAATTCGAATTTAAGGTAAGTTTGATAGCACTAAGCTATCTATATATTTTTTTAAACAATACATCCCTTCCTGCATTAAAAAATATTTAATAGGCAATATAGGGAACTTGCTCTTGTATTAACCCAAATGATATAATTATAAATGCAAGTTCCCCTGAAAATTTGAATATCATGGTAATGAGTTTCTTTTTTCAATTTCAGGAGAGATTTCAAGAAAGAGATCCTTGCTGTGAAAGGGCAAAGAGGGAAGCCACAAAACGCAAGAAGCCACGGGAAAAACCAAGGGTCTATATACCTGAACCCCGGAATTATTAAGATTTTTTAGATTAAATTAAATTAAATGTAACGTACATCAATAAACAACAACCGACAAATGTATTATTATTTCTGAATTGTTTAAAAAAGCACCAGATACTATTTAACAAAAATTAATTTTGTCTGTGTTGCAGGTTGGAATATATTGCCAATTTCCCAAGGATCATGACAAAGGTAAGCCTCCTCCCTGCAAGGAAACAACACATCCCAGCAAACAGTGTCCTGAAGAGAAGTCGGACAAATCATTACCCTACAAGCACCAAAGGGATCTGACACGCCCTACCTACAAAAGAAATCCTGAACCATATTCTGATGAAGATTTAAAAAAGAGTTAAAAAGATCATAATGTAAACAAGTAAACAAATAAACAACTACTATTGCGACACGTGTTATTTCATGTTAACATTCTCCAGATTGACACAAGTAGACATTTCAAATACAATATTAAAAAAAATAATAATAATAATAAAAACTTTGCGCAAAGTACTGCATCCCCACTTTTTTCTATAATTTTTAGAATTAATTTTTTTGATTTGGGGATACATACCCATCAATTATAACTTTACCAATCATCGTCAAAGAAATCACTTCCGGTGTGTAATTGGAACATACCCCAACTCTTTTTGTCGGTTGGGATTTCTTTCATGAAGGTTGGTGAAGATATCGTCACCACTGGTTATAATTTAATATGTTTTCTCAACCTCTCAAGCAACCGAAGTAACCCCTGAAAAATCCTAATATTTTGTGTTAGCTAAAGAGATAATTTTAAAAATAAATTATTTAAATTTTAAATAGAGAATGGTTGGAGAAAAACCTAACACTCCTCAAGATACATTTATTTAAAAATGATTATTTTTCACTCGACAGTATAAGTACCTCTAAAATTAACAATGTGGTGTAATATTACACCGGTGGTCTTTTAATTCTTTGTGAATGTACCCAATCTTTAAGCTGTGAAACCATAAGTCCGCCTAATATTATTTGCGTGGGGTGATACACCAACAGCGGTAGGCTGATTTGGCTCAAATGGGAGTAGCCATGGAACATTATCCTCAAAATCGGAATGCCTAAAAAAATATGCATTTTTCACCAAACAGACGGTTTCTTTTCCAACACTTTTAACACATCACTGAACTTTGGTACTAAAGTGTAGTCAAACGAGAATTTAAATTCAAAATCACTTACCTAGAGTTAAAGATTTATGTGTGGAACAGAATACTATAGCGATAACATCTTGGGCAGTAAAAAGCTTCTTGAAGTATCGAGACATTCTAAAGCTGAGTCCCATTAAGGTTATTTGAAGTATCAGTACTAAAATTTAAAAAATGGCACTCCACAAATCAATTATACTTAATATCTTTTACCTGAAAAAACAGTACAAAGCACATCTAACGCTGATAAACCAGTCTCTGGTACAAGGAATGTGTCGCAGAATGTGGTGTATATTACGAAAAGCAGAGCACATTGGCTGATCGAATTTAGGGGCAACCTATGTCCTCGGAAGTTTGTAAATCTCTTTATGCCTTGGCCCAATAACAAAGGCATCAGAACTGTAATAGTCAACTGTATTACTGTACCCAATAATGGAACTATTGTTGTAGAGCCTAACTAAAAAAGTATACGCTGTAGAGATTAACAAAGAAAATTTCGTAACAGCACTTACATTAAATAAGAGAGACAAAGGGGTTATTATTATCCCTAGAAAGCTTCCTAATACGGAGTTTAAAATAGCGGCAGTTTCATTACCTTGTGCTGCTCTAGTTAAAATTACGGCACTTGATACAGGAGGAGGCATACAAGCCACCGTTATCAACCTATAAACGTTGGAAGCACATTATTTTAGGATATTTAGCTATTTTAATATTACTTGCCCTTTTAAAACCCATGAGTTAATGCCAAAAATTGACAAAAGCTTAATAAAAACTTGTGTATAAATTGGAATCAAAATGAATGTAAAAACCTGTATAAACAAATGTAGTTTATATTGCTGGAATGTATGGAATATACTGTCAGTTTTTAGTGATAAGCCACTAATTAAGAAAATTATAAATACTGCTCCATATTTTACTGAGTATTCGGTATGAAGAGGACCTAAAATTGATTAGATTTAATGGAAAACAGAAATATTGATCTGCATTAAAATTAACCTTCTTTCGACCCAAGTTTTGGATAAACACCGGCTATAAAAATGCAACAAAGTATACCAACTAGTAGCCAATTTTTACGTAAAAAAATTAGAGGCGTAACACGATGTTTCATTTTTAAAATAAATAAATAGTTTAAAAAATTAAGAAAAGAACTACATTTTTGCATTCGAGGTTAGAGTGGTTAGAAGCTGTCATGTCAGCAGTCAGCTGTCACTTGTCACTTTTTCTGTTTTTGCATTACTTAAAATTCTCATTGGCTCAAAATGTAATCACAGAATGTTAGTCTGTAGTATGTAGACGTGTGTCGTCTGTCGCCTTCCTTCTATAAATTTTTGTAGTATAGTGTGTAGTTATTTGTGCAGAATTGTACCGAAATAGTCTTAATAGCTGCACTAGTGCTAAATTATTACACATTTTGAACAAGGCTAATAATAGTATTAGCCTTGTTCAAAAACCTGCACTAGTGCTAAATTATTACACTGGATATATTATTCTGTTAGCACTAGTGCAGCTAGTGTAGGTTTTTTGAACAAAGCTAATCTGTTAGCACTAGTGCAGCTAGTGTCAGTGTAGGGTTTTTGAACAAAGCTACTGGATTGGCGTCAAAAATATAATACTGGACGATGAAAGTATGTTATGGACTCTCACCTTTAATGGTGCATTATTCCCATAGACATATATGCTATGTCTATGCCAAATACAAATAGCAGCGAAGAGTGGGGAGTGGGGGGGTTACTGTTACTAGCACGAACTAGCATTAGGTGCATCGTGTAGCATTAGTAATTCGTAAATTTAGGTGACAAAATGAGTAATATCTATGACGCACCATTATTATTGCCCAGATTTACGGTACTGCCACCGAACAGTGTTACTTGTACCACAGAAACTTGTACTGTGGTACTATTTTCAAATTTTGTTTTAAAAAGTTCGTGTATGTAGGTCTCAGATGAATAGTGTAGGTCACAGATCTAAAAATTTAGTTCTGTGGTGTAGGGGCATTTGACTTTTGACGTTTTGACACTGACAAGACAAGTGACAAGACAATTGACAAATGACATTTCCTCGAAATGGGAAAAAAATTTGAGGCTTAAAAAATTGGTTTTATAGGTTTTATACCTGTGTAAGTAAGAATAAGAAATGTAAATATTGTTATTGTTGGAATCAGATGAAACTATACTATAAAAATATCGATCCTGTTCCATTATATAGCTCTTCGAGTAATGACAAATCCGAAGCTACCTTGGCACAACTAAGAAAAGTCGCAGGAAAAATTTACGATAAAAATTTTGTTTGTGAGGTACTGAGGTAAGTATGTGTACTATATCATGAAAGTAAGATGCCCGGTCAAAATTGTCAAATTTTAAGAATATATCAAGATCAATTTTTTTCCCTTTAGAGAGATATTCCATCAGGCCGTACCTTGTACTTTATTCAGACGACGTTTTTCACAACTCCACTTCCGTATAATGCGAAACTTATACAACTAGCGGGTAAACTAATTTGAAAATTCCCTAGTGATCAAAACTTGACAGAAATTGGGTACATATGGGTATTTTTAGTTGGTTAAATCTGGAAGAAATGTTGTTTCATCAACTGCGTGGTCCGTGTGTTGTCTATTTGTAGTACATTTCTTATAATATAAGCAACATGAGACTTATTGCTCATCGGTCCCAGTTATGAATTTACAAAATGTATAATTTGAGAGTTGTGGAGAATCGTAGTTCCAGCATTCCTACAATATAACCGTCTCTTTAAGTAATCAAATGTGAGTTTTACTCTACAAAACTATATTTGAGTCTAATTTAAGTACTTAATTTCACGGTAAATTTCACAGATTTAGTTTAAAATAAATGGCTTGGATATTTGTTTAATAACATTATTATTTAATAATACAGTGCTTATTAAGTTTATTAAGCTTTTCCTAATTCCCCTGTAGTACCAGACAGAACGACAATATCTCCAGTTTTAAAAACTTTTGTGGCATTTGTGACGCCAATCAGACAAGGTAAACCATATTCCCTGGCTACTACAGCACCTGGAAGTAATTAAGAATAACATAGTATATGTAAAATTCAAATTCAGGTTTACCGTGGGATATTAAGCCACCTAATTCAGTCACAATTCCTGAGAGTATAGGAAAATATGGAGACCACCCAATGTCAGTACTGTGCGTAATTAAAATATCACCTAAAACATGATTCAGTTAGGTATGATCTGCTTTTCATCCGTTATCATGGGACGACCAAAATGACCCGATTACCTTTTTGCAGTTGATCAATTTGATCTAAACTCTTTATCACACATGCCCTGGCTTTCACGGTACCAGTACAAACTGGCGTTCCAGAACATATCTTTTCAACGGGGCCTACATGGATCTCTTCGTCTTTTTCAGGAACTGGTATACCGTATATGATTTCAGGGAATTTCTGTTTCCTCCACTTTGGGTACAGCCTTTGCCGTCTTATTGCTCTAAATTAAACTGTATTAGCAAATTTTGTAGAAACACGATTTAAAACCTTACTTTGTGATCAATAAGGGATTATTTCCTTGAATAACTTGACCGATTTCATAGAAAGTTAGATGATAAATTAGGTCAGATGAAGGTAAAACACCCTCTGAGACCATTTTCTTGGCGAGCTGTCTGAAACCCAACCTCAAAGTATCGTAGCCTTTGATAAGTATCGACTTGGATAATTCTCGAATTGCCACAGATGACTGCACTTTCTTGATTAGATATTTTATGATCTTCCTGAAAAGTTACTATAGCAGTAAAGGTATTATCTAATTAAAATAAAGTGCTTACCTAGTTATTACGCTTTTGGGAGAAACGAGACCTTGCATAATTTCATCTATAGATTTATTAACTTTAACGCTGATTCTTTCACAATTTGCATTCGCCTGTATCATACTAATGACTTTGGATGGATTTTCATTCCATGACTCTTCCAGAACCTCGAACTAAAAAGAACAATTCAAAATGCATGATGTATAAATAATAATTAATGAAAACCACCTCTCCCAAATTCCTATGTCCGTGATTCTCTAGAAATTCCTTAAATAATTTGTATGCCTCGGGGCACTTATTCTGTAACCAGGTGATTCCTAATTCAGGCTTAATCGTACAAAATTCTTCATTGTAACCTTCGTTCCGGATAATTTTTGCGATTTTTTCCAAATACGTTGGTACTTCTGCGGATATTACATCCCTACAGGAAGTAAGAATCAGGGCAAAGTCTGCGTAGTGTTCTAGCGTTAATTCTGTAACAATAGTGATGTAAAGTATTTGTCTCAAAATTGTTTAGAATTACTTACCCTTACTATTTTCGAGGAGCACGTTCATGGTTGTTACCAGGTAAAATACACTAACAGAACTTGTGTGACAGTGACCCAACCCTATTGGGATTAGTTTATAAGAAAAGTCCTCAATTTTTTTATAAATTGTTAATAATGAATCATCGATTTTTAAATCAATGTCAAATTTTGCTTCTTTCATTCTCCTACACGTTTCATGGTTTGTTCTAGCATTATTCAGAATTTTCAAAGTCATTTCTATGATGCGCGACAAAGGAGTCACACCCTGAATATTTAGAATAAATTGATTTAATTTTTCATCTAGCACAGGGTGCCCAAATATTGCCAGGTCTACTAAGGTGGAGCTCACCTTAACTTCTTGTTTTATATTTTGGTGAATCCACTGAAACAATTGTAATCTTTGAGAGTTTTACCAATAACGTTAGCCATGACCTTTTATTCATCTTACAGGCACCGTCTAAGCTCTTTCGGACGACAAAAATTTCTTTATTGTACAACTACTACTTACATTAATTAGATCTATCATGCCGGTGTGCTGAATATTCTTAATACATTTTGAGACACATGGATCAAAATAATTCGTGTTTAACACCTGTGTTGCTTTCTCTAATACATATAAGGTGCTCGTCTGTGACAGAACTGTCATAGCATTAGGCATTACCTCCCCTATATTTGCTACTGTAAGTACCCAACAATCGGAGAGCAAAGGAGAGTCCAATTCGTGCGTCAGTTCGAAGTCAGACCAAGGATTTAGTGTGGTGATGGGTCGCGACTGTAGCAAGTACAGTTTGTCCTATAAAAAATCAGCCGTGAGATAAAATAATTCTATGTGCAAATTAACATACATTAAAGAATGCCCACTCTATATCTCTGGGATTGCCAAATGCGTTTTCCAAGAGAACGCCAACCCTCCCAAGGTTAACAACTTGGGCCTGTGTTACACTCCATTTCTCTTGTTCAAACTCATAGCCTCCTTGCCTATCTATTTCCTTGATGCCTTCGTCGGTCATTTTTATAATTTTATTTTTGATGCCTAGGTTATAATCTAAAAGACAAACTTGACCGTCCCACGTTCTGTTTAAAACAAAAGTATCGGGATCGCTTTTACCAGACACGACGCTCTAAAAGGTTTAATAATTATCAGACCTATAATAATACTACTCAGGTAATTTTTAATACCTCTCCAAGTCCATAGTTTGAAGTTACAACCATTTGGGATGGATTAGAAGTAGACGGGTGACAAGTAAAAAGAACACCGGCTGAATCTGCAGGAATCATTTCTTGAACAACCACTGCCATATACGAAAGCACTGGTAAACCGTGTTGCCTATATAAAATTTGGGATTAATGAAATAGGCCTGGAGGCACTCCTGTACTTACCATCTGTACTGGACACTTTGATATGTATACAAGGAGGCCCAACAAGCCGTTACGGATTTTAAAATTTGCTCCTCCGTCAGGCAGCCTAGAAATGTCTCGTTTTGACCAGCGGCAGACAGCTCTTCTGAGTCTTCTCCTATAGCTGAAGATCTCACGGCCCAACCTATGGCCTTAACCTTGTCCTTATTGCGTTTGATATTGTTTAACTCGGTTAAAATAGCTGCTACTATTTCAGGCAAGATCTTTTCTTTTTTAAAACAATTGACGGTTCTAAAAAAAATAAGGTACCACCAAGTTTTTAAGATTAATAAAGTAAGGTGCTTACTCGTTGCATATGTCTTCTAATTTTCCATTTTTTCGGCCACAGCAAACGTCATCTACAAGCGATATTGATTTTGCTAAGATGGGGTTCGAATTTAGCTGGCGTTTGAAAGCGTTTATGGTAATGATAAAACCATCAGGAACCAAGAACTAAAACAAAAGTGGGGAACTCACAGAAAATAGCAGCTATGTTTGGGTAATCTTCGAATACTTTTAATTAATATAATTCTGTGCTGGAATAGACGACAAAAATTCGTAGAAGTCTTTTCACTTACATCTTTTGAATTTAAAGACGAGAGTAAGGCCAGGGAGTTTCCTTTCCCACCAGTGAGGTCTAGGATTTTGGACTCCTCGCTTTTTATGTTTGACACAAGAATATCCGGTAAAACGTCGACAGATTTTTCACACAGCAAAGCATTGGGGACAAATTTATCCTTTCCTGTAAGAAAATATAATGATCATTTGATAGTCACAACTGTGACGTTTTACCTTTTTTGCTGTACCAAAACTCAACCACTGCTTTAGCTTGGCTACTATTCACATCGCACTCAGCTGGTATATTGTAACATTCATAACCGTTCTCCTCATCGTTGATAGATACCAACGTTCTGGCCTTATTTAGGTGAATGACGCATCTGAACAACTTATTTTTAGCTGAAATAAGCTTATATTTACCCATATTGTTAAGAACAAAGAGCGGTCCTACCTGTTATATGTGTGGTAATCATTTCTGGGATGTCTTTGTGTTTACCGACAAATTCCAGTGAAATATCCACTCCCTTGATAGGAAGAGTTTCATTATCGCTGAGAACTACTGACCCATAGTTTAATCTAAAATTACGGTACTTGTAATGATTAATTACAGGTACTTGGGAAAACCATCCACCAAATAAGAAAGATTAAGTAGCGTTAATAATAAGTATTACTTTATAAAAGAAGGAATATATTTTTTTATGTTCATAGAATATTTTGTAAAACAAAAATCATAATTAATTATATTAATTTTATTTGCCCATAACTCGGAAATTCATTTTTCTAAAGAAGAAATACAAACGGATTTTTTTCTACCAGTGTTTTTCCGCTTGTATTTTTTTATTTGTTGTTTTATTATCTTGTCGTTTTTAATTGAATGTAAAATTAAGTTGATGAAGTTGGATTATGTTCAAAATCCTGATAAGATAACAAGAATCAAGTGCAGATGCAGGTGTTGCAGGAAAGGTAGCGGGTGTTTCTTTAGTGGCTTTCGTTTTAAATTATATTATATTAGTTAAAAATATATTTGATAAGGGTAATAGAATTTTTAAATCAACGATAAAATGTTGTTAGAACGGTACCTTACCAATACAAAATTTGTACCCATTTATTATTTAAGAATGTTAATGCAATAAATGTTAATGTTACTTTTATTTTAAAAAGTTCGAGGCCAATTATCATTTTCTTGTTTGGTGGTGGTGGAAACTTACTGTGAACATCCATTCTTAAATGACCTAATAACAATATTTATTGCTTTTCCATAAATCTCAACTATAAATATTCGCAGTTCCCTGTTTAGCGAGTATCTGTTGCAAATGCCTTCATACTTGGATCGGCAAGTGGGTAAATATAAAATGTATTCCTTGGGGTACGATTCACCTTTGACGAATCCTTGCATAGCGCCGAACTGTTCGTAACCAGGCTGATCAACGCTAGAAAACACACTCTGTAGCTTATGTAAAATTTTACTAGTGCTGTTAAACTTACAGGTAGTCTATCCAGGATCCATCTCTCCAATTTTCCCTGGCAAGAGCATCTGCCAGTAAGTTAGTGTCCATGCCATGGGGGATATAAGTTGGTGAAGCGATAGCATTAAAACTAAAAATTAGAGATTACAAACAAGTGACGTAATGAACAACTAAAAATCAATTTATCTGAAGTTTCTTACATGAGGTTAAATTGTACATGTTCCACTTTCTCGTAATCCGTTACGGCAACATTTTTCAACAAACCACTAAAAGTAATTCTTAGGCGCTTGAGAGGTTCCAAAATTTCTATGTTTAGACCATTTATTTTCCACTGCTCGTTCGGTATTCTTGTTTGAAAAATATTTTCCCCACCTACGGTGGTTATATTACAACATATTTCGTAATTTCAAAAAGATATATTTACCAGGGTATGTATACGTGTTGCCATCTGCCAATCTTAGCAAGAGTGAGACCTCGGCTATTCTTTCATGTCTTAAGATGAACTTCAGAGATATACTGTTCCCCTTTTGGTCGAGCCCGTAAATATAATGAGAGTTTGAATGCTGCAACATAAATAAGGCGACTTGTGTCTGTATGTAACTGTAGACATAAAATAAATGGTGTAAAAAATACCTTTGGCACATTTTTGTTTAGGCGTTTTTACGTAAACATTGTGTTACCATTAAACATACCTTTTCTTCAGGAATAATAATCCTTATATCTAAATTTTCTTTATCATCTTGTAAACGGTACTTTTCTTGGTACTTCTTAACAGCTTTTTTTGCATAGTACAACTTTATAAAGTAAAACCAATCTAGAAAAATTTATAGAAAAAAAATTAAAATGCTGACCGTAACAGTAAAATCAGCCAGATCTGAATTCAATGCGTTTCTTACCTCTGCCGGTGTATACACTACGCCCATCGTTTTTTTTAAATAACAAGAAATACACAACAAACGGTATTAAAAATAAGGCTAGGTAATATCCTAAGTAGAATAAAAAATCCATCAGATTTGGATTGAAATCTTACGATCTGCAAGCACAGGTGTAAACGTTATAGCTAATATTTACAGAAAAATATATGACTATATTTAGCTTCAATGATTAGATAAACACTAGTAATAGAACAATATCTATAAAATAAAAATGAAAAAGGTACTTCAATGATTAAGTTGTGAATTCAGATCTAGAAAATTTAGACCAATTTAATGTAAAAATAGTTTACATAAAATTAGTTAAAAATAGGTAATTTTTAAATAAATATTTTGTTTTCAGTATTATGATCGCAACACACCTACAAATTACTCAAATAAAAGCCTTGAAGATAATAGCATGCAATTAAACTGTAATAAATCTTGGTCAAAATTTGTATTATTAAGTAGTTACTAATACCTCTAGTACTGATAAATAGGACAGGGGTTATAAGATAAGGTACTTACCATCTTACACTTTACTCATTCTTTATCATTTAATAAACAGCGGCGTCAAAATAAGCGATAATAATCTAAAGATAGAGCACATAATCTAATTGGAATATTACCTATTTATTAAGCAGGGACGGATTCAGAAGTCATTCAAGGTTTCTGATGTATTTTTTTGGGTTTCATCATATGTACTTCCATATAATAAAATTTTAAAAACATAAATTTTTATTACATAATTAAGTAGGTACTAAACTACACAAACTTTCAGATATCTAATTATAAGTTGAAACATCTGATTAAACAACTTAAAAATGTTGGAAACTGGTAATAAACAAAAACAAGTAAAACAGAAAATATTCTTCATCTACATGTAAATTTTAAATTCCAAGGTTGAAGAGTATTTTATGTGTTCTTTATTCTACTACTACTGAAATAAAACGTGTTTTTCTTTTAGTTTTAAAAATGTTTATTTATTTGTTTTTTTAAATTTTGAACACTCAATATTCATACCAGCCAATTTTTTTGACCTTCTCGAGAATGGATGACACAGATGACAAATGTTGTTGTAATGTTAAATTTAAAGAAATTTTTATTGCATACATTAAATTAAATTCTCTTATTTTTTACTGTTTCCCCCAAAAACGCTGCTCGCCTACGAGAGGAAGAAGAGGCAAAACACTTATTTCAAACCTTACAATCACAACAGTATAATTGTTTCCATAAATTAATATTATAAAAAAAATTCAGGGGTTACAAAAAAATCGACTTCCTGGGCAATATTTTTTTTTAAAGATATGCATTAGACCTTATAATACGAGCTTCTGAATTCCTTGATTAATCAATTTAAGAAATTGTATGATTTTTATTAAGAATGATGATATATAAGAAGTAATCTATTGTAATTTAAAAATACGGGCGGCAGCTCTACAATGAACTCTATTGGT